>OX457027.1:73992199-74339699 GCA_949752745.1 Protula sp. h YS-2021
GGAACAAATTAGTCTTATTGTGTGAAACTATCTCAGTTTGTTTCACTCTGAAACTAATAGGCTATGGAAAAAACAAAAATAAGTGACACGAAACTACAGCTAATCCAAACCAATATCTTCTCATTATGAAACCCTAATCATATTGTTTACTACAGCTAGGCGTTGTTTTTTCCATGTGTTTGGCCGGCCTATTTTCAAACAATTCACGTTACACTGTAATGCTTCAAAGTTTTCGACACTTCTGTACAAGCGCCAGACCTTACACCTTCACACAATGTTTTTTTTTCGTATTCCTGGAAACGCAACACTTTAGACCATTCTTTGTTGGTGTGCAGACGTCACATTTTCACCCACCTTTCCTTTCACACAGACGTAGCTGTGACGTCACCACAGTCAGATAGTTGTTTGTGCACATGGAGGCTTTTGACTGCGAGACCGTTCACATACAATACGATGCCTTCTTTGAAGCGTTTCCGCAATAGCTACTAACAAACTGGTCCCCCATCCACAAAAAGTGAAACCGTACTTAACATGTAGCATGGGCTTTACTAGACTTCGAAGAAAAATCAGCAGCATCTCAACCTTTCGATGTTAAAAGCTTCAGAAAAACACAGAGCTGGGTGAAGCCGTAGGGGGGACGCATTAGTAATTACGACCCGTGGTCGAGACATACGCCTATGGCAGAAGCACGGTACACCAAAGTATGCTGAACCATAGACGTTCCAAAAATCATCTTGACTGAAGAGACAAAGAGCAAATGAAGGCCTCCTTATTCCAAAGGTGGGAGCGTGACGACTTATTGCCGACACCCACTGCTTTATAACATCGACTTTGTGCTGTAGAAATTAATTGTTCTTTTCAAACTACACGTTCTGAAGAATTGTTGTTTTCATAATAACCGCATCAAGACGAAAAAAAAATCGAGGACGTAGAAGCAAGTGAAAAACTTGAGTAAAACCAAACCTGGCCTGGCTGCATCAAATGTTCTTGTTAATTTTTGTAACGACATCAATATTCAATAAATTAACAGACCTCGACGGACAAGATCACGTGACCTTGTATCGCGTGAACCGTTAGCGAAATTTTCATTAAGCAGCTGATAGAAAATGTGAATTAAAATGTATACTAGTGATCAATAATTGTGTTTTTGACCTTTGTTTTGAAAAATTTCCCCGAAAGTCTGATCCTAAAAACGAAATCTCTATTTAATGAACACCCCCGTATAATGAACATTGTCCCAGCCCCAAAAGTGTTCACTAAACAGAGGTTTTGCTGTAACAAGCTGTACTTCACTGTGGAGAAAAACAGAGATTTTTCTTGGTATAACAAAGACTGCGTGTAAATGTAATACCACTGACGCGGTTGCAAGTGCATCAAATGAATGATAACTGTGCTGGAGTAGCCCCAATACGTGTTGGCGATAGTTCGAAGAGCAACGCAAGTCCAAAACTTACATGTACAATATTACTCGTTAAAGCGACCCTCTTGTGACCCAAGAAAAAAAAACATGGATTTAACTGCATATGAAGAGTGGTCTTCTATAGGAAGAATGACCGGTTCGAAGAGACACAAATTCTCCGGAGCGACCCGACAACGGCAGGTGAACTGGTAGGGCAGCGCTGGCTGGATTTATTTCCAACAAATGCCGCGTTATCACTTCAAATATTAATGAGAGTCTCCCGCAAAATGCAGCGTCAAGTAGACAGTCGATAATTAAAACCACGTTACAACAGGAGTTTCTCGTTAACCACAGAAGTTATCGACTAGGTAGAGCTCACAGAGTAGGAATTCCGTTAACGAAGTTCGAGCTAAGGATAGGCACTGTGGTCTTTTTAAAAAAAGTACCATGAAATGCTAAGTACTGTTGCTATAAATGTTTATCCAAAGAGCGCATTCAGTAAACATTAATTTTAAAATAAAATAATAAACTCCGCCCCCCCCCCCCCGCCGCCAAAATGAAAAAAAAAACAAGGCTACTGAGGTCATATCAAGACAACTCAACGTGATATTCACGTGATGTACCTCGTCCACACAGTGAGACAATTACGACACTTGGCAAGAATGTCCTGGGACATTGTCATCAGCCAAGATTTAGTTAACAAATATCAAAAGGTTTGTAGGATCGCCAAAAAGGGTACAAGCAATATGAAAATGGTTGCTAAAAATCTGGCAATAGGTCAATTTTCACAAACAAATACACTCACAAGCAATACACTCAAAATTGTGGGAAAAGAAGCATTTGAGAAACTGGCAACCATAATTTTAAAAGAGGCAGCCATTTGCCCAATATTTGGCAGATCGTCAAAAAAATGTAATTGTTCAAGTAAGATCCAACATTCAACATTCATGCAATATTCGAAAACAATCCCATCGAAGTCGCAGTTTAAATAAAGCCTTTTGAAAAATGACTTTTAATTTTTTTCAAAAAAATCTGCAATTCCGCTATTTGGCCACTTTTTGGCGGATCGCCAAAAAAAATGCAGTTTTCAAGAGAGGACAATCTAGGGCACAATCACAACAAACTTGAAAGCAATCCCATCCAAACTGTAAGTGAGGGAGCATTTTAAGCCAAACTTTACATACGTACATGCAGATGACGGATGCCCCCCTCCCCCTCTCCCTCCCACTAGTGTGACAAGACCAGTCCGACAAAGTGAGCTGGTCTGAAAAGACGAAACATACGCTCAATCTGCTCAGCAACGCTGTCGTTTCGCACGCGCTTCAGGACGGTGACTTCCGGCACTTCTAGAAACCTGGCCCCGGGACCGCTCTTCTTCGCCTGCTGTTGTGTGGTGTCGTTCCGCTTGGAACCACGCTTGTGGTCGTGCTTGTGCTGCTTCTGCTTCTGCTTCGACAGCATCTTGCGCAGGTTTCGGCGCGCCTTGTGGTGGAATGGCGCGTGATTGACGGGCTCGGCTAGCATGTGGCGGCGGTGACGCGTAAACTAAACGAAACAAAAACAACATAAAATCAACACAAAAAAAAATAAAATCACGGGTGGAAAGACATACCAACATAGGCATTGCAATGTTTTTCTAATTACAACACAAAAGAAAACCATCATATGTTCTAGACACAAGCACAACAACAACCGAAGTTACTGCCTTGTTTTGCAGTTGCGAGACAGGTTGGTGACACGGGCTAGAAGTGTGTTCGCCGTTAATTAGATTTCGTGCGGCTGACACAGTCTGGCGTGTTTAGGATCTCCTGTTCTTTTTGCACCTGAAGTTTTCGGTCCCGCTACGGAAGCATCTATTTACACTGCTTACCAGCCACTTGGCTTGTGCTTAGATTTTTTTTTTGCAACTACCTTTGATGCTTCCGTAGGAGATAAGTTCTTACAGTTCACGACTGTAATGTGTATATCCCATGCTTGGAATATTCACGACTTTCTGCTGAATGAAACATCATTTGTCTCTTCCTCGAAATAGTCAGATTTACGCAACAAATATCTAACAAGTGACCAAAAATTCAATAATTTCCCCCAAATTCTAAATTCCCGAACAGAACATATATGACTTTTCACTGACTTGCTTTCTTTTTTTTTCAAATAACACAGAACATGTACTCAAAATAATATTTTAGTAGCCTTATGAGTCTATTTCAATAACAAGTACTTCTATCTGAGCGCCACCTGGATAAGTGTTTGTTAATGCAGATGTTTATAAACTAGTGGATATGTAGTGCAGGTTACACAATTATTAATTACTAAGCGTGGGCTGAAAAACAAAGGATAATCCTCTTCAGCACAATACTTCTGATTTTGTGTGGCTGCAGATCTTCTTAAGAAGCTCACGCTTTATTTGGCAACTGTTCTGTTGGACAACTTGCAGCCAACATCTATTTGATTATTTACGCCTACTAGTGTCGCTGTGTATAAGCTCATTTAAGGAAAGCCCATGTCAAACCTGCCATGCCGAAAACCGGGCCAATTGGACGGCAGAAACAAGAGATCGGTCAGCAGAGAAGGGATGCATGGGGTGGTCACGTTTTGTCGGTCACGTTTCCAAATCACGTGGCAAAAGGGGTAACCTCATTGCACATGTAAGCGTCACGTGGAAAATACCACTAGGCAAATACTCCGGTATTGCGTGAGGCAAGACATCTCTGTCACCAGCACTACAGCAGTCTCACAATTCTTCACGCTTATAAGGTCTGCTTAAGGACACAATCAGGTTCCCGTGCAATGTTTTCTTTTTTCAGAGTCAGACATACGTCCCCACAGAATCTATCCCCACCCTGTTTTCAGAGCAACTGCATACGCCACCACAGATTATATCCCTACCTTTGTGTAATCATTGATAATGAGGTGACACCATATTTTCCAATTCGCCTCCTATCTTTTTTTCTCTTAATTTTTTTCTTTTTTCTTAGAAAATCGTACTTAACACATATTGGGAATTAGATAAGGCGATAAGAAACAATCGCACGTAAACATGCCCTGTGATAAGCCACAGATAGCATTTTGAAAGTAATGGTAATTGAAACTTTGTTCAACTGCATCTTGACATGTTTATATATGTTTCAGCTCTTGCCTATCAACAGACAGACACATTAATAATTACAAATGGCATCAAGATTTTGTATTAAGAGCTCTAAAGGATGCACACTTCATCAAACAAAAGACTGATGTGGCCCTTTAAGAGGAGTGTTCCTGCAACTTGGTCAATTCCCGGATGGCAACAGACTTAATGGTTTTAACCCATTTTCCAGATAAAAACATGAAGGAGTCTTCTGTGACAAAACAATTTTAGTGCAGTGACAAATTCAAAGGCAATTATATTCGTGTCTTTAACATAAATTTTAAGTTAGGCTTACTGGCAGCAATTTACTACAATGAATCATCGGCTTTTAAAATGCCAATGGCGATAAGGTGATGACCAACATTTAATCTAATTGCAATCCCAACTGCAATCAACACCTCATGGTATGGAATTTTCATGAAAACAATATGCAGAAAATTTTATAAACAAAACCGCTATCCCTGGTATTGCTAACAGATGACATATCAAGGGGTGGGACTTCTCCGCTTTGCGCATTCTATGGTATTTGGCTTGGACGCTGTCTTTTTTTTTTTTTTTTCAATCCACAACGATTTGCAATTCATTTTGTCATGTAAAAATAAACACAACACTCATGCATGTACAAATTATGTTCCTTATTTAATACTTCTTCAGATTTAGTTTTTTTGTTTAACTAGAGCTTCAGTGAGGCAGGATCCCCCGTGCAACACATGTCATTGGATGTTAGTAAATTCATTGAAATTGAAAACCCTACACTGCCTAACAATTTTTGGTCGATTAAAAAATAAGACGACGTTGCACACGTTCAATATACATATTAACCGCATGTAAAACGAAAAAGCATCAGCATGAATAGTTTTCGATGGAATATCTGGGAGCGTGTCGAACTTTCAAGTCATATGGGAAGAAACTTCATATGATCCGTAGTGAAATGGAATTATAGTGACCATGTCTTCAAGAAAAGAAAAGAAAAGAAGAGAAAGAAAGGAAGAAAAATAGAAGACGTTTTGGAATTAATAACCCTTGGCCCTTTGGAAATAGGAAGTGGTTGTTACCGAGGGGATCGCAGGCCTTGTGAACCGCAGATAATGTTGGGCGTAGAATCGGGATGTATGATCATGCACGTGTTTTTGCCATCCAGGTCAACCGTATGCTCTGTGCCTTTCCCACCACGTCCCGCCCAAACAATGACACTCACTCTTTGGCGTGGTATAAACAACGCGTCATCAATGATGTGATGAACTTTACTGTCATCGCGGTGGATCTTCGCGTCCTGCGATTCTAAGGCATGCATATCCAGGCACGTACTGGACGAGTTGCTAGGCATCGGGATAGACACGCTGTCTGGCTCAGGTGTACTAGTAACAATCAAGTCATACATTGGCATGTACATTTATTTCTACGGGTTGTTTTTTAATCAAAACATAATGATTTGACGATATCCTCAAACAGCTTCGTAACAAAACTGTGGCGTTTAAAATGTCACTTTGTACACGTAAACATTAGAGAGTGGAAGATATTTTACATTGACAAGGAAAATATTGAGGACATTGTCAAAACCTGAATTATGGTAAATTCTGAAATTACAACCTTAAACTTATTAGAATATACGCTGAGATCATAATAAAATATGTAAGAATTAAATCCAGAACTTAAATTTTCATATCAATATGAGAAGTTGCTTAAAATTGTTTACACACAAACGCTATGAAACAGGAACTATTACTTTCCTTTCAGAGCTCATCGAAAATGTGTTACAGCTCATCAAATTCCCTATATAATCTATTTCTATTTTATTAAACAACTTGCTCTTTTCTAAGATATTTTTAAAATGAATTCAATCGCCTTAGATGATAGAAGTAATAAATAGACTATGGTGCAAAATTTTACTAATAATTAGTTACAAACTCTTGAACGCATGCAATAAATATTTCGGTTTTTTTTTTCTGTCGACCTTGTAACCAGGACTACGAAGAAAACTAGAAGCTAATTGCGCGAGCGCAATTGTCTCACATGGTATATTGGGGTACATTGGGAAACTTAAAGACGAAATAAAGAATCATGGAGCTTACACTAAACGTGTTGTCGGGGGCTTATTAATAAAAAAAAAAGAAAAAGAATTTGAAAGCACTTTTCACATTCAGACAAATCTTTTTAAACAAAAACACCACTAGAATTGTTTTAACTCCGAAGGCTCGAAAATTCGAAGCCGAGATACAATGTTATATAGTGTGTTATATCCTTTGGGTCGAAAATTCGCTCAGAATCGCTCTATCTCAAACCGTTTTCGAGATAATAACCATCTTCCGGTTTCGACGTCGATCGTCATCCGACCGGGTCGCCCTCTCCGCGATACCCTTTTATGCAATGAGTTATACCCGTTGGGTCGAAAATTCGCTCAGAATCGCTCTATCTCTAACCGTTTTCGAGATATTAGCCAACTTCCGGTTTCGACGTCGATCGTCTCCCGACCGGATCGAGCTCGCCGGGAACACTTTTTCTACAGTGTGTTATACCCTTCGGGCGGAAAATTCGCTCAGAATCGCTCTATCTCTAACCGTTTTCGAGATATTACCCAACTTCCGGTTTCGACGTCGATCGTCACCCGACCGGGTCGAGCTCGCCGGGAACACTTTTTATACAGTGTGTTATACCCTTTGGGCCGAAAATTCGCTCAGAATCGCTCTATCTCTAACCGTTTTCGAGATATTAGCCAACTTCCGGTTTCGACGTCGATCGTCACCCGACCGGGTCGCGCTCGCCGAGATACCCTTTTATACAACTGTTTTTCACCCATAGCCTCGAAAATTCGCTCAGAATCGCTCTATCTCTAACCGTTTTCGAGATATTGGCCAACTTCTGGTTTCGACGTCGATCGTCACCCGACCGGGTCGCGCTCTCCGAGATACCCGTTTATACAACTTTTTAAAACCCGTCGGGTCGAAAATTCGCTCAGAATCGCTCTATCTCTAACCGTTTTCGAGATATTAGCCAACTTCCGGTTTCGACGTCGATCGTCACCCGACCGGATCGAGCTCGCCGGGAACACTTTTTATACAGTGTGTTATACCCTTTGGGCCGAAAATTCGCTCAGAATCGCTCTATCTCTAACCGTTTTCGAGATATTAGCCAACTTCCGGTTTCGACGTCGATCGTCACCCGACCGGATCGAGCTCGCCGGGAACACTTTTTGTACAGTGTGTTATACCCTTCGGGCCGAAAATTCGCTCAGAATCGCTCTATCTCTAACCGTTTTCGAGATATTAGCCAACTTCCGGTTTCGACGTCGATCGTCACCCGACCGGGTCGCGCTCGCCGAGATACCCTTTTATACAACTGTTTTAAACCCGTAGGGTCGAAAATTCGCTCAGAATCGCTCTATCTCTGACCGTTTTCGAGATATTAACCAACTTCCGGTTTCGACGTCGATCGTCACCCGACCGGGTCGCGCTCTCCGAGATACCCTTTTATACAACTGTTTTAAACCCGTAGGGTCGAAAATTCGCTCAGAATCGCTCTATCTCTAACCGTTTTCGAGATATTAGCCAACTTCCGGTTTCGACGTCGATCGTCACCCGACCGGGTCGAGCTCGCCGGGAACACTTTTTATACAGTGTGTTATACCCTTCGGGCCGAAAATTCGCTCAGAATCGCTCTATCTCTAACCGTTTTCGAGATATTAGCCAACTTCCGGTTTCGACGTCGATCGTCACCCGACCGGATCGAGCTCGCCGGGAACACCTTTTATAGAGTGTGTTATACCCTTTGGGCCGAAAATTCGCTCAGAATCGCTCTATCTCTAACCGTTTTCGAGATATTAGCCAACTTCCGGTTTCGACGTCGATCGTCACCCGACCGGGTCGCGCTCTCCGAGATACCCTTTTATACAACAGTTTTAAACCCGTCGGGTCGAAAATTCGCTCAGAATCGCTCTATCTCTAACCGTTTTCGAGTTATTAGCCAACTTCCGGTTTCGACGTCGATCGTCACCCGACCGGGTCGAGCTCGCCGGGAACACTTTTCATACAGTATGTTATACCCTTTGGGCCGAAAATTCGCTCAGAATCGCTCTATCTCTAACCGTTTTCGAGATATTAGCCAACTTCCGGTTTCGACGTCGATCGTCACCCGACCGGGTCGCGCTCTCCGAGATACCCTTTTATACAACAGTTTTAAACCCGTCGGGCCGAAAATTCGCTCAGAATCGCTCTATCTCTAACCGTTTTCGAGATATTAGGCAACTTCCGGTTTCGACGTCGATCGTCACCCGACCGGGTCGCGCTCGCCGAGATACCCTTTTATACAACTGTTTTAAACCCGTAGGGTCGAAAATTCGCTCAGAATCGCTCTATCTCTAACCGTTTTCGAGATGTTAGCCAACTTCCGGTTTCGACGTCGATCGTCACCCGACCGGATCGAGCTCGCCGGGAACACTTTTTATACAGTGTGTTATACCCTTCGGGCCGAAAATTCGCTCAGAATCGCTCTATCTCTAACCGTTTTCGAGATATTAGCCAACTTCCGGTTTCGACGTCGATCGTCACCCGACCGGGTCGCGCTCTCCGAGATACCCTTTTATACAACAGTTTTAAACCCGTAGGGTCGAAAATTCGCTCAGAATCGCTCTATCTCTAACCGTTTTCGAGATATTAGCCAACTTCCGGTTTCGACGTCGATCGTCACCCGACCGGATCGAGCTCGCCGGGAACACTTTTTATACAGTGTGTTATACCCTTTGGGCCGAAAATTCGCTCAGAATCGCTCTATCTCTAACCGTTTTCGAGATATTAGCCAACTTCCGGTTTCGACGTCGATCGTCACCCGACCGGGTCGAGCTCGCCGGGAACACTTTTTATACCGTGTGTTATACCCTTTGGGCCGAAAATTCGCTCAGAATCGCTCTATCTCTAACCGTTTTCGAGATATTAGCCAACTTCCGGTTTCGACGTCGATCGTCACCCGACCGGGTCGCGCTCTCCGAGTTACCCTTTTATACACCAGTTTTAAACCCGTCGGGTCGAAAATTCGCTCAGAATCGCTCTATCTCTAACCGTTTTCGAGATATTAGCCAACTTCCGGTTTCGACGTCGATCGTCACCCGACCGGGTCGCGCTCGCCGAGATACCCGTTTATACAACTGTTTTAAACCCGTAGGGTCGAAAATTCGCTCAGAATCGCTCTATCGCTAACCGTTTTCGAGATATTAGCCAACTTCCGGTTTCCACGTCGATCGTCACCCGACCGGGTCGAGCTCGCCGGGAACACTTTTTATACAGTGTGTTATACCCTTTGGGCCGAAAATTCGCTCAGAATCGCTCTATCTCTAACCGTTTTCGAGATATTAGCCAACTTCCGGTTTCGACGTCGATCGTCACCCGACCGGATCGAGCTCGCCGGGAACACTTTTTATACAGTGTGTTATACCCTTTGGGCCGAAAATTCGCTCAGAATCGCTCTATCTCTAACCGTTTTCGAGATATTAGCCAACTTCCGGTTTCGACGTCGATCGTCACCCGACCGGGTCGCGCTCGCCGAGATACCCTTTTATACAACTGTTTCAAACCCGTAGGGTCGAAAATTCGCTCAGAATCGCTCTATCTCTAACCGTTTTCGAGATATTAGCCAACTTCCGGTTTCGACGTCGATCGTCACCCGACCGGATCGAGCTCGCCGGGAACACTTTTTATACAGTGTGTTATACCCTTTGGGCCGAAAATTCGCTCAGAATCGCTCTATCTCTAACCGTTTTCGAGATATTAGCCAACTTCCGGTTTCGACGTCGATCGTCACCCGACCGGGTCGCGCTCTCCAAGATACCCTTTTATACACCAGTTTTAAACCCGTCGGGTCGAAAATTCGCTCAGAATCGCTCTATCTCTAACCGTTTTCGAGATATTAGCCAACTTCCGGTTTCGACGTCGATCGTCACCCGACCGGGTCGCGCTCGCCGAGACACCCTTTTATACAACTGTTTCAAACCCGTAGGGTCGAAAATTCGCTCAGAATCGCTCTATCTCTAACCGTTTTCGAGATATTAGCCAACTTCCGGTTTCGACGTCGATCGTCACCCGACCGGGTCGAGCTCGCCGGGAACACTTTTTATACCGTGTGTTATACCCTTTGGGCCGAAAATTCGCTCAGAATCGCTCTATCTCTAACCGTTTTCGAGATATTAGCCAACTTCCGGTTTCGACGTCGATCGTCACCCGACCGGGTCGCGCTCTCCGAGTTACCCTTTTATACACCAGTTTTAAACCCGTCGGGTCGAAAATTCGCTCAGAATCGCTCTATCTCTAACCGTTTTCGAGATATTAGCCAACTTCCGGTTTCGACGTCGATCGTCACCCGACCGGGTCGCGCTCGCCGAGATACCCGTTTATACAACTGTTTTAAACCCGTAGGGTCGAAAATTCGCTCAGAATCGCTCTATCGCTAACCGTTTTCGAGATATTAGCCAACTTCCGGTTTCCACGTCGATCGTCACCCGACCGGGTCGAGCTCGCCGGGAACACTTTTTACACAGTGTGTTATACCCTTTGGGCCGAAAATTCGCTCAGAATCGCTCTATCTCTAACCGTTTTCGAGATATTAGCCAACTTCCGGTTTCGACGTCGATCGTCACCCGACCGGATCGAGCTCGCCGGGAACACTTTTTATACAGTGTGTTTTACCCTTTGGGCCGAAAATTCGCTCAGAATCGCTCTATCTCTAACCGTTTTCGAGATATTAGCCAACTTCCGGTTTCGACGTCGATCGTCACCCGACCGGGTCGCGCTCGCCGAGATACCCTTTTATACAACTGTTTCAAACCCGTAGGGTCGAAAATTCGCTCAGAATCGCTCTATCTCTAACCGTTTTCGAGATATTAGCCAACTTCCGGTTTCGACGTCGATCGTCACCCGACCGGATCGAGCTCGCCGGGAACACTTTTTATACAGTGTGTTATACCCTTTGGGCCGAAAATTCGCTCAGAATCGCTCTATCTCTAACCGTTTTCGAGATATTAGCCAACTTCCGGTTTCGACGTCGATCGTCACCCGACCGGGTCGCGCTCTCCAAGATACCCTTTTATACACCAGTTTTAAACCCGTCGGGTCGAAAATTCGCTCAGAATCGCTCTATCTCTAACCGTTTTCGAGATATTAGCCAACTTCCGGTTTCGACGTCGATCGTCACCCGACCGGGTCGCGCTCGCCGAGACACCCTTTTATACAACTGTTTCAAACCCGTAGGGTCGAAAATTCGCTCAGAATCGCTCTATCTCTAACCGTTTTCGAGATATTAGCCAACTTCCGGTTTCGACGTCGATCGTCACCCGACCGGGTCGAGCTCGCCGGGAACACTTTTTATACCGTGTGTTATACCCTTTGGGCCGAAAATTCGCTCAGAATCGCTCTATCTCTAACCGTTTTCGAGATATTAGCCAACTTCCGGTTTCGACGTCGATCGTCACCCGACCGGGTCGCGCTCTCCGAGTTACCCTTTTATACACCAGTTTTAAACCCGTCGGGTCGAAAATTCGCTCAGAATCGCTCTATCTCTAACCGTTTTCGAGATATTAGCCAACTTCCGGTTTCGACGTCGATCGTCACCCGACCGGGTCGCGCTCGCCGAGATACCCGTTTATACAACTGTTTTAAACCCGTAGGGTCGAAAATTCGCTCAGAATCGCTCTATCGCTAACCGTTTTCGAGATATTAGCCAACTTCCGGTTTCCACGTCGATCGTCACCCGACCGGGTCGAGCTCGCCGGGAACACTTTTTACACAGTGTGTTATACCCTTTGGGCCGAAAATTCGCTCAGAATCGCTCTATCTCTAACCGTTTTCGAGATATTAGCCAACTTCCGGTTTCGACGTCGATCGTCACCCGACCGGATCGAGCTCGCCGGGAACACTTTTTATACAGTGTGTTTTACCCTTTGGGCCGAAAATTCGCTCAGAATCGCTCTATCTCTAACCGTTTTCGAGATATTAGCCAACTTCCGGTTTCGACGTCGATCGTCACCCGACCGGGTCGCGCTCGCCGAGATACCCTTTTATACAACTGTTTCAAACCCGTAGGGTCGAAAATTCGCTCAGAATCGCTCTATCTCTAACCGTTTTCGAGATATTAGCCAACTTCCGGTTTCGACGTCGATCGTCACCCGACCGGATCGAGCTCGCCGGGAACACTTTTTATACAGTGTGTTATACCCTTTGGGCCGAAAATTCGCTCAGAATCGCTCTATCTCTAACCGTTTTCGAGATATTAGCCAACTTCCGGTTTCGACGTCGATCGTCACCCGACCGGGTCGCGCTCTCCAAGATACCCTTTTATACACCAGTTTTAAACCCGTCGGGTCGAAAATTCGCTCAGAATCGCTCTATCTCTAACCGTTTTCGAGATATTAGCCAACTTCCGGTTTCGACGTCGATCGTCACCCGACCGGGTCGCGCTCGCCGAGATACCCTTTTATACAACTGTTTCAAACCCGTAGGGTCGAAAATTCGCTCAGAATCGCTCTATCTCTAACCGTTTTCGAGATATTAGCCAACTTCCGGTTTCGACGTCGATCGTCACCCGACCGGATCGAGCTCGCCGGGAACACTTTTTATACAGTGTGTTACACCCTTTGGGCCGAAAATTCGCTCAGAATCGCTCTATCTCTAACCGTTTTCGAGATATTACCCAACTTCCGGTTTCGACGTCGATCGTCACCCGACCAGATCGAGCTCGCCGAGATATCCTTTTATGCGATAAGTTATACCCTTTGGGTCGAAAATTCGCTCAGAATCGCTCTATCTCTAGCCGTTTTCGATTTATTACTTTTTTTAAATTTGACCTTGAATTTGACCTTGAAAACAATGCTCAAGGTCACTGAAATTCAGCGTAGATCCAGTTCACATTAGTCTGCGTATGTGTGCCAAGTTTCAACTTTCTGCGCCCAGCCGTTTCGGAGAAGAAGCGCGAACAAGAATTCGGCCGCAATTGACCTTTGACCTTGAATTTGACCTTGAAGACAATGCTTTAGGTCACTGAAAATCGACGCAGATCGAGTTCACGTTGGTCTACATACGTGTGCCAAGTTTCAACTTTCTACGCCCAGCGGTTTCGGAGGAGAAGCGCGAACAAGATTTTGGCGGAAAACTAAAAAAAAACAAAAAAAAACAAAAAACAAAAAAAAAAAACAAAAAAAAAAAATAGGTGAAGAATTCTAAGCATTTCAACCTCATATGGTATCTTTGATACCATGTGAGAATAAAAGAATCTATAAATCTGGTTGTACGCACTTAATAAGCACAAGAAGAGGGCGTATAATGCGTGTCCACGCAGCCCCTGGGACAACTAAAGGTTTTCAGCCGGCATTTTAAACAAATAAAAAAAACATTAAATTACAGTGCATTTAATTCATTTCTTTTTTTTTCACAGTAAAGCAAACAATAAAAAAAAACTGTATAACCAGTTAGCAAGGACTATGTCTTTTCCTCGGGACTGGATCCTATATATTATATATATTTAAAAAATAGAACTATTTCCTAAAAATAGGATCACAAAATTTGAGCCCCGGGAATAACTCCATATGAATAGTAACTGCGGATGAATTGCAAGAAATGACGCATTTCACGATGTAAAAACTTATCCGGATCTGATTAGTGAATTGTCTGTTTTGCTCTGGATTTATCTCCCTATATCTGGGTTTTTTCTGATATAAAAATAAGATAAAATCATTGATTAATTAAGTCTGGTTGTTTGTGTTCAATACGATAACACCAAAAAGTAAATGATTTAAATGCTATTTTCACACAAGTTCTTCCATAAAAAATACTTTCAAAAACCTCCTGCAAAGAAAATGATTCACGAATAATGTTTATCAAAACTACGTCCTAATATTATAATAATATTCACCTATTACTTTGAATTAAAATGTATATACTCAATAAGGATGTAGACCTGCTTTGGTTATCACGACACAAGTCCCTACAAACGATTTGTTCTACTCCGGAATAGGCCAAAATATTCAAACTCTTGAAAACCAATGGTGTATCAGGGAGATGTCTAAATTCTTACTTGCCCTAAAAAAATACGACGTTTATTTAAACTATACAATGAACAAAGAGATATCTGGCTGTCTAATCAGATCTTCGTAATTTGAATGACAGTTACGTGATTATGACGTGATTCTTAACTTCTCTTTTACAGCAGTTTGTCCTGCGAGGGAAATCCACCAGCAAGATAAGTGGTTTCTAAGAAGCATGCTCAATTTTCAAATGAAGAACAAATGGCCAAAATAACCAAAACTGACAAAAGTGTGTTTTTCTTTCATTTTGAAAAAAAAAAGATAATGTTAAAAACAGTCGCAACAAGAACACTTCCATACATGACCATGGGACAATGGTCCAGCTGACATAGGAGAGCTTTTTAAAACTGTTTCTGATAACATATGGGGTCTTTGGGATAAGCTTTCAAATATCTACCAATACTGAATACTTCTTAAATGCTTCTCAAATAAAACCCATTGGGAAGTAGTTTCCCTGTTACACCTAATGAAGCGAGACAAGTGCTTATTGTCAAGACAGATTCTCACAAAATTAGTCACTGGGTTTTCAAAAAAGGGTAGAGATTTACAAAGTATATTTCATAGAGTTTACAACAAACATTTTGGGCAGTGGTGAAAAAAGAAACTCTTTGTAAATTGAAACCAGTTTTTACCTAGATATGGTTTGTCTATTTTTGGCATGTTCCAAATTACGGTTAATTAGTTCATTGTTTTCAATCCAGGTAAAGTTGCTGAGTCATTTTTTTACCATTTCATGGAACTGAAAATGTGTTAATCCCTGCAGATGCTACATATCTTCTTTTGACTGCATGAAAAGCTTGTGAACATTATCATAAGAAATATACACATTAAATATAATTAAAAACATGTTTACTTGCATAAGTGCGATATATTTCTTATGCATAATAATTAAGCTTAAGAGATAAAAGAGATAAAAGAGATAAAAACGTTTGCGTTACTGTAACCGATCAATTTCTAAAGACTTTTTTTCAGCACATTCTGTTCCCTATTTTTTTCCCTGTAATTTGTATTGAAATATTGATGCATGCTGAAGCTGGGCAAGTTGTCTTTAGAGACAACACATTAAGTCATCAGTTGATCTGCTGACTGCACTTTAATATTTCATTTCAACATTTTTAGCACTTTATACCTGTCCGGATACTGTTTCAAGTTTTATTGTTTCAATTCTTCCACTGTAAATTGGCTAAATTTTTATACTTTGCAAAAGCTATTTCTTTTTGACTGTACATTGGGTGGCGATCCAATAAAACGGGAAACATGCCTTTTTTTCTCCATTGCAATAACGTACAGTTGTTATATTTTTAAACCAACATCTTAGGACTCATGACAGTAAGTCCATTTTAGTAATGTATAAAACTGATTCGGTAAACATTTCTTGTACAGTAAAACCTCCATTAGGCAATACATCCCGTTAAGAGAACTTCTAATAACGGAACATATTTTTTTGGGTCACCTCTCCTATGATTTCTTCTGTAAACCACCTCTTTTTAGCGAATAGCTCTAATGAATATTTTCCCGGTCCCAACGATTTTCTTTTACTGAATACTTAACTGTACTTTGGCGCAGCCGAAAGATGTCGGTTTAACATATTGGCCCGAGTGGACAGGTATCGAGTTCACAGGCGTTTACTCCATGCGTTGACTTACGTAATTATCGTCTTTAGAAACCAATCGAAGAGCCTTTTGTATAATTCACCATTAGTGAATGACTAGATAATTGGTCGATATAAATAAAAAATATACATATGACAAATTTGAGTAAATGGGCTTATTATAGTGCATGCAGCCGCAGAACTACTTGCTCAGTCACTCACTCCCAAGGATCACATTACACAAGCCACCACATTAACAACAACAAATAGACCACTGACATAAATATAGCACATACGAACACATTAACCCGGGTTATGCTATACGATCAGAGGCTAAGACAAACTTCTTTAGTTTGAAACGACTGATTTGAGACAGAGAGAGAGAGAGCGAGAGAGAGAGAGAGAGAAAAAATGTAATGTCACGAAGAAGAATTCAGTGGATCTGAAGACCAACGTGACACGGGCCATTCGCCGTGCGTTACCTATTTACATATGCTAAATAAAGGTGCAATATCCGAGCCAAATAGAAGCTAAGTGTTTAATAATTGATGGTTCATTTGAAGCAATTGGCATAATTTAACAACCCAGTTAACTTTCATTAAACAAGTTTATACGCTGAGTGGAAGCCAAACTAATGAACTTTCGACCACAGGGAATATAAAGAACTGGGTCAAGTTCAAGTGTGTGAGGGAAATAACTTCTAAAGTCAGATCATGCGAGTGTCATTCGCGAAGCGCATGTCAAACCTGTTTCAGCTGTCTTTTTTTTAAAACTTTCTTCTTTATGTTTTTTTATTTATTTATTTTTTTACTTTTATCAACAAAAACCTAGAACGATAAATGTTAACAAGAGAAATAAGCCTAAACAAACAGGTTTTACTGTCATGGTGTTGTCTGATTTTGTCACTGCAGCAGTATCATTTTTTTTATTATTTCAGTTGTTTATTTTTCAAATGAGAAATTACTTTCTTTCTCAACCATACATTAATTTCCTAAAGCAAATTTGATTAATTTTTTTATTGACAGTAGTATGGAAGGTTGGTGGCCTCAAGTATCCAGGTTCCTTAAGTCAACATTTACTAAAGTCACATGTTCAAATCCACGCAAATCGATCAGCCTGAGCTCGTACTTCTTATTTTTTTATACTGACATTTCATTAACAGAAATTGTGCGTCTAAAACAAAATGACGCATCAAAATGGTTCAGTCAAACCTAACAATGATTGTAACATTTATTCCTGACATAGAACTAAACTGTATCCATCTTTTCAGAGAAATTTTAAAAGAGTGTAAGAATAAACACCATTTTGATATTCTCCACCAATCTTAAGCTCTTCATGCTAAAAGAAGACTAAAACTAAAACACGGTATAAAACATAAATCAAAAGAAATCCGCATGCAATACATAGACATTTCAGTTACAGTCCTAAGCATCAATATGATCATCTTGACCCAGTCCTAAGCATCAATATGATCATCTTGACCCAGTCCTAAGCATCAATATGATCATCTTGACCTCTCTGCTCTACATGATGAATTCAATGACCCCAACCACGATATGGTCCTGAGCATCAATATGCTCAGCTTTTAGGTATCTGCTTTAAGTGATGATATCAATGGGCTCAGTCACGATATGGGCCTGAGCATTATACGAGCATCTTGATGTATCTGCTCTATCTGATAATATTAATGGCCTCAGTCACGATATGGACCTGAGCAATATACGAGAATCTTGACGTATCTGCTCTATCTGATAATATTAATGGCCTCAGTCACGACATGGACCTGAGCATTATACGAGCATCTTGACGTATCTGCTCTATCTGATAATATTAATGGCCTCAGTCACGATACAGTAACTTGACTACGTCTCGAGGAGTACGTCTATCCCCCGTGGGGGATATGGTTTGTGTAAGGCTGTTGCGTATTGACTACGCAAAAAAAAAATTACAAGTGGAAGGATGTAAGTCGACGTAGTGTCTAACATTTAGACGGATCAATCCATTAACCATTAACTATTCGCGTGAGACTGTCGTAGATACGCGCCGATTTTGAAAAATTCGCCATTTTGTCAAGTCCCATCCGGAAAATGCTTGATCACTGCACTGCGGAAGGTGCCAGGGAGCCCGTGTGCAGAATTTGAAACGAATCCATTCATTAATGTGGCCTGTAGACGCGTGAGACTGCCGTATATATAAAGTCCAGTGCCAATTTTCAAATGTCCGCCATTTCGTCAATTTTTGGTCGATCCGGAAATTTCTTGGTCACTGCACTGCGGAAGGTTCCAGAGAAGCCGTGTACAAAATTTGAAACGAATCCGTCTATTAATGTGGCCTGAAGACGCGTGAGACTGCCGTATATACGCTACGTCCAGTGCCGATTTTCAAATGTCCGCCATTTTGTCAATTTTTGGCCGATCCGGAAAATTCTTGGTCACTGCACTGCGGAAGGTTCCAGAGAAGCCGTGTACAAAATTTGAAACGAATTTGTCTATTAATGTGGCTTGTAGACGCGTGAGACTGCCGTATATATAAAGTCCAGTGCCAATTTTCAAATGTCCGCCATTTTGTCAATTTTTGGCCGATTCGGAAAATTCTTGGTCACTGCACTGCGGAACGTTCCAGAGAAGCCGTGTACAAAATCTGAAAGGAATCCGTCAATTAATGTGGCCTGTAGACGCGTGAGACTGCCGTATATACGCTAAGTCCAGTGCCAATTTTCAAATGTCCGCCATTTTGTCAATTTTTGGCCGATCCGGAAAATTCTTAGTCACTGCACTGCGGAAGGTTCCAGAGAAGCCGTGTACAAAATTTGAAACGAATCCGTCTATTAATGTGGCCTGAAGACGCGTGAGACTGCCGTATATACGCTACGTCCAGTGCCAATTTTCAAAAGTCCGCCATTTTGTCAATTTTTGGCCGATCCGGAAAATTCTTGGTCAGTGCACCGTGGAAGGTTCCGGAGAAGCCCTGTACAAAATTTGAAACGAATTTGTCTATTAATGTGGCTTGTAGACGCGTGAGACTGCCGTATATATAAAGTCCAGTGCCAATTTTCAAATGTCCGCCATTTTGTCAATTTTTGGCCGATTCGGAAAATTCTTGGTCACTGCACTGCGGAAGGTTCCAGAGAAGCCGTGTACAAAATCTGAAAGGAATCCGTCTATTAATGTGGCCTGTAGACGCGTGAGACTGCCGTATATACGCTAGGTCCAGTGCCAATTTTCAAATGTCCGCCATTTTGTCAATTTTTGGCCGATCCGGAAAATTCTTGATCACTGCACTGCGGAAGGTTCCAGAGAAGCAGT
This sequence comes from Protula sp. h YS-2021, assembly GCA_949752745.1. Lineage (NCBI taxonomy): Eukaryota > Metazoa > Annelida > Polychaeta > Sabellida > Serpulidae > Protula > Protula sp. h YS-2021. Next base: position 74,011,679 of record OX457027.1, read on the forward strand.
GTACAAAATTTGAAACGAATCCGTCTATTAATGTGGCCTGTAGACGCGTGAGACTGCCGTATATACGCTAAGCCCAGTGCCAATTTTCAAATGTCCGCCATTTTGTCAATTTTTGGCCGATCCGGAAAATTCTTGGTCACTGCACTGCGGAAGGTTCCAGAGAAGCCGTGTACAAAATTTGAAACGAATCCGTCTATTAATGTGGCCTGTAGACGCGTGAGACTGCCGTATATACGCTAAGTCCAGTGCCGATTTTCAAATGTCCGCCATTTTGTCAATTTTTGGCCGATCCCGAAAATTCTTGGTCACTGCACTGCGGAAGGTTCCAGAGAAGCCGTGTACAAAATTTGAAACGAATTTGTCTATTAATGTGGCTTGTAGACGCGTGAGACTGCCGTATATATAAAGTCCAGTGCCAATTTTCAAATGTCCGCCATTTTGTCAATTTTTGGCCGATCCGGAAAATTCTTGGTCAGTGCACTGCGGAAGGTTCCGGAGAAGCCGTGTACAAAATTTGAAACGAATTTGTCAAAAAATGTGGCTTGTAGACGCGTGAGACTGCCGTATATATAAAGTCCAGTGCCAATTTTCAAATGTCCGCCATTTTGTCAATTTTTGGCCGATTCGGAAAATTCTTGGTCACTGCACTGCGGAACGTTCCAGAGAAGCCGTGTACAAAATCTGAAAGGAATCCGTCAATTAATGTGGCCTGTAGACGCGTGAGACTGCCGTATATACGCTAAGTCCAGTGCCAATTTTCAAATGTCCGCCATTTTGTCAATTTTTGGCCGATCCGGAAAATTCTTAGTCACTGCACTGCGGAAGGTTCCAGAGAAGCCGTGTACAAAATTTGAAACGAATCCGTCTATTAATGTGGCCTGAAGACGCGTGAGACTGCCGTATATACGCTACGTCCAGTGCCAATTTTCAAAAGTCCGCCATTTTGTCAATTTTTGGCCGATCCGGAAAATTCTTGGTCAGTGCACTGTGGAAGGTTCCAGAGAAGCCCTGTACAAAATTTGAAACGAATTTGTCTATTAATGTGGCCTGTAGACGCGTGAGACTGCCGTATATACGCTAAGTCCAGTGCCAATTTTCAAATGTCCGCCATTTTGTCAATTTTTGGCCGATCCGGAAAATTCTTGATCACTGCACTGCGGAAGGTTCCAGAGAAGCAGTGTACAAAATTTGAAACGAATCCGTCTATTAATGTGGCCTGTAGACGCGTGAGACTGCCGTATATACGCTAAGCCCAGTGCCAATTTTCAAATGTCCGCCATTTTGTCAATTTTTGGCCGATCCGGAAAATTCTTGGTCACTGCACTGCGGAAGGTTCCAGAGAAGCCGTGTACAAAATTTGAAACGAATCCGTCTATTAATGTGGCCTGTAGACGCGTGAGACTGCCGTATATACGCTAAGTCCAGTGCCGATTTTCAAATGTCCGCCATTTTGTCAATTTTTGGCCGATCCCGAAAATTCTTGGTCACTGCACTGCGGAAGGTTCCAGAGAAGCCGTGTACAAAATTTGAAACGAATTTGTCTATTAATGTGGCTTGTAGACGCGTGAGACTGCCGTATATATAAAGTCCAGTGCCAATTTTCAAATGTCCGCCATTTTGTCAATTTTTGGCCGATCCGGAAAATTCTTGGTCAGTGCACTGCGAAAGGTTCCGGAGAAGCCGTGTACAAAATTTGAAACGAATTTGTCTATTAATGTGGCTTGTAGACGCGTGAGACTGCCGTATATATAAAGTCCAGTGCCAATTTTCAAATGTCCGCCATTTTGTCAATTTTTGGCCGATTCGGAAAATTCTTGGTCACTGCACTGCGGAACGTTCCAGAGAAGCCGTGTACAAAATCTGAAAGGAATCCGTCAATTAATGTGGCCTGTAGACGCGTGAGACTGCCGTATATACGCTAAGTCCAGTGCCAATTTTCAAATGTCCGCCATTTTGTCAATTTTTGGCCGATCCGGAAAATTCTTAGTCACTGCCCTGCGGAAGGTTCCAGAGAAGCCGTGTACAAAATTTGAAACGAATCCGTCTATTAATGTGGCCTGAAGACGCGTGAGACTGCCGTATATACGCTACGTCCAGTGCCAATTTTCAAAAGTCCGCCATTTTGTCAATTTTTGGCCGATCCGGAAAATTCTTGGTCAGTGCACTGTGGAAGGTTCCAGAGAAGCCCTGTACAAAATTTGAAACGAATTTGTCTATTAATGTGGCTTGTAGACGCGTGAGACTGCCGTATATATAAAGTCCAGTGCCAATTTTCAAATGTCCGCCATTTTGTCAATTTTTGGCCGATTCGGAAAATTCTTGGTCACTGCACTGCGGAAGGTTCCAGAGAAGCCGTGTACAAAATCTGAAAGGAATCCGTCTATTAATGTGGCCTGTAGACGCGTGAGACTGCCGTATATACGCTAAGTCCAGTGCCAATTTTCAAATGTCCGCCATTTTGTCAATTTTTGGCCGATCCGGAAAATTCTTGATCACTGCACTGCGGAAGGTTCCAGAGAAGCAGTGTACAAAATTTGAAACGAATCCGTCTATTAATGTGGCCTGTAGACGCGTGAGACTGCCGTATATACGCTAAGCCCAGTGCCAATTTTCAAATGTCCGCCATTTTGTCAATTTTTGGCCGATCCGGAAAATTCTTGGTCACTGCACTGCGGAAGGTTCCAGAGAAGCCGTGTACAAAATTTGAAACGAATCCGTCTATTAATGTGGCCTGTAGACGCGTGAGACTGCCGTATATACGCTAAGTCCAGTGCCGATTTTCAAATGTCCGCCATTTTGTCAATTTTTGGCCGATCCCGAAAATTCTTGGTCACTGCACTGCGGAAGGTTCCAGAGAAGCCGTGTACAAAATTTGAAACGAATTTGTCTATTAATGTGGCTTGTAGACGCGTGAGACTGCCGTATATATAAAGTCCAGTGCCAATTTTCAAATGTCCGCCATTTTGTCAATTTTTGGCCGATCCGGAAAATTCTTGGTCAGTGCACTGCGGAAGGTTCCGGAGAAGCCGTGTACAAAATTTGAAACGAATTTGTCAAATAATGTGGCTTGTAGACGCGTGAGACTGCCGTATATATATAGTCCAGTGCCAATTTTCAAATGTCCGCCATTTTGTCAATTTTTGGCCGATTCGGAAAATTCTTGGTCACTGCACTGCGGAACGTTCCAGAGAAGCCGTGTACAAAATCTGAAAGGAATCCGTCAATTAATGTGGCCTGTAGACGCGTGAGACTGCCGTATATACGCTAAGTCCAGTGCCAATTTTCAAATGTCCGCCATTTTGTCAATTTTTGGCCGATCCGGAAAATTCTTAGTCACTGCACTGCGGAAGGTTCCAGAGAAGCCGTGTACAAAATTTGAAACGAATCCGTCTATTAATGTGGCCTGAAGACGCGTGAGACTGCCGTATATACGCTACGTCCAGTGCCAATTTTCAAAAGTCCGCCATTTTGTCAATTTTTGGCCGATCCGGAAAATTCTTGGTCAGTGCACTGTGGAAGGTTCCAGAGAAGCCCTGTACAAAATTTGAAACGAATTTGTCTATTAATGTGGCTTGTAGACGCGTGAGACTGCCGTATATATAAAGTCCAGTGCCAATTTTCAAATGTCCGCCATTTTGTCAATTTTTGGCCGATTCGGAAAATTCTTGGTCACTGCACTGCGGAAGGTTCCAGAGAAGCCGTGTACAAAATCTGAAAGGAATCCGTCTATTAATGTGGCCTGTAGACGCGTGAGACTGCCGTATATACGCTAAGTCCAGTGCCAATTTTCAAATGTCCGCCATTTTGTCAATTTTTGGCCGATCCGGAAAATTCTTGATCACTGCACTGCGGAAGGTTCCAGAGAAGCAGTGTACAAAATTTGAAACGAATCCGTCTATTAATGTGGCCTGTAGACGCGTGAGACTGCCGTATATACGCTAAGCCCAGTGCCAATTTTCAAATGTCCGCCATTTTGTCAATTTTTGGCCGATCCGGAAAATTCTTGGTCACTGCACTGCGGAAGGTTCCAGAGAAGCCGTGTACAAAATTTGAAACGAATCCGTCTATTAATGTGGCCTGTAGACGCGTGAGACTGCCGTATATACGCTAAGTCCAGTGCCAATTTTCAAATGTCCGCCATTTTGTCAATTTTTGGTCGATCCGAAAAATTCTTGGTCACTGCACTGCGGAAGATTCCAGAGAAGCCGTGTACAAAATTTGAAACGAATCCGTCTATTAATGTGGCCTGTAGACGCGTGAGACTGCCGTATATACGCTAAGTCCAGTGCCAATTTTCAAATGTCCGCCATTTTGTCAATTTTTGGTCGATCCGGAAAATTCTTGGTCACTGCACTGCGGAAGGTTCTAGAGAAGCCGTGTACAAAATTTGAACCGAATCCATGTATTAATGTGGCCTGTAGGCGCGTGAGACTGAAGCGTGACAGACGGACAGACCGAAAAGTTCAAAACTATATCCCTCCGTTTCACGGGGGATAATGAGCATAACATGATCATCGTGAAGTTTCTCTTCTATCTGACCATATCAATGGGAGTGACAGGAAGAAATTGAACACATTAAGAGTGAGCATGTTTGCAACCATTAATATTCCGTTTTTCTTTCGGTCAGCCTTAGCACTGACGATGCACAGCGAAGACTTACATACTTAGGGCAGAAAAGTAAAAAATTAGTTTCGCTCCTCATCAAAATGTATGGACTGCCGTTTTAACATTTAATGCTTATTTTTGTTTTCAAAATATACTTTAAGGTATCAATAAATCAATGTAGCTCTCATTAAATTATATTTTGCTATCAATAACTGAACTTTAGATGGTAAAAAATTATTTTTGATATTAAAAAATCAATTTTACAAGTTTAAACATTCTGTAGGAAGACACACCTTTATAAAAAAAATTCAAAGAATCGTCAATTCAATTTGGAATGAAAACTTGAATTATGGATATCAATAATAACAACACAGTTTTTGAGCTCAAGAACTGGTTCTTTTTTGTACAGTACAAAATTAGAAGAAGGATCGGTGATTATTTTACTGAGAGATGTGTGCTTCTAAATTTTTTATATAAGAAATAGGCACATATTTTGATATCAAAATTTAATTTTTGAGATCTGAAAATCATTTGTTTATTTCAAAATACAAATTAAAGTCTCAATCTGAAATAATAATATCTGAAATAAATTCTTGATATCAATAAAAGGAAAATAAATTATTGAAATCAAAATTGAGATTTGCTATCAAATATTTCATTTAGCTATCAAGAATTGAATTTCTGATCTCTAAAAATCAATTTTAGAGATCACTAAGTCATTTTTGATATCAATAAATATTTACTGATATCAAGAATTATTTTTTTTGATCAAAAATACATTTAGAGATATCAAAAATATAATTAGAGATAGCAACAATTAATTTTTGATATCAAAATATAGATTTTTTGAGATCAAAAATTAATTCTTGGTATCTATAATTCTCTAAATAAATGTGAAAATGGCATTCCATAAAAATGTTTAAAGAAACTTTTTGTATTGTACTGCCTATATATATATATTTCTTGGTCTACACTACACAATGCAGTACTTCATAAACAGTCAGACAAAACATTGAAAATCATATGGTCGACTGCCGTAAAAGCAACGGCTACCCATGAAAAAAAAAAATACAAATCAAACTAACGACACAAAACGAATGACACTGATACAATAGGAAGACCCTGTATTGGCCTATTCAGCACTTCAAACCAAAATGAAAGCGAAAACTCTTAAAACAGCCTTCTTTATTTCTTTCCCGCTTGGAGGTGGAAAAGGATAGTCAACTTTCTAAGCGAAGAATAATACGATAAAAGTCCGAGCTGCATAAACCATAAACAGGGTCTTAAAAATACATGATATTACTCTTTTTAATCCTGTTGATACTTACAGTAAGCAGGTAAACTCATTAATATAATCTTCCCTGTATGAAATCATATCTAAAATTGCTGTAAAATATGCAAATATGTACAGAGGCGGCGATCAAACTCATTAAAACGGTTTCAGAGATGAGGTTAGAAAATAGCATTAATTGCATATTATCCCGTTAGCATATATGAGAACGTCTCATAAAACTAGGGAACAAAAACTTCAAACAAAAACAAAATTGGTTTGCAATTTTGAAGGGGAAATAAATCTCTAAATAAAAAGTGAAAAAAAAAAAATACAATTTTGAAGGTGAAAATGAAGATTCTCACATATGCAACAAACAAAGCCAGTCCTCACCCATTTCAAATGCACGATCAAACATCTAAAAATATTAAGAAAACGCGTTAAGCTCAACGTCTTTAAAAGAATGCTGTGAAGCTACGGACACGCGTTATTCAGTGCTTTTAGCAAGTTTACCAGTTTTCAACGAGTTAATTTCAAATAGAGCGGCCAGTGCAAACAAAACATAAGAGTACAAGCTTGTATTACCGTACGCACTTTCAATCGACACCTATCTAGTTTCTTGTTTTGTAAGCAAAAACAGATATCTCTCCAACTTAACTCATAAATCCCCAATAACCAGTTTCCTTTTTTTTCTTATTACTGAAATAAAAGGTTCATTTCTGCAAACATAATCATAATCATTGTTAAAAATTTGAAAATAAACAAAAACAGATGGTGGTCACAAAAACAGATTTTACTGGGAGTCTTGTTACCCGAATCTGAAAGTGGTCGCTAAAACGAGTTTTACTGTATGTACGTCCTCTTTATCCAGGTCTGGAAGTTGGTCACTACACCAGTTTTACTGTACGTTACATTTTTATGAGGGTGTTTAAGTCGGTCAAGACAGGCAGGTTTTACCGTACGTCTTTTTATCCGAATCTGGAAGGGGTCACGACAAACAGGTTTTATTGTATATCTTTTCATCCGGGTCTTAAAGGTGGATTTTTTTGCTAACCGCCATCCCTCCCCCACCTAGCCATGTAGGTACGACTCTAAACGCAACCTTAACCCTTTCACTGAGGGTAACAGTAACGGTCTGTACCCTAAGTGTAGTTATAACCATGTTTAGTTTGTCTACGTATATTCCCATCTGATACAAGGCACCCGAAAACCATTCTTCATAAATGCGCAACAGACGACTCACCTCGGTGGGAGGGGGTGGGAGGAGAAGGAGGTTGCCATTTTGGTGCCAGAATGGTGAGCTGCTTGTCATAACACAAAATATCAGAGCGAAAAATGCCAACTGTTACAAAATAGCTCCCATATATGGAACAGCTTGGCAACAAAATAAAACTAAGTTTGCGGTGAAAACAAAAACAATAGCTAGACCTGCAGAGACCTACAGTACGACAAGAGCATTCTATGGCCTCGGAGTTAAGGGCTTCATCATGCACCACAACTGATAGTGACCACTAACTGAGTGACATATTACGTAATAACTGCAGATGAATCACACAAAAAGGTCAATTACAGTCAAGCTAAGAAAACTGCCTTGGATCGACAGTAATGCTGCTACTGTTTTCAAGCATTCTAAATAATGCAGGAAACTCGAAAATGTTCTGCAAAACGTTGAAATCCCAAGCGCAGTTAACCACTAAGGAGCACATAAAACGGGGAAAGAGCGGAGGGGACTGATGGTGACGTCATACATCTTTCTTAATTTTTTATATTATTATTATTATGCGTATTTCTTGTATAGCCCAGACAAGAAGTCGGCAGATCTGCGCGCTTAACAATTTACTATATAAGGTATAAAATAGTACGTAATAAATTGATGAAACAATACAATACAAAACAAACAATACAATATAAGAACTAAAACAGACAAAGAATAAATATTAACTTCAATACTTCTCATAATACTTGATACTCGATGACTAGAGTAACAAATTAATAATACTGATGGTAAGCTAAACAGAATAGGTACGTTTTTAATTTTGACTTAAAGGTTCCGAGTGAATTGCAGCTTCTGATTTCAAGGGGTAAGGTGTTCAATACGCGTGAGTTGCAACCCTAAAAGATCTATCTCCTGCGCATTTTAACTTTGAGCGTGATATTTTCAGTTCGCATTGGTTATTAGATGTAAGGGTTCGAGGCGAAGAAAACAACTCCAGTAATTCAGATAGATATGAGGGTCCTGTACCGCACAGGCATTTGAAGGTAATTGTTGCTTTTTTAAAAATCAATCACTGACGTAGCCAATGCAGGTCCATGAGAGTTTGGGTGATGTGTTCAGATATTTTCATTCCGATAACGAGGCGAGCCGCAGCATTTTGCACACGTTGTAATTTAGATAAAAGTTCCTCACATATGCCAAAATACAATGAATTACCAGCGAGATGTAAGCGAGATGTAATATACGCTTGAGCTAGAGCTCTGAGCGAGGATTTGGTGAGATGTTTGCGAAACCTTCTCAAAAACCGTAGGTTTGCGTAGCACGTTTTCACAACTTGATTCACTTGGGATTTCATCGTCTGTGAGAACTCCTAGATTTTTAACAGTGGACCTAGTGGCGATTTCGGAACCAGTAATATTTAATGAGCTGAATGTTATTTTGTTGAGTTGAGGTTTAGTACCAATAAAAATCACTTCGGTTTTTTAACCATTTAGCTTTAAACGATTTGCATTCAGCCAGTTCGAAATTTCTTTAACGCAGCTTTCGACAGTTCTTTCGGTTTCGAATTGGTTTGCGATTGAATTTGGATTAATCGCCTTTTGAAGTTGTGTATCATCTGCAAATAGATGATATAGGATACAAAAATAGCTAACTGATAAAGCCCAGTTCACGCGTGTATGTCGTGTACGCCCAAGGACCTAATCCGGAGCCCTGTGGCACCCCGGTTTCAACGGCACGCGGTGTTCAGGTAGCGTCACCAATGATGATACTCTGTTGTTTTGAAAGGTATGACTTAAACCAAGCAATTGGACTGGCACGCAAACCAAACACTTTATGTAAACGGTGTAACAAAATTTGATGATTCACAGTATCGAAAGCTGCACTGAGATCCAGAAGAGTTAAAATCGATACTTGTTGATTATCCATACTGGTGAGGTCATCACATATTTTGATAAGTGCAGTTTCCGTTGAGTTTCCGATTATGTATGCCGACTGATAAGGATCGAACAAGTGATTTTCGTTGCAATAGGCTGTAACTTCATCGACGAAAATACGCTCCAAAACTTTACTCAGAAACGGTAAGTTGGAGATGGGTCTCTAATTGGAAAAAGACGTACCGGTCCCTTTCTTTTGGATGAGTGGTATGACCATGGCTTCTTTGAAGACGGAGGGCACTTGCCCAGTACTTACACAACGATTGAAATTTGTGTGAGGATAGGTGAGAGTTCGCAAACGCATAATTTGAGCAAATCAGTTGGTATAGGATCCAATGAACACGATTTGGTTGGGGATTTTAAAACATACTGTTTAACCTCATCCTCAGTCAGTAGCCTAAATTCCTCAAACTGAGAATCCGTACCACTAGCGAGATCCCGATCATATGCAATGTCGGTGAAATTTATACAATCGGGAAAAGGGGTTTCGGTGAGCGATCTGCAAATCCGTTTGAAAATTCTAAAAAGCTTTTTATCACCACCATTTTAACTGATGAGGTTTTGATAATAATCACTCTTTTTAGTGTTCAACAGATGATTAAAAGCATTGCGTCGAGTGAGAAAGGCTTGAAGATCACATATCTTTCCCGATTTCTTCCATCGTTGCTCCTGGCGGCGTTTTTCGATTCTGAGTATGAATTTCTTCATCACATCACGGATTGTATTGGCGGATTCGAATGGGCTTTACTTTTAAAATATTTCGTACCGAGGCGCTGTATCCCGAAACAGTATCTAGATTGTTAGTGTCATTTGATAAAAAGCGCGCTTGACATAGCCTTAAGATCTGCTTTAAAATTCTGCATATCGATATGGCGCAAGTTTCTTGTTGACATCGTTTTGCCTTCAAATGATTTCTTTGGAAGGCGTATGTTGCATGAAACTGCGTAGTGATCAGAAAACAGTGTGACCGCCTGGGTTGGTAACATCAGTGTCATCATCACGTGTAAAAATCAGGTCAATTGTGTGTCCTGATTGCTGTGTCGGTATTGATACATGTTGTTCCAAACCCGGATAAACACAGTGAAACCTCTTTAGTGACAACCTTCCACAGCCGGATAAAAAGGCCGGACAAACCTGTCCGTAGTGACCACCTTCTAGACACAGATAAAACCTAAGCCTAAACTTGTATAAAAAGGATTCTGATACAAACAGTCAAATTACGTACCTAGCCGATTTCAAAATTGGATAAAGGTGATACATTTATATAAGATAAAAGGTCTTATTATTTTGAATAAAAATTAGGATTATGGGTACAAAAATTATATTTTATTTCAGTAAAAGAATAACGGAAAAGGGTTATTGGTGAATTATGGGTTTAGTCGGGAAGACATTTGTTTTTGTTTCCAAAGACAAGAAATTAAATAGGTGTCGATTATAAGCCTACACTTTTATGTTTTGTGTGCACTGACCGCTCTAGTTTAAAATGTAGTAACACTAATTACAGATTCAAGAAATAGACTGTTAGGAAAACATACTACAAGCATTTGTAATTGAGTTCACAAGATTACTGTTTTAGAACTCTTTAGTAACGATTTATTATTTATTTTGCTTAAAAAAAGTTAGATATTTTTCCACAATATTTCTAGCACAATAAGAAGAGAAAAGAGAAACCGGAGAATTCAGATCCCGGCCACCCACCTCGCTATATTAGTATCTAAAGATGCCGATGACTGGTTATTTGCATATAAGCTAAATATCGCCGCCAAGGAGCCTCTCCTAAAAGAAAGAATTACAAGAAAAGTATTTAGTTGTACTATCTGCAAGTGTACAATATATGTACGACTCTGTTCCGTTGTCTTCAAAATATAGGTTGTAAAGTACTAAAAGTATTCAAGAATATTTGGGTTGATATAATGACGCTGGCAAATAAAACTTCTTTAAAAACTCACACTGCCGACCCTACACCCACCCCCCCCCCCCCCCCCCCGCGCTGTAAGTCGGCTGTCAGTTATTCCCTATATTATACAAGGCTCACCCATAAAGAACGCAAAAAAAATTGGGATTTAACCCCCCCCCCACCCCCTCCCCGCTTCATTATTTTTTCTTGCTTCATCTATATTTTTTTTGTTCAGGGGGCATCATTAGCCGCTTGAAGAGGCCGGTGACTACATTCCACCTTATTACTGACTTTAATCACTCTTTATTTTTTAAACCGTTTAAAACGAGACATTTCGTTCACCCCACAATCCAGTTTGCTCTTTTTAATGGCACTTTACACGGTTACAGACTCCCAAAGTAACAGCACATTTACTCACTTTACATTTACAAATGTATACTGATGAGTCGGGGTAAGATATCTAAGGCGGTCATCACTGCAGGTCTAAAAAGGCGGCGTCGTGTTTTTAAAAACCATATGGCATTGATGTACAGTGGCCATAAATGCTGCAAGGCTATTTTGTGCTCCAACGACTTCCATAATGTGATAAAACACAAATTCAAAGCTGTCCTTTACTGAGCTTTACACTTCAGCATAATGTTTACTGAGCCACTGCATCGCATCGTTATGGACACAGCGGGACACATTGAATGGCGTAGTGCTCATCAAGCGTCTGCGAAAGTTTGGGACTGAGGGGGTCTAACAAAATAAGTGATGTCTGATTTAAATATTTATTTACTTCATGTAACAGTGTTAGGAAAACTATGTTAGTGCAAAGAAAAGCTCCTTTTGCGCATTGAATCACTTGGACCATTCAATAGGGTATTCAGATCAAAGCAAGTTTTTTTTTAACTTCCTTGAACGACCAAGCCAGAGGTGTTTGCTTGAAAAGTTAGACGACATGTTACGGGTTTAAGATCAAGCCACATCCTACGAGGGCTCTATGTCTCGCTGTGAACTAGTTCATAACGTACCCATAACTCTCTTGGTCGGTTCCACAAATTTGCAGTGTCACTCCGCTTGCGGATCCACTGTGATTATTAACATGATAGTTTTATATAAGAACGGAATTCTCCTGCAATGCTGCCGATGCCCTTGTTGCGTCTGGACAAGCTCAAACGTACCTGGCGCGTACTTTTGATAAGCAGACCCAAACACCAGGTTTGTCAGAGACAAGATAGCCAAAAATAAAGACGCGATGCCCAAGCAGGCATCCTCGCACACAATATCCCTTGGAAACACGACGATTTCCCACCCCCCCCCCCCAACCCGACCCTCCCCCCGGACCGTTCCCATAAGCACAAGTTATATTAAGTGGAGATCATGGAGGGGCCACATTATCGACCAAATTGTAAAGGTTAACTCTACTTATATATACATATATATATATATATATATTTTGCAACAATATTTTACCTCAATGAAAATTGGTACTTCCTGAGAAAGGAAAGTAAATACTTTATGCATTTTTTTTAATATTTTTTATTTTGTATGAATTTTTTAATTTTTTTAATTATTTATCTTTTCATTTTCAACAGTACGTAACTTTAATGATCCAACAAGGCATCTTAAAAATACATTCAGGTATAGAGAGCAAAACACAAAAGATATTGACAAGACAAACCTTGATAGTTCAGCAAAGGAACTACTTTCCCGGAGGAAGGATTCGCTGTTGACGAAGGAGGCATTCTTGCGCAGGAACTCGCTGGCATCCCGCTCCATCAGCTTCTCGTACACGTTGACGATGGAGCGGCCGCGCGTTATCATCTCACGGTCGCGTACCAGCAGCGGCTTGATGTACTTATTATCGATGTACTCGTACCTGTCAATGTTTACTGCCGCTACTGCACCAAATACTTCCACAAAAATAGTACTGTATCTCATAAAACATTCCAAAATAACCCGCTGGGAGGTTTTGTATATTTTTTTTTTCGAACAGCAAGGCCAAAAGTTTGTTTTTGTAATAATTCTGTTGGCCGACACTGGCTTAATTTTTTTTTTTAAAGCCATCGTCGAAAGCGCAGACCCCAACCGGACACAAGTCGCCATTTTGGCAATTTTTGGCCGATTTCAAAAATAACACGATGTTGCACAACTTCAATATATATTTTCACGGTGCAAGGAAGCATATGCCTGGGATAAATAGTTTCGGAGAACTCGCGTGGAAAGCACCCAAGTCTTACATTACAGTTATCTAAAAAAATCACAATTTTTGACAAGTCACCATTTTGGCAATTTTTGGCCGATTTCAAAAATAACACGATGTTGCACAACTTCAATATATATATTTTGACCTTGCAAGGTAGTATATGCCCAGGATAAATAGTTTCGGGGAACTCGCGTGGAAAGCACCCAAGTCTTACATTGCAGTTATCTAAAAAAATCACAATTTTTGACAAGTCGCCATTTTGGCAATTTTTTACCGATTTGAAAAATAACACTACGTTGCACAACTTCCATATATATATTTTCACTGTGCAAGGTTATATATCCCTAGGGTAAATAACTAGATTGGTCAGTGTTTTTGTTAAAACAAAAACGGATATGTCTCCCCCGCCCCCCAATCAGTCACGTGGAAAAAATTCCTGCTTAAAATACAACATTGGCGAGTCCAAAAAATTGAAAAAAAATCGCCAAAAATACATTTTTACAGAAAATGAATGAAGAAAAACTTCACAGTTAACATTTCCATTACATATGGGTTCTTCTTGCCATGTTTCAGCCTAATGGAACAAACTGTTTCGGAGATATCGCAACAATATGGCTTAAAAAGTAAAAATTCAAAAATTAAAAAAATCGCCAAAAATACATTTTCAATGGAAATGAAGGCAAACTTCGCAGTAAACATTTGCACTATATGTGTGTTGTTCTTGCCAAGTTTCAGCCTAATCCAACAAACCGTTTCGGAGATATCGCAACAATATGGCCAAAAAAAGTTCAAATTCAAAAATTAAAAAATTCGCCAAAAATACATTTTTAGCGGAAATGAAAAAAAAACTTCGCAGTAAACATTTGCACTATATGTGTGTTGTTCTTGCCACGTTTCAGCCTAATCCAACAAACTATTTTGGAGATATAGCCTGCCAAAGTGAAAAAAATGCGCGAAAACCCTCCCCCCTATGTTCAAAAATTTGCCAAAAATAGAATTTTTGAGGAAACGAAAAAAACAAAAAAACACGGGCATCATCTAGACATGTACCCCAATACGTATGTATGTTTTGAGAAAAATCGACTAATTAATTTCATAAGAACTCACTGCGGACAGACGGACGGACGGACGGACAGACAGACGGACGGACACACCAAATGCTATATATGTCTCCCTTAGGGGGAGACATATAACTACGGAGAACTTGCGTGGAAACAAAACAGCATCCAAAGTGTGACACACGGACGGACGGACACAGGGCAATCCTATTGACCCCCCCCCCCCCCCCCCCCCCCGGGCTCGCCCGGCTGGGGTCTAAAAAAAACAAAAACTCACTATGTGGTTGCCTACCAAAGCCATGAACATTGTTACAGCTCAAATTCAGAGCAAATGTCTCAAGTGAGTATGATTTTGAGCTCATTTATTGAACACGGGAGTTAGATACATTAAACAATCTTAAGTAATTTGCAGAGTGCCCATAGAGCACTGACCACAGTCACAGCATGATTTAGGCATGCAGGGGTCTGACACTGTGATTACCTGAGCCGGAGTTCGTGGTGGCCATGGAAACCCGTCACATCCTCAATCCCTGCCATTAAATGGTCCACCATCTACAAACACACCACCAGCACACATTTCATGATTTATCTTTTTTTTTTTTTTTTTTTTTTTTTTTTAATGAGAGCATTATTTGATTCAAGCCAAATTTTGTGCATGTCCTGACTAAACACGTAAATTTTCGTGCTAACATCACACAAAATACTTATCAAAACAGGTTTTCACAACCTTTGTTTAGATTTTATTAACTTTTTCACCAACAAAAAATCCTGAGGGGGGGGGGGGGGGGGGAGGTTTATTAGTTTTTTCAGTAGGAAATAATGTCCTACTTTTTAAACAACGGCCACTGATTCACGGTTTGAAGAATGGTGCACTCCCCCTTCTCTCCCCCCCCCCCCCCCCCATCAATGCAGCAAGCAAAGCTGTCTTCACAAATCAGCAGCTAGAGTCACTTTGAGGCAAAGGAGAATGGGACAATCGACGACCTGACATGTTTGCCTTTTTTCTGACGGCCTTTGTTTGCCTTTATTATGTTGATGACATAATACTTCCAACTTAGCCAGAACGGCTGCTTAGGGTCCCCATTATTTGTACTTTACAGAAAGCTTCCAAGAAATGACGGGAGAAAGAAATAAATCTGACAAATATATATTTTACTGTTGTCAACTTTGGGCTATTCCTGTGAATTTAAAAAAAATAAGACCAGGTTGATGATCTCTGATATATATTTTTACAGCATCAAGTTTGAGAACTCCAGCTACTACACTTTGTCAGACAATATGCCAAAGTTAAAATGAATTGACAGTGTCCGAAATTAACGGTGGTTAATTTCCAAATGGTAAGGTTGGCCATCTCGAAATTTAGTTATTAATTTTATTGATTTAAGAACCGAAAATTTCCTTCGCGTACTATTTATCAAGAATTTCCTGGAAAATATGACTTGGCTATTTTCCACAGCCGCAGTACTATTTATAACGTTTTGTATGCTCCAACGTGACTAGGTTAGGAGGGCATCCTGTTTTTCATTATCATCTGTCTGTTCGGACGTCACACTGTCCTTGTGAACACGATTTCACCAATGCTTGTCCACAGATTTTAATGAAACTGGATTTGAGCGTTCATACCCTGACTAGATTTTAGTTACCCTCAGAGGTCATTCAATGTCACTGCTGGACTTTTTAAATGTGACTTCAAGACACGAGGTTGGGGTTAATGCATTTTGTGAACAAGATTCTGGCAAAGTCAGCAAACGGAGTTTACGGCATATCTGTATGGATGACCTCTAGCGCTGATCAGATTGTAATAACTTTGAGTTGACAGTCAAGGTTACCGCTGTTCTTTGACTTTTTACTTTCAATGGTGTCATATGTGTGGGTCATATGCATCTTGAACGATTTAACCAAAGAAAATGTTGACTCGTTGAGAATGTTATCATGGATGACCTCTCGGACGCATCCGATTTTGTTCACCTAACCATGACCTCTAAAAATGGCGCTTTCGCTTTCGTATGAGTAGGTTTGTGCACCTTGTGAATAAAATTCAACCAAAGCATGAGAATCGATTTCGAAGAAATGAAATGTGCAGGACTCACAGATAACCGCTCGAGTTTAGTGTTGGACTTGCAAATTTAACATTGTCGTGTGTAACAGGCCTGTGCAAAAGTACACATGTACTCCATGAGTGTCCGTGTGAGTTATTGCTCAGTTGGGACCTTGCATTTCCAGTTATAACTCATTATCACGATTCAGCCAAAGCTCGTGAACACGAAGTTGGCTAAAAAGGCAAGTGCGTGTAGGATTTGCCTCTTAAGCCTAGACTAGACGTTAGTGTCCTTGACAGGCCACTCAAGGTCGTCAGTGGACTCCCAGATTTTCAATTTTAACACCCGCAGTGATTGATTTTGATGACATTTAAGCCATTGAAGGTCAAATTCTAACACTGTTCTTTACCGCTAATGTTACAGACCACATCTCTCAGGGTAGACTGGACATTCTACTTATTTATCACGTTGTCGGGGTGGGGGGGGGGCACAAATGTTGCGGTGGCATTTCTAAACAAGAATGTCCGTGAACATTGTGCCCGGCTGTAAAAGCGAATATATTACAAAAGTGAAAAGGAGAAATCGACGAGTTTTGACAAAATTTACATTTGGTTGAAGGTCTCTTGGGCAACATAGCTATCAGAAGTTATCGAACAGGATCTGTGGGACGAACAGCATTTTATGTTTCTTTTAAAGCTATCCATTTGTTTGACCAGTTTCTGCCGAACCAATAACAAAAATACTGCAACTCCATTAATACTTATTACGTGTTATTACATTTCTTGAGAAACACCAAAGGTAAAGCAGGGAAACAAGATACATACACCAAAAAAAAAAAAAAAATAAATAAATTGATTCCTGACAAGGTCTTGAACTCCCAACCTCTTGCTTCGCAGGCGACAATACAAACACTGCTTCTATCGGAGGCATAACTATAAATATAAATATATAAAACCGATGAAGGGAGTCGATGAAAAACTTCGCCTTCAGCGGGGCTTTTGTCCACGCCCTTGTGATTACCCAACGCCCTACACGTTTAGCCACCCACGCAATGGGTGAACAAAGTATAAGCCTGAGGCATGGGCTTGAGAGGAACATTCCTGTCAAGTTTCAACGAGATCTGGCAGGATTTCTATTTCGGACAAATCGCCAATAAAACAATATAAATTGTATGGAGGATTATCCAGGGAACAATCATGCCAAATTTCAAGACAATTGGACCAGAAATGCAAGAAGACTAGCATTTTGATACATTGTTTACACACCTACATAACGGACAACAAATTTCCCCACAAGTGACGAGGACGGCGACGAAGATCGGCTGAGCGGAAAACACTAGATACAAGGCAGTACAATTAAAATCTTTTTCAGCGTGTTATTGATTGCTGAAGTTCATTAATTAATCTTGCTCTTTTTTTCGGGCAATATCAAACCAATTTTGAATTTTGGCGCGTCGTGCCATCTCCAGTTTCAGGTTAATTTCGCACACTGAACTGAACAGTTTTTTTTCCTCAGTTTTAAGACCATGCCTCACGCAGTTAAAAACATTCGTCGTATTCAAAAATAACACCACATTGTACATCCACTACCTAAATTGTCACTCAAAAAAATTCAGAACCCCACGCCCAACAGTTTCCGAGAACTTCCGCCTACACTCGTTTTTACTTGGAAACGAATTAGGAAATTTTCACAATCAGTATAATCTGATCGAGTCTTGATGAACTTCAAAAACACTTCGATATATATATATATATATATATATATATATATATATATATATATATATATATATATATATATATATATATATGCTTTTTCTACAGTTTTAAATATGATTTCTTAATACGGGAATACACGTTATAACACAAATCTAACAGTTTGTAATGCAATTATATTCGATTCACTGGCATCTGTCTAGACGTTTACTGTGTAACTTATAAGAGGAGTATGGCTAACAGGCTGTCAATGTGCCAAACAAGAAGCCCATGAGACTCCGCCAATCAATATACCCTGCCAAGAATACAACACCAAGCTAAACTTATATACACAATATAACTGAATCTTAAGGAGGTTATTTTCGTTTCGCTTCATAAATAGCTTAAGAAGTTATGCTTAGTTGGAAGTTAACAAATGCGTGAGGGGGGGGGGGGGGTAGGGGGGGGGGTTAGTGTCAAGTATTCGAACAGAACTACTCAAAAAAGTGAAACGGCGGCTTAACTTAACTGTCAACTGAAATGTATGACATATGATATCAAATATGCGTTGCCAAATACAACAGATTCATAATTCTTATGAAAGAAACTTAACTTCCTTTATCGTAATCAAAAAGAAACCCAATGTAATTAAGGCGCATCTCGAACAAACAATGATCAAAAGCTCAGTATAGTAAAAAGTAGCACGTACTTTACTCATTTCAGCTATTATATTTTTAACCAGATTTAATTGAGGACCCCCTGAATATAAACTCTACGTGTAAACACCTGCTATATGTAACTGGGGGTGTATCCCGTGTCGCTGAAAAAACGCGAGACAGAGTTAAGCGGGGGTGGGACGGAGCAGTTCATTTGGAAAATGGCGCTGTGGGACACATAAGAAAAAGTTTTCATTAAACCGGAAATTTGCATATTTTTTTATGTGCAGATCGTATAATTAATTGTGACCCACCACGTCTTTTCCTGTCTGCTAAAATGATCCATTTCTACTTTTGTTCCGTTCTATTTCTCGCATTAATTATGGTTTGGATAAATCATTTTAGTTTATAGGGTAGCTTATAGTGTTCAACACTTGTACACTACAAATACTACAGTACAAATCGTGTATCTGTGCCACAAACCCCAGGGGTTGGGGGCCGGCACTTGCTCTGATATCTGCCACTATACGTGTCCAAAAATACGCCAAGAAAGGGGAATATTTTGAGGCCAGACGCAGTCACCGCACAGTGCCATTTTCGGCAAAAGGGGGGTAATTTTCATTCAGCATCCGGCGTTTCCCACAAAACGGGGGGTTATTTCGGAATTTCACTCCGCGTTTGTTTACAAGAATGACCAAGGACATTGTGACCAGCTGAGATCTAGTGAATCAAGTATCAATATGCTTGTAAGGTCACCAAAAAGTGGAAGTCATATTTTAAGGGGGACTATTCAAAATTAATCAGGGTTCCCACGCCTTCGGCGATTTCAGTTTCCAAATGTTTCCCAGTTTTTTAACACCACAAATTTACTACCTTCCAGGGCTAATTTGACGACCACCACTTCACCCCTTATAGCCGCCCGTTCCACCCACGGATATTTTTTAACACAACTAAGGAGTTTGGGAGATCTTTAGTTTATTCCTGCCAGAATTTAAACCACGTTTGTAAAGTGTTAAATCACTTTTCGGCCAAAAATACTCAATGTATTCAATAGACAAAGGAATTGAAAACTTTCTGAAGGTACAAAGTAAAAATCCTCCTCAACATAATATACCATAACAAAATTAAACCCTTTCAGAACAGTAAAAATTAAAAATGGTAGTATTTTCAATACTCAAAACTACACTTTGAGCATGCAACAATATTCAACATATGAAACTAGGTCTTATAAGACATTACAAGAAAACCTGGAAAGCCTTGAATAAAATCCTGGAACCTGGAAAATTTCAGGAATCGATTTTCAGACGTTTTCCAGGTTTTTTTTCATTTCTTTAGAACATGTTAAATTTCAAGGTGTTTTCAAGGTTTTCCAGGTTCGGGTTTTCATTTTTAGGTTTTCCAGGTTTTTCCAGGTGCATGGGAACCCTGTAAAATTGAACATTCGTGCGAAATTTTAAAGCAATCGGGTCAAAGTTGTGGGAGAAGAAGCATTTTGAAAACTGGCTACTAATTTTTTTTTTAATGCCCCCATTTAGCCAACTTTTGGCCGATCGCAAAAAAGTCACTTTTCCAGAGACTCAGAGGACCGTTAAATAAGAACCTTTTCAAAATCGTGCAGACAAAGTATTTTGAAAACAAAATGTTTTTCAAATGCCCTCATTTAGCCAATTTTTGGCGGATCGATGACAGGCTGCTGAACATTTTCGCAAAATTTGAAGGCAAACCGATCAAAATTGTGCGGAAAATAAAACCTTTTGAAAATTGGCTACCAAAAATTTTAAAATGTCCATAGTTTCGCTCAAATGTCCATTGATCGCCAAAAAAGTAAGGTTTCAAGACAGAATCGTCTAAGGATCATTCACACAAAAGGAATCCGATTTAAATTGTGGGAGTAAAACCATTTCGAAAATTGGCAGGCGAAAAATGACAAATGCCTCCCATTTGGTCAATTTTTGGTGCATCGACGAAAAAACTACTTTTTCAAGATGGGCCTAACTACAGAACATTCCAAAACAGTAACTTTTCAAAAGACGACAGGTTAGAACATTTATGCAAAATATAAGCAAAAATGAAGGCATTGCGATCAAAATTGTGGAAGAAAATGCCTTTGGAAAATTGGATACCAAAACTACTAAAAATACCGCTATTTCGTCAACTGTTGGTGGATCGCCAAAAAAGTAATTTTTCAAAAGACGACAGGTTGGTGAAGATTTATGCCAAATTTTAAGGCAATTCGATCAAAATTGTGGAAGAAAAAACCTTCAGAAAATTGGCTACCATAAAAATTTAAAATGCCCCCTATTTGGCCAGTTTCTGGTGGATCGCCAAAATATTTCAAGAGAGGCCTACCAAGTAAACATTAGTGCAAAATTTCAAAGGAATCCTATCCAAACTGTGGTAGTAGAAGCATTTTGAAAATTACCTACTAAAAATTTTTTAATAACCGAATTAGCCAATTTTCTTCTGGATCTTTTCGAACTTTTTAAGACAGGAGGGCCTAGTGAACGTTTATGCAAAATTTAAAGAAAATCTGATCAAAATTGTGGGAGAAGCCTTTTGAAAATTAGCAAGCAACAAATTTTAAATGCCCCCTTCCCAATTTGGCCAATTGTTGGTGGATCGCCAAAAAAGTTTTTCAAGAGAGGCCTACCTAGATAACATTCGTACAAAAATTGATAGGAATCGAATCTAAACTGAAGGAGAAACAGCATCTGAAGCATGAAGTTCACATGCGAACACACGCACATACGTAGATACAGACGACGGATGCCCCTCTACTAATGTGATATGGCCAACTCAACGAAGTCGGCTGGTCTAAACAAGCATGTCCAAGGACATGACCCAGCCGAGTTACCAAACAAGGAAAGAGAGAAAAACTCTGAAACGAATACTGTTTGGCCAAAAAGTGAAGAACTTTGTTTCTGAACGGAACTTTTTCATAATTTTGTACACAAAAACGAGTTTTCTCTGGTGGAAGCTACCCGAAAAGAGATGTTGGAGAGGTTGGGTTTGGACGAGTCACGTATTTAACGACATTTACACAATTTTACAAAAAAATTTAAATTCCACCATTTCGGCATTTTTTTTTTTTTTTGTCATTTGCGAAAAAAGCAAAGTCCAGTTGGAGAAGCACCTAAGAAACTTTCGACTAAAATTTATAACCATTTGAAAACGACTGAGAGAAATGAATGGTTTGACAATTCACTTATTTACTACCAGTTATTCCCGTTTTGCCACACTTCAAAGTTCCGCCATTTCTGTAGGAGGAGTAGCATTTTAAAAATGGGTCAAAATTGGCACAAAAAGTGCTGCCATTTTGTCAGTTTTTCGTCAATCGTGAAAAAAAGTAATAGCCGGGTGGGGGACCACCCAGGGAACATAATATCAAAACGATTGGAGTAAAACTGTAGGAGGAGTAGCATTTTAAAGAAAAAGTTTAACATACGCACATCCATTCAAGCCCCCTCTAGTGATACAACTGACCCAGTCCGACAAAGTCGGCTGGGTAAAAAAGGGGATGTTATTTTAAATTCAACACTCCGCGTTCAGGTGTCGTTTTAAACAGATATGGACACGCATGGTAACCAGTTGTTACGTGACTGCCCCAACCCCCCTCCTCCAGGCCACAACCACCTCAGCTTCGTTAACTTATAAGTTCGTTGGTCGGCATTCCATGAAAACAAAATTGCAATATTAACATTCCAATGAAATATTTTCTGATAGCAAGTTTTCACGTTATGTGAGCTCAACCGAACGTGGTGGTCATGGGGAGGGGGTGGGGGTGGTTGTTAGGGACGAGGAGAGGGGGAGAGGGGGTGGGGGTGGTTGTTAGGGACGAGGAGAGGGGGAGAGGGGGTGGGGGTGGTTGTTAGGGACGAGGCGGAGCGTGCCACTTTCCCAACGGCCAAAATGAACGTCTTACTTAAAAGCAAATTCTTCCTACTGTTAATTCTCAATGGCGCCTACTTTTTTCATATTTGTTATCCTGATCATCGTAAAAACACAAGCCGACATCAGCAATCCCGAGATAACGATAATCTGCAACATCAAATCTGTAACTGGTTGTATAAAATGGCAAGCAGAAGATAAAACCACGTGAGGCAAGGGGGGAACTCGGGGGGGGGGGGGAGGGAGGGGGGGGGGGAACTCGGAGGACTGGTAAGCAGCAAACACGATACCAGAGTAACAACATCACGCCATACAAACCGAAACTCACATACACCATGAGTCGATCATTTGTGACTGCAAATTTAGCGCGGGGCAAAATGGAGGCTGAAATCAGCGTTAATCTGAAACCGGCAACTTGCACCAGGAATGGAAGCACACTGGCTGTTCTCAACGAGGTTAAAGAAGACAGACATGAGTGAAACAACCAGTGATGTCCTCCCGAAACTAACGTCATCACTGAGAGACAATTTATTGTTTGAGAGCAATCAAGTTAACGACCTTCCCGTAGGCGCTGATAAACACTGAAAGCGTAATGAGGGTGTACGATATTAAACCCCGAGTTGCTGCTCATTCCTACCACCCCCCTCAACCAGCTTCCGTCATAAGTATCCTCCAAAAAAAAATCGTTGTTATCTGTTTTATTTTGATTCCTGCTCGAGTTATACTAAAAATAGTCGCTGACGACTTCACCCTTTGTTTGCGTCACTCGACATTTTTTCTTTTTTTTTTTTAAATAAAGGCCTGCAAACAGCAGAGACAAAAACCGCTTTGTCAAAGCAATCCATGTTTCTTTGTTTGCGTTTTTTTTTTATTCGTTTATTATTTATTTGGTTTATTTGTTTTTAAACACCGTTACGAAACCAGAAAAAGTGTCTCCGCTCTTTTGATTGTCCTGTAAATTTATTCCATTTTTTTTTCCTTGCTTCATTAATTCGGTCATCTGTTTACTTTACATACCGTTTTTTTTCTTCTTCTTTTTCTTATGTTTATTTATTTATTTATTTTTTTGTTTCGTTTTGATATTCACTTATGTGATTGATTTTGCTTATCTTACCCGTCCGTGGATCTTCTCGTTCATGGTTGGTTTCCGCTTCTCAGCCTTCTTCACCCTGAGCACATTGACGAGCGGCTTGATGGTGGTGCCCTGCACGAAAACAGTGAAGTAAATGACCACCAAGGTGGTGGTCAGGAACAGGCGCTTCTGTGGAATCAGCTTCCCGTTGAGCAGCGCCACCAGCGAGTACGCGATGGCGCCGCGTAGGCCACCGTACGCCATGATGAACTTGTCGACCCGGTTGATGGGAATTAGGCTGAAATGGTCGGCCAGCATCCCAAATATCACAACACCTGCAATCAAAGAAAGGTTCAAAATCATTTAAAATCGCACGCATTATGCACATTATTATTATTATTATTATAGAGAGAGACAGACAGACTGAGAGAGAGAGAGAGGGGGGGGGGGGAGAGACAGAGAGGCAGTACTCATTTGATTAAATAGGGATTTTTTTTTTGAGACACTTAACACAAAAGATTGTTAGTGATAGGGGCCTTAGCTCAAGTCCGGTTCTGCCAAAAGCAAGTCTCAACATTTTAAATTAATATGGCTTCAGTACGCCAGTCATTTTGTAATTAATAGAAATATCTCATTGATCCTACTGATGAAAGAATGCATCAAGTGATTTCGAGGGGTCAAATAAAATTAAGAGTTACAGCCGAACTTCTTTAAAACGCACATTTTATGGAACGAGCAAAATGGTCACTGTGTGGAGTTAGTTCGGTTATCATCAGCTGTTCTCAGACTGGAACAGTTCACAAACACAGGTTGATCTGTGAAACTGCCGTCAACGGATTCGATCACCGGTCACTTTTCTGTACTGCTTAAGCGCATTTCTGGAGAAGTATGACGGCACCAAATAAGATAAAACATGACCGCAAACACAGAAATGGATCATCAGTCATTCAGAAAGGAGGAAGGCTGACAAACAAAGCAGGAAATGAGAGCGCAAGAAAAATATCCTTTAACCTAAGCAATCATCTAAGACGGCGTCTCATAAACCCCGCCATTAAAGAGGGGTATATGACGTCACTGAGCTGCACTTATCACACGGCTCAGTCACCACAGACACTGCCGACCCACGTACTTTCACAACTGCGCCACTAAGCAACGCCACGGTGGCATTAAGCAGCGACCAGCTTCTATTTACACAACCAGACTTCACAGCGGTTTGAACTGCAAATACATGCAGGCATAGAGCTTCTTTTTTTAAATCTTTGCAGAAGAAAGGCAGATGAAAAGGACATCTGACTATTTTCAGAAGAATATGTTACGCTCATAGCAACTTCACGAAGATGGCCTATGGGGAAGTATTTTTTTACTGGAAAAGGTTTTAAAGAAATAAACATTACGTGTTAACCAAAGACTTCCCTAAGCTAACAACAGTGTCTGAAACAGCAGGCATTCCCATGATCGAGGCTTCACATTAACGACTGTCCGATCTACTCGGGCAGGATAAAAACCCGGTTTACACAGGAAGGCTCAGGTCCTACCTTTCCGGTAGAGAGGGGTGGAAGGGTGTGACAGACAACAGGCTCACATGCGCAGCACAGACAGGGAGCTTGGACGATGTTTTCATGAAGAACCAAACCTACTACTCATGCATAATTTTGTTTTAAACAAGTCATCAGTGAAACTGATTAATGTCCCCCGCCTCAAAAACGCTCGATGGACAGGAAATTCTACAATGACTATGTCCCCCGCAGGCGTGCAATTCAACGATTTTAAAAGTTTAACGGAACACAAAAATCTCGCGATAAAACATTCGAAAAAATGTTTGATTTGTTTAACTAAATTCAGGTAGGCTTGAGTGTGTTAACAAACTCATTCCAGTATGTAAGGGTTGTGAAAATTTCTGAAGTTCAGCTGGGCCAATGTCATTGGGCCGATAGGGCTCATTTACACTACCGACCTTTGTTGGTTCCAAAACTTCCTATATGTAAAACATTTCAATAACCGATCCAGAAATGTAGGCTTGAGTGTGTTAACAAACTCATTCAAATGAGTAAGGATTGGGAAAATTTGTGAAAAGTTCAGCTGGGCCAATGTCCTTGGACCGACGTGGCTCATTTACAATACCAAACCCTTGTTGGTTCCAATACTACTTATCGTTAAGACATCTTATAAATCGATGCAGAAATGTAGGCCTGAGTGTGTTAACAAACTCATTCCAATATGTAAGGGTTGTGAAAATTTCTGAAGTTCAGCTGGGCCGATGTCATTGGGCCGATAGGCTTCATTTACAATACCGACCTTTGTTGGTTGCAATACTTCCTATATGTAAAAAGATTTCAACAATCAATCCAGAAATGTAGGCTTGAGTGTGTTAACAAACTCGTTCAAATGAGTAAGCATTAGGAAAATTTGTGAAGTTCAGCTGGGCCAATGTCCTTTGGCCCACATGGCTCATTTACCATACCGATCCGTGTTCGTTCCAGTACTACCCATATATAGAATATCTTAACAATCGGTCGAAAAGTGTAGGCTTGAGTGTGTTAACAAAAAAAGTGTTGACAGACGGACGGACAGACAGACCCGAAAACTATAGTCCCCCGGCGGGGAACTAATGACATCGCATCAAAATTGTATCAAAATAATACCAATGTCGGGTTAGTTTTCAGATGATTAGAAACTGAGCATTGGGGAGGGGGGGTGTTGAAACAGTTGGAAGGGAACTGGGTGGTCAGGCAGGTAAGAGTGTTGCCAGCAGGCAGGTCTCTTCGCCTTCCAGCCCGTCCGCGTTAATTTAAAGCCTTGATGATGCAACATGTTAACCCCCTCTCCGACCACCCATACCCCTTACAAAGCTGACCCCGCTCGATATTATTTATAGCATATCGGAGAAAAAGTTGCACACATCCTTAAAACATCGGGCATATATAACGCCTAAAACAGTAGAGATTTACAGAGTGATACAGTTTTGCATAATTAAAATTTTGGGTTACTGTGATGTTTTTATTTCTCTGAAATAGTGACATTCATCAAGCTGTGATCTATTTCAGGCGCTTTAGGTCCACTTATTTTTTAGAACAACTATGAATCACTCTTGCATTAGTCTATTCATTCTATTCTTTTTTATGTATTTATTTTGAAGAAATAAAATCAGGGTGAAATTCTCAACCTGGGCCTGGTTTCCGTTTTTAAAATCAAATTCAACCGGATCTAAACATTAGTTGAAATGATTACTTCTGGTATGCCTCTCTGCGTGGATGTGTATCAAGATTAAACGAACTTCCTTTTAATAAAACCAAGACAATTAAGAGAAGAGATCGATTAAGTTTTTTTTTATTAGACGACAATACGCAGTATTCTCAAATGTACGTGAAACTGTTCTTCCTGACGCATTGCTGTACGCCAATTTTCACCTTCAATATTTGGATCCACACAGACAGAAAACTACCCAACCTTAAAACTTCACATCCCCTCTTCACCTCAAAATTCTCTCGCTTACCAGGAACAATTTTTTAACGGATCCAAATGCACTACAAGGCACAAATAAATACTGGATCCTAAAATAAAACTTGTCAATTTCGAGCATGATTAAATGAGAAGTTTTAAGTCTCTGTCAAAAATCGCAACAAGTCCACCGTGTTAAAGCCAAACTGTCGAATCTATGGAATGCCGTTTTAACATTTAGTGCTTATTTTTTATATCAAAATATAATTAAAGATATCAGTCAATCAAGTTAGATGTCATTAATTTATTTTTTTTGAGAACAAAAAAAACAATTCTTGATATCAAAAAATCAATTTTTGAGATCAAAAATTAATTCTTGGTATCAACAATTCCCTGATAAATGTGAAAATGGCATTCCATACAAACCAGCCACAATTGCAATCTGGTTGAAAATGTCACGCCGACTGCAAATTGCCTGGTTCGACTAGCCTTATTGCAATATGCCTAAAACTTCAGTTGAGCCACATTGCGATGTGCCTGATATTAAGAATCTGAACATTTGACTGCCTGTCTGAAATGTCTGTTTACAGATTAATGACCACACAATTTGAGCTACCTGGGCATCGGTTCATGGGTTTTATTTTGTCATGTAGATGTCATCCATTCATTTGTATGATCACACATAAATGGGATTCCCGTGCCCAAAAACAGTTGTATATAGCATAATGACCACGTCTACTGCCATGTTTCATGGGATTTCTTTGCCGTTTGCTTTATTGCATGTGTTGTATGATCACGCCAGTATAGTGGTATTTGTATTTGAATGCAATTGATCATTGATATTTCAAGATCAAGTAAATGCAATGACATACATTTCAATCCAGCATCTTGCAGGTGACGGGATCGAGATGAAAAAGTCATTTCAACCTCTTACTGTCCTAAAAATATTTAAATAACGACCCTCACCCCCTGCAACGAAAAAAGCCAGAACCCACATCGCGATGCGAAATGTGGCCGGTCGAAACAGGCAATTTGCAATTTGCCTGAAATTTTCACACGGATAGCGATACTGCCGATTTGACAGATTCACTGTAACATAAATACGCCGGCGATGTTAAAAAAAAAACAAGTATGTCAGTAAAACTGACTAAGTTCCCCGCAGACGTGCAATCACAGGATTTCAATCAACAATTGAGTAGCTTGAACAGTTAGGGCTACATGGAGCCGACAAGCAGCCATTGTACAAATCAATACGGTGAAATTTTAACGGTCTTTCAATTTCCCATTTTTTAAGAAAATCTCAAAATAATCCCTCTTTGAACAGATTCACCATATAATCTTTCCATGTGCAAGAGAACATTTGAATCGCTTCAATGGTTACGGAAATATGGCGCCGACAAACACCCATTGAATAGGTCAATTGTGCTGTATTTTCAAAGTTTTCCCTTTGTCCCAAGTTTTGCCAAAATCTCAAAATAACTGCTAGTTGCAAAGCTCCACTATATAGTCTTTGTAGGTGCAACAGAACAATCGAACCGCCCCAATGGTTACGGAGATATGGCGCCGACAAACACCCACTGAATAGGTCAACCGTGTTGAATTTTCAAAGTTTTCCCATCTTCCCAATTTTTACGAAATTTTCAAAATAACCCCTCGTTGCAAGGTCCACTATATAGTCTTTGCACGTGCAAGAGAAAATTGAATCGGTTCAGTGGTTACAGAGACATAGCGCCGACAAAAAAAGTGTCGACGGACGGGCGAACGGCCCCGAATCCCAGAGTCCCCCGCTTGGCGCTACGCGGCGGTGGGCGACTGAAAAAAAAGAACCAGATGTGGGGTCAATTCTCGTTGAAAATCCCCAGTTCGAGTGCAGAGAGATCAAAGACTGATTTGACACACCTGGCCGTCTTTGTTATCTCGACTGTTTCTGGGACTGGAAAGAATGTGAAGGGAATTAATTTCTTTGGTAAGTATAAACAGTTTTAACAGTGTTAGCTACAAAGTATTTCTCTAACTTACTTAGGAACTTCTGAGGTTTCTTGAATTTTTTCAATAAACTGAAGGGAACAAAATATTTCTTCCGTGTCGTAAAAAAGGGAGTAATAACAACGGTTTTTTCTGGCAAGAATTTGCACCGCCTACTATAAAAACACAATTCTCCACATTTATTGAGATTAGCTAAATGCCCTTGCGAACAGAATGTTCACAAACTGGCACTCTGCCAAAACAATACAAGACAGCCAAGATAATAGTTTATTATCGGCTACCGAACGCGCGGCTCCGTGTCATTTTCCTCTTTTGTACGGAATTAAATGGTTCACAGACAATCACATTTCATAGTGAGCTTCAAAGAAACATTTAAGAATTTTTTTTTGGTCATAATCTTTCGCCAAAAGCAGAAGTGACAAGCCATCGTCGAAGGCGCGGACCCCAACCAGACACAACAACTCGCCATTTTGGCAATTTTTTACCGATTTGAAACGTTGCACAACTTCGGTATATATATTTTCACTGCGCAAGACAGCATATGTCTAGGTTAAATAGTTTCGGGGAACTCGCGTGGAAAGCACCCAAGTCTTACACTGCAGCTATCTCAAGAGATCACAAGTTTTGACAAGTCGCCATTTTGGCACTTTTTGGCCGATTTGAAAAATAGGGGGATAACAATGCTGGTGGTGTAACTTACCGGCGGACCTGTAGAGTAGGCAGAAGAAGAGCGTGAGCAAGACGAAAGAAGTGTTCCACTGGTGTCCATGTACCATGGTCGATACTCCCAGGAACATGAAGATAATGGTCTCACAAACAGACGCCAGCATCTTCATGAAGTATTTGATGGTGGTGTGCGACTTCTGTGAGATGTTCTTCTCCACGTATTTCTTCATAGACATTCCGCAAAATGTGCATCTGTAAACACCAGAAAAATTACATCTTGGTGAACCCCGATCTCGCATTCACTAATATAGGGATAGATCACGAGGCTGGGTTGTGTGTATTGGATTCGGACCAGTGTGACGGCAGCGGTCAGTTCACTGGCCTTCAACAAGTGTCCGAATACAATACAAAGCCCCATATGATTCTATCGCTGTTATAACATAAACACACATAATCATGCCTTAGACAGCCAAACAGAGCAGAAATAAAGTCCGCATACAACCCACACTCTTTCGCCATAAAGCCATTGTTGACATCACGTTGGCTTATACCTAAGACGTTCGAGTAAATGCGGCAAGCGAAGTTTCGTACGCGGTTAGAGAACGCACAATTTACTTATAATTTCTTTATATGGGAGTGCATTGTCACTCGGTGCGTATTATAGTATCAGATATTGTGTTGATAGACCAAATGTTACACTGCATGCAAATTAGTGCTGGGAAATGGACGAGCCTTATATATGCACCTCTCTATCGGCCAAGTAAAATGATACATGTAGAACAAGCCATCATCGAGAGCACAGCCCCCAACCGGAGTCGACGATGAGTCGGTTTAAAATTAATGTACGATCCGACTGTGACACTGTGAATAGTAGAAAACGATTTCTTACAGCTCAACCTGACGGGGACTCCGTTCGGGACGGCAAACTGCAACCAAAGATTTAAGTATTGTCTAAAACACGTCCAAATACTAAGTCATCGCCAAGGTTTTTTCATTCTTCTTATAGTATTGCCTTTTGAGTAGCAAAGTACGTGTCTGTGAGCAATAACACACCTACTTAATACGCAACCGCAGTTACCACGCTTCGGTAGCATTCGGAATTCAGTTTGTATCACCGTGACGTTGACCTTTAACCCAAGGCATAAAGCCCCGGTTGGGGGCTAAATATAGTCCCTCATTGCTGCTCAAGGCAGCCACCGGGGCATTTATGCTCATCCAGGTTGTTCGTTAAATATTAACCTGCTCGGGGATTTTCTGAGCCATTCATTTAACAATGAAGTCAAACAAGTGCGACATAATTACACATGTTGGGTGAACATGGATTACTCAATCCATTTTGTTCTTGTCTTTAGCTCTATTATCAAATCCCAGCCGTAATATACCGGTAAGCCTTGTATTGGTGTTGGATTTCAAATAACCACGATTATATGAAAAAAAACCTCCCACTTCATGCGTCAGTCGTACAAATGGAACAATTTGAAAAATAAGGAACGAAGCAATCGTTATCAATTCCAATCACCATGTCATGTGCTCAGAGTACAAGAAGTGCGGCTGCTGAGTACAGCTAGGCAATGCGTCCTACACATTATCGGTAAACTCTGCCATAAAAAAAATATCTGATGACGGGGGTGATGACCTTAAATGCGGGACTATGGGTGTTTAAAAAGCAACAGGCAGACAGGAGTGGTTGCTCGTTGGGTGAGAAGTATGCTATCAATTTTTTTTATATTAGTTACCTGGTCTGGAAAAAAAACAAGAGGTTGAGGTGCGGCAACTGCTTTGCAAACAAGTCACCCATTGCGAACAATCTGACATATTTACAAGCATGCATTCACACAAACAAGTTCTGTCAACAGCGTGTCCAGTTGATGAACTAAGTTAGACCGATTAGTGAATTGACTAAAGCAAAGCATTTTGAAAATCAAAAAGATACTGCCTAACAAGTGTATAAAATTGGAGAATGGACCAAACCAGCCATTTTTGCAGACTACGACGAGAGTCACCTCGATAAAAAAGTGAATTCTCTCCACCCCCAACCCAATAATCATATAATACGCTTTTAATTTTCGGTGACGTTGACGAAGTTTGACTGAGACGTCAGGTGAAGCACTGCTCCCGTCTCCTCAGTCACCTGGCGTATACGAAAACCATACCTTTTCACAAAGTCTTTTATTCTGCATTTACATTCATACAACCATTTCGAAACTGTCTAAATTCCCGCCAAGGCAATAACATTGGGCGGACTTGTTTTTCGTCGATTCAGAGAATCATGAAAAAAACATTACACTTTATGACACGAAACAAAATCGGTCGTGACGCAGGGTTCGCGTTGGCGGGGTTTTTGTCCAATTTTTTGGCATTTTTTACGAAATGACTCACGTTTTCGGAGCCCACCGAGTCTTTCTGGACCCAACTGAGTCACACTTTCCTTTTTGACTCACTTTCCTGAGAACCCAGCGCGAACCCTGTGACGGTCTGGCTGAACTTTCAAACGCTATATTCACCCCCTGCCTCGTGTGTGTGTGTGTGTGGGACGGGGGATAGAATGTACATGATACTCACGCCAGAATGCCCGAGAATTCGAAGATCTCGGCGGTGAGGTAGGAGAGGTAGCCCATGGTGAACACGAGCAGAGGCTCAATAACCCGCACGTGATCCGTGAAGCGCGTTATGAAGGCCGTGGCCAGGCCGAACATTACGCCTATCAACGTGCCGCAGATAGCCACCAGTACGAAGCTAAAGACACCCGACACGATATCCACCGCCTTTATGTTGTCCTGTCCTATGAAGCTGAACTCGTCAAACATATGGTACATCACCTTGTCATGGAAACAAAATCAATGGGTAAGAAAATCATTCCAGCAAAAAAAAGGGATAAGCTGAAGTCGTCGCAATTTGGTCTTACAGTTCATTTTTATTAGAGACTGGATGGTTAATCCATCACGAAGTTTAACTGATACCAAATCGACTTTTAAACTCTTAGACTAGCACTACTATTTTCCTTTCTCTCCTTCCTGAAGTTTAAAAAACGGTATTATTTATGTTAAACTGGTTGATTTCTAGAAGATATCGTGATCACTCTAGACCCAAAAAATGTATTAAATCTCAAAATAAACATCAACCAATTTAAATATTTTAAATTGTGAAGGCACGTAGGCGGAACTAGTGATATTTCATCCCTTTTGGCCCCTTCGGTACAAAAGCAAAGAGCCTAACTCTGTGAGATCGGTTTTTGTGCATTTCTTGGAAACACACCATTTTATTTTAAATTTGTCAACTTTAAAATTATTGAAGAAAACTTAGAAAAATTATTCGAATTCTTGTAAAATACAGCAGTCTGAAACAAAGAATTACTTATTGTTATAAAGCTGAAAAGTGACTATAACTACTTAACAACGTAATTGGTATTTTTTCCGCCAAACGGGTCTAGGACAATAAAAAACAATTCACAGTCAAATTTGCAAGTTCATAGTCCACATCTTTCAAAAGATATTGTGCGCTATTCCACGAAGGTAGTCCAGTATGTTGCGGTTTGCGAAGTCGCCAACAATGTTTTTAATTCGTGCACTGCAGAATTAATTGCAATAGACTGGGGCGCGAATTGATAATGTAATTATTGAACTTATGCATTAAATTGCATTTATAAATCTTTTAACTAGATCAGAGAAGATTTTTTATGTAGGCCTACAATAGCTTTTATCAATAGATCACATGAGATGAGTTGTAAGCGTTGTGGAACTGCAATTATACCCCTTTCAACTAGATCATAGCGAAATCTCTTGGCTTTTAACTGCAGTTTGTTGTTCGTTAATGAAAATCTTTAAAATGAAAATTGCAAAAAAATGATGGGGGGGGGGGGGTATTGGCACGGGGGGTATGGTCCTAGGGGGTATGGTCTTAGGGGGGTATGGTCCTAGGGGTATTGTCGGGGGGGGGGGTCACCCGGGTGAGTATCATCTGGGGGGGGTATTGTCCTAGACCTAAGCTCAAGTACACTCAACGCATAACGAATTATCTGAATCTTCTCGAACCAAAATTCAGATATTAAATATACACACCACAGTGACAGCATCATTCAGCAGCGACTCTCCGAATACCACAATATGCAGAATCTCATTGACATGTACTTGTTCAAACACCGCCAGCACAGCCACGGGGTCCACTGCTGACAGCAACGACGCCAAAAGCAAACAGTGCAGCATGTTCAGCTCCATGTTGATCGCACCAATTCCACCGCTTTCGCTGAATCCCCATATTGAAAATCCAATCAGTAACGTGTTGAAAATCGTGCCAACGACGGCAAAGAGGAGGATTGTGCCGATGTTGTCAAAGAAGGCTCTGGCTGGCATGAAATAGCCCGCTTCTAAAATTATTGGCGGCAGCAGGAATAAGAAGAAAACATGTGTGTCCAGTTCATAGTGATGGGCGTCTGCGAAGTATAAAATTACGCCCAAGATTACGCCAAGCAGTATGAGGAGGCAGCTCTCCGGAAATATAGAAGACAGTTTATTGTTGAGATGAAAACCTGTAAAAACAAAGAACAAGTGCAGTTCCTGTTGTACTGAAACAGGATGGGCCCATCCAATAACAGCGAGGTATTGTTTTACCCCATCTTCGTTGTTTTGCGCTTCTATAGTTTCAGCCCATATTTGGCTATAGGAATAGCACATATTTTCTTCTCCCCTTAAAAGTGGGAACAAACTGCCTTGTATTGTGAACAAGATGGGCTGTTTTAATGGTTGATGGGTGTAGAATGGGCCCATCCTATACCTGTAAGCCACAGAAATAGCACATATAGAACCAGTATGTGCCAAATCTATAGACAGATGCATAGGAATACCCCATCCATAGAAACAGCACATCTGATCAAGTATATGGGCCAAATCTACAGACAGTTGCATAGGAATACCTCATCCATGGAAACAGCATATGCAAGGCCGGCCGAATTGTACCTAATGTTTGAGGCGGGACATCAGTACCACCAGTGGTACTGAATGCTTCAAAATGCTATATTAGGCGGTTTTACGCTGAAAGAAACGCTCAAAACCAAAACAATGATGCTCATACTGCTGCTTTGATCAAGCCGCTTCAAGGCTTTAATTACAAAGCCGATGGGGAAAGGCCAAAAAAAAAAACAAAAAAAAAAAACGCAGTTTGTCTTTGTTGCGAAGGAGCGGTGGGGGGGGGGGGGGGGTGCTATATATATATATATATGCAAAAAAGAGAAATTTTGCATCTTTTTTTTTTCTTGAACAATTTGTGAATAGACACGTGTATTTATATATATTTTATGGAAAAAAACTGTAAGATATTGAGATAAACATATATTGGGTGGTAGGGGGGCGGGGCGGTGGGAATACAGAAGATAAAAGATCCCATGCCACCCCTGACGGCGTCGTCTAACGGGGTGGCAGGGAGAGGGGAGGGGGGGGAAGAAGCAGTGATTTTAAGACACAATTAAAGATGGGGGCGGGGAGTTCATATGAAAAATTTGTCGGGTCCTTAGTGCCACCGGGTCCTCAGTGCCACTTCGGGGGGGTCAGTACCACTAGTGGCACTGAGGACCCGGTAGTGGCACTAGTACCACCCGAGCAGACGACAACCCTTACTGAAAAATATTGTCATTGTTTCGTCAATTAACAATTTTTAACAAGAAAAAAAATATCACCCAAATCTAAATATAAAACAAAATGTTTTACTGAGGCTACAGACGAAGTCCCTATGCGCTGTGTTTTCCTTCAAACAGTCGTGTTTCATGGGGAGAAACTGTATGTGCTGTTTCAATAGCCTCTGTATTGATTTAGCCCAGCCATTGGATGGGCCCATACAATGATGTGGTGTTTCAATGCTGGGGTGTTTCAATGCTACAGTTCCTGTATATGATCATCCAGTGTTTTGCCCAGGATGGAAGGACAGGGGGCTTAATATCCCCCTCTGTAAAAAAAATAGGGGCTTTTTCCCCATGGTAAGGGGATGTCGTAGGAATCCTAAAGATATAAAAGTACTCATGTTCTATTAATCTATTCTAGACTGTAGCCATTTTGTTTTGTTTTCAGCAGAAAGGAAGATTTTAGATATTGTTCTCGTAAATATAAAACGATTCCACACAAATTGTGGTGCGTAAAACGACCAGGGGTAACTAATTAAATTGTAATGTTCATCCTATCATCGAACAAAAATCCCCCCTCGGTAGAACAAGAAGGGGCTTTTTCAAATTCAGTGGGGGATTTTTTTAGCCCCCTCGTGTTCCAAAAAGGGGGCTAAAATGGTGAGAGAAGGGAAGACATCCCCTAAATCCCCCCTCTGGGAAAAACACTGATCATCAAGTCAGAACAAGAATCATAATTCAACACCTTAATACGACTTTGCGCCGACACCAGCTACACCCCAGTAGGGATATCGTTCAGAGTTGTAAAAAAAGTTAGTAAGCTGACTGGTTAAAGAGTCAGCTTCCTAATGTGATATCCCCCCTCCCCATTCGGTGGCCTCGCTTTTTTTCTGTTGCTAGGCAACACTTTTAAGGAAGAATCAAAACAATAGATACTACTGCTGACCGCTGAAGTTTATAGAGCAAGTATATATAGTTATGGATTAAATGCACGTTTAACTGCCAGTCCTTTAAATAATATTTCAAGATTTGTTGTCACCAATATCCGATGTACCTTTTAGGGGGTATCAGATTTACCAACATCACGCGACAGGAATGAAAAGAAACTAGACCGAAATACGCACACCGAATTAGACCTCACTTCGAATGATAACTTAAAACGGAAGGTAGATGATATTGCTGTTTGTTAACAATTTTCACACGTCTGAATGTAGAACATCCTACCAAGTCCACCGATAAGGTCAAAAAATTTTATCCCGTGCACCACTTCAGATGACCCTCCATACATGTGCCTAGTCTGGTTGGTCTAACTTCAGCGGTCTTGGAGGAAATGTCTGGAAACCGACTGCTCTATCTCTTACCGTTTTTGAGATAAAGGCCAACTTCCGGTTTGGGGCTCGAAAGTGACCTGGAGGTCAAGGACACCGGAAGTTATAGCTCACGTATCGTCGCATGGGGGTGGAGGTCGAAAATAAGGTCAAAATTGCTCTACCTCTTACCGTTTTCGAGATAAAGGCCAACTTCCGGTTTGGGGCTCGAAAGTGACCTGGAGATCGAGGACACCGAAAGTTATACCTTATGTACCGTCGTATAGGGTGTGGAGGTAAAAAAATCAGGTCAGAATTGCTCCATCTCTTACCGTTTTCGAGATAAATTATTGTTTTTCTTAAATAACGCTTTTTGCGATTTGACCTTGACAATCGACCCAGAAATGTAGGCTTGAGTTTGTTAACAAACTCATTCAATTGAGTAAGGATTGGGAAAATTTGTGAAGTTCAGCTGGGACAATGTCCTTGGGCCGATAGGACTCATTTACAATACCGATCCTTGTTCGTTCCAGTACTACCCATAGATACAATATCTTAACAATCGGTGGAAAAAATGTAGGCTTGAGTGTGTTAACAAACTCATTCGACTGAGTAAGGATTGGGAAAATTTCTGAAGTTCAGCTGGGCCAATGTCCTTGGACCGATAGGGCTCATTTACAATACCGACCTTTGTTGGTTCCAAAACTTCCTATATGTAATAGATTTCAACAATCGATCCAGAAATGTAGGCTTGAGTGTGTTAACAAACTCATTCAAATGAGTAAGGATTGGGAAAATTTGTGAAGTTCAGCTGGGCCAATGTCCTTTGGCCCACATGGCTCATTTACCATACCGATCCGTGTTCGTTCCAGTACTACCCATATATAGAATATCTTAACAATCGGTCGAAAAATGTAGGCTTGAGTGTGTTAACAAGTTAGTCGCCCGGCACAAAAGTTAGTCGCCCGACGCAGTTTTTGCAAAATTTGTCTAGCCCGTCTCACATGAAAAAAGAAGAACAAAATGGTGTTCAAAATAATCAACAGTATTTACCTGAAAATACTCATGAAAAAAGTTTGTAATTTACCGATTCCTTTAGTGTCAGTTGAACAGGCCTCATACAGGCGTAAACATACTTAGCAGGGCTGGTGATTTAAATCAGTTAATTGAAATCGTGATTTAAATCAGCATAAAAATTTTTTTTATTTTTTTTCTACGCACTGTATTTTCTTTTTTTAATGTGTGCAGATTGTGTTCAGTGAAGGCACTTGAAGACGCCTTTTGTTTAAATAAGGCATTTCACACCGTACACTTATTAGTGCACATGAGCCTCCGAAGAGGTGGGGTAGGGGGGATAAGTATTACTTAGGGTGTTCACTAGTCCCAGCGGGTCGTTTCTGTCGTTCTAGGGTCACAGGTTCGCTAATTAAAAGTAACACTGAGAAGAACTGTAGTGCATCAATTTTAACTGAACGTAGTCCTAAATTTGATTCAGTCCTGTTGCAAGTGTGTACAAATTGTGGATAATAACAGAGATTCTACAGTCAAACCCCAAGAAAAGACTTATATTCCTCAACAGAAGTGTTATTACACTTGGGGATTTGCCAACTGAATTTGTACGAAAATTTTAGCCGCAGTTGTTGCACTTCTTTTACGTTTTTTGAGTTTGTCCGTGGAACTAGTCAGAGGCCGTTGGGGCTAGAAAGATGAAATTTGGATATGATAAACTTCAGTATGTCTGGTTGATCCTCCTGTATTTTTTTTTCAAGGACACCGGAAGTTATACCTTACGTAACGTCGTATAGGGGGTGGAGGTCGAAAATGAGGTCAAAATTGCTCTATCTCTTACCCTTTTCGAGATAAATCATTGTTTTTCTTAAATAACGTTTTTCGCGATTTGACCTTGACCATCAAGGTGAAGGTCAAAAATTTTTAACGGGTGCCTCAGATCACATCGTCGTTTATATATGTGCCAAGTTTGGCTTTTCTAGCTTCAACGGCAATGGCACCCACTTACAATGGTACAATATATCTGGTCAAAGACACATTTTTCGTTTTTCGACATAATTATCAGCTGCCGAATTATTATCTTGAACGAGTACATCGAAGCAAATATAATGTAATCTGTTTTGGGTACAAATAATCAAATTCAGTTTTCTAACCATTTTCGAGATAACTTCCGGTTTTTAACCCAGCCGACTCGGTCGGACTGGGTTAGTCGTATCACTATAGGGGGCTTGAATGTATGTGCTTATCTTAAACTGTTTCTTTAAAATGCTACTCCTCCTACAGCTTTGCTCCAATCGTTTTGATATTACGCCCTGGGTGGTCCCCCACTTGCCCACTTTTTTGACGATTGACGAAAACTGACAAAATGGCGGCACTTTTTTTGCCCGTTTTGACCCATTTTTAAAATACTACTCCTCCTACAGTTCTACTCCAATCGTTTAAATGTTACGCAGGGATGTTCCCCAGGGTTTCGCCTACCAGGCTATTATTTTTTTGGCGATTCGCCAAAAGCTGCCGAAATGGCGGAACTTTGAAGTTTGGCAAAAACTGGAATAAATGGTAGTAAATAACTGAATTGTCATACCATTCTCAGTCAATTTCAAATAGTTATAAATTTTTAATTGAAAGTTTCTTAGGTCGCCAAAATTACAATTATGAAAAAGTTACGCTCAGAAACAAAGTTCTTCATTTTATGGCCTAACAGTATTCGTTTCAGGGTTAACTCGGCTGGGTCATGTCCTTGGACATGCTTGTTGACCTTGACCATGACGGAAGAGGCCAAAGTCACCGAGGTACATCTCATATAACGTCTGTTAGGCCCAACGGGTCGAAAATAATCTCAAAATCGTCCTATCTCTAACCGTTTTCGAGATAATGGTCAACTTCCGGTTTTTGACCTTGACCATGACGGAGGAGGTCAAGGTCACCGAGGTACCTCTTATATAACGTCTTTTAGGCTCAAAGGGTCGAAAATAAGCTCAAAATCGCTCTTTCTCCAACCGTTTACGTGTTAATGGTCAACTTCCGGTTTTTGACCTTGACCATGACGGAGGAGGTCATAGTTACACGTGTAATGCGCGATAATTTTTAACAGAAACCTATCAGCAGCTGAAGTATTATATGTAAATATTTACATTTCAACAAGGGATAACATTTTTGTGCACCCGAGAATTCTGCATTGTTTACATTTTATCTCTGATGTTATTCACATGTTAACACAACTTAACAGGATTGTGCAACCGGGAAAATTTCAAAATTTTAATGGAAAAGACCTGTTATCTCGGCATGTCATTATTGTGCACCCGATTTCTCATTTCAAACAAGACTTAACATGTTTTGATGACTATTTCTAAGCATATTTCATCGGTGGAAACTTTACAGATGATAGATCTGGACTCCAGGAACTCAAATATACCTCAGTGCACAAACATGTTATCTCAACATAACAGGTTTGTGCACGGAACCCTTCAATTGCTAAAGAATGATGAAATTTGGCTCACTGACAGAGGGTGATTAGACGCCGTAAAATCCGCATTTTTTAAACCATGACCTTTGAGAACGATTGACATCCCCGGCCATGGTCAATGTCAAAAACCGGAAGTGAGCCGTTATCTTGAAAACGGTTAGAGATAGAGCGATTTTAAGCTTATTTTCGACCTTTGGTCCTAAATGACGATAGCTAAGCGGTACCACGGTGACCTTGACCTCCCCGGACATGGTCAAAGTAAAAAACGGAACTTGACTAATAGCTCGAAAACGGTTAGATATAGAGCGATTTTGAGCTTATTTTCGATACTTTGGGGCTAGAACATTTGTAAGAGGTACCTCGGTGACCTTGACCTCGTCGGCCATGGTCAAAGTAAAAGACCAGAGATAGAGCGATTTTGAGCTGATTTTCGACCCTTTGAGCCTAAAAGAACATATCTAAGGGGTCCTTGGTTACCTTGACCTCCTCCGCCATGGCGAAAGTAAAAAAACCGGAAGTTGATCATTACCTTGAAAACGGTTACAGATAGAACGATTTTGAGCTGTGCTATGCACCTTTTCAAAAAAAAGAGTCACTTGTTCGATGCGCCTTTTCTAAAATACCGCCAGTGGCCTGAGTCAAATGACAAGATTAGGACATCTGACATCTATGGTAATTTTCTGTCAGGACTATGACTCATACTGTCTTAAGAAGGGAGATTAATAATTACGACTTACAGGATTTTCAAGGATTATTTGTCAGGTTCCAGGATTTTCCAGGATCCTTGAAGGAATTTGTGGAATTCCAGAATTTTCCAGGATCGCTATGTTTCCGTTTTTACACTTTGCACACTTTTTCCCTTGCCATTATTTCCGCGTGCCATGTTTTCCGTTGCTATTTTTTCCCACAGTCGGCCCCAATATGTGGAACAAACTTTCTCGTCATTAACGCCGTTAGCTTAGTTAAAAAAAAAAAAACATTTGAAAACTCATCTATTCACCCAGGGTTACGATGAAACGTGTTAAAAACAGCTTTTTAACTGTAGCGCTTAGTGGTTATTACCAAAAAGGCGCTTTGTGAATCAGGGTTGGCAGGTTTCTCCCATTAGGGTTTTTACCCTGGGTTTAAACCGGGTTTTTACCCCAGGGGAGAAATACGTTTCTCCCGCAGTTTCTCCCGTAGTTTCTCCCCTCTTTTTTATTCTTTTGTTTTGTCTTGCTTAACGTACACGTTACAATTCTTGTGGACAAGTGCACGTCACAACCTCATATCCACCAATGAAAATTAACATTTTCATCACGTGATCAAAAAGTACCAGTGCTTGCGTCGGGGCAAAACGCATATTTTCTCACTGTTTTATACCAAATATAACAGGGTATTTTTCTTGTTCTGGGCCGATTGAATACATTTTGGCCTACTTGTCACATGCCAGGAAGTTAGTTCTTTAAATATTTTTACCGTTTAGAAAACTTTTATTACTTAACTTAAATATCGAAGAATTTGTATTGGTATAAAACAGTGCGATAAACTCCAAATATGGCTAATTATGCCCTCAGTTACCCACAATGCATTGCATGAAGCTGTCCGCAAGAATACACAAATGTATGATCGTCATTTGTTATTCTGGCTTTCACTCTCTTTCTTTTACTACAAGGCAGATGCCTTACTATTCTACTCATGATCAAAGAAAAAATCCGTTCTCTGTCAGCCTGTGTCAAAGTACTGACCTGCTCTATCTTTCAGTTACTCTCCGAGCTACGCCTTAACAAAACGTCTTAATCCTTATATCTCAGGAAATGTAGAGATTAAGGGTGTGAGTAATCCTCAACAACTACAGAAGGGTTGTAAAAATTTACGGCATTATCATTACAAACAAATTACGATTGTTGTCTTTGTGCTGCCTTTAAATTATCGACTCAAAATGTTTAAAATGAGGAAGACCTAAAGATAAAGTTTGGGAGCACTTCAGTTTGTCTGTGAAGAATGAAAAATCATATGCTAAATACATTTACTGCGGGAACGAGCAGTTGGAAAAAGCTCATCTTGCAAAAGTATCCACATCTAAATGCACTAAACGTGAGACAAATGTGCCAAATGTCGATGACACGACAGTTTATTAAATAATTTGGAATAAAATGCAAATAAACGTTGAAAGAATTTTTATGCCCGACGTTTTTCCCCTGTTTCTCCCCCATTTATCCCCGGGAGAAACATTTCTCCCCGGGAGAAACCGTAAATCCCGGGTTTTTCCCCTATTTCTCCCATGGGGAGGGGAGAAATACCTTTCTCCCAGGGAGAAACCCAACCCTGTTGTGAATAGCACGAATAGAAAAGAATGGCCATTTCTATCACATGAACTGTGGCCCTGTCTGCCCTAAGAAAGATTTCGCTGTACTAAAAGATTGCTACCAGTAAGCTAGGACCATCCGCCACTTTTCAATGGTTTTTGCGCAATAACTCCCGCGTTTTGGATGCGATCCGGTAATGCTTTTGCATGTAGCAAATACAGGATTTTACATATGGTTTCTGTTAGGCGCGAAGTAAAATATCGTGATTTACGAAAATGCCAGGCCGATAGATTTTTCGGGCAGGATTTTCGAGCTGTAAATGACCACTTTATTCTATCATTCCGAAATATAAATTTTAAGTGCAAACTGTAAGACTATCAACTCGCTTTTCACAAGTAAGTATTTGTGAAACACACGCAGGCCCCAACCGCCCCCAAATTCATAGGGGTATAAAGCGATGACGGACAGACGGACAACCCAAACCTACAGGCCCCAATCCGAAGGGTTGGGGCCTAAAAATGACTGTTAAGAGCTATAAAGATTACATGTGAGCATAAACCTGAATTTATACGTTTATACTAAGACTTTACTCAAGAGCAGCTCAGCATTTTGCACTCACTCAAGAACCAGTGTCAGTTATCGGGAGGTTCGGCCAAAAATATCATTTCCGGGATAATTGTTTTTTTTTTGGGGGGGGGGGGCGACACTAGAGGCACAGGCGGGTTTAATCTATGGTAGGTTACTGGTAGCTACCACTGGCACTCGTGCGGTCAGCAGGTGTGAATTTGCACCTACCCCATTCTGGAGTGGCATTCGGCTCTGTCCTTGTATTTAAGGACGTCCTTATACTTAAGATTAGATGGTTCATCCTTAATTTTTATTCTTATTTTTAAAAGACTTGCACAGGTAAAATTACCTCATGTAGGAGTATCTTTACTTGAGAGGTAACTTACCAATTTTAGCAAAACTTGCAAACAAAATCCAAACAGAAATGATGTACGGTGTGGCAACACGAGAGAAATCCAATTTGACAACACTGTATCTATGTTCTTCATGGTCGCCTTGCTCATCGCTTGAATCATGCTTGTCGGTGTCATTGCTATAATGAATTGATGAAGTAGTATAACTCAAATCCGAGGAAGAATAAGCAGTTGACTCCGCGTCAGCATCACCGCAATTTAGGATAAGCCCAAGATTTACGATGGCAAAGGCGGCAAAAACTTTTTTACCAAACGACATGTTTGATCAAGCTTTCCAATACGTAGTTGCCTCATGTATCTTCAACATATCGACATATGAAAACGTCAAAGCTTTTCCCAAACAGATGTGAAACAACTGAGAGATTTTCTTCCACGTTTAACCATCCTCTTCCTGATATACGAGCACCGTTGTTGTTTCAACA
Source organism: Protula sp. h YS-2021 (assembly GCA_949752745.1). NCBI lineage: Eukaryota > Metazoa > Annelida > Polychaeta > Sabellida > Serpulidae > Protula > Protula sp. h YS-2021. The sequence goes on from OX457027.1 coordinate 74,055,366, forward strand.
ACATGTCTTGTATTCTATTCGACAAGAGAAGTTTTTCTCGAACTGCTGTTCTATTAAATGTAACCGGTTCCCTGCATACTTGTTTGTACATTTCACTTTCACTTTCAGTTAAGACCCTAGGATCACGTGACCTTATGGACCTAGTCGTTGTCATAAAATAGATAACCTCTGAAGAATCTGTCTGTTGTGTACAAGCACAAAGCGAAAAATATTTTAAAAAGTTATTCCTCTTATTTATTAGTACTATTTCTACCGAATTTCCAGAGGGTTTGCCGACTAAAAAGATGTTATAATAGATCAAACTGGCGTACAGGTTGGCCGTTAGGCAACAGCGCGCGAAGTAAGGTTTTTGGTGAAACTGTGATACTGTTCTACAGCCAACCCCTACGGCGGTTCGGCGAATAGATCCTTTCAGAGGTCAGCTGTTATATAACAACGGTTAAATCGTTATTTGCATATAAAAAAATGCCGTGTGCTGAGGTTTTATGACAAATATACAAATGCTGTATTACAATTTGCGATTCCTTTCTAGTAGTGAATAAGAATAATACAAATTAGGGTTTTGTTGTGACTTTTTTTGGTAATGTTATTCTCGTGGCAGGTTAGCGGAATTAAATTCTGTTCTACGCGCATCTTCCGGAATAGAAAAACATCATGCCTCAGGAGAGTACAAGAATCGTTGTTGTCCAACGCCAACCTCTACGGCGGTTCGGTCTGTTGTGCATAACACGTTTTCAATCTGCAGACCCACTGAGGATTTCAGGAAAATATACTCATAAAAGAGAGGAACTTCTTTTTTAAAAATCTAACCGCTCTATGTTTATACGTAGCAGACTGATCTCATCAAAGTCAGGTATTTCATAACTTGTGTATTATTATGTCATCATCATCATATTCTTCATCATCATCATCATCATCATCATCATCATCATCATCATCATCATCATCATCATCATCGTCGTCGTCGTCGTCGTCGTCGTCGTCGTCGTCGTCGTCATGCAGTTCATTTATATTGCGCAAATTGAGCTAAGCAGCTGAGTGCATTACAATGTCTCTATATTATAAGATATACTTTATATATGTTGTGTATATGTGTAGCCAGTGCGAGACTTCCGGTTGTAAATAAAACATATAGCGTCTGTTTAGTTTCAATTAGTGTTTCCACGTAGCCACCTCGCATACAGAACAAATGGCCTCGAGCAAATCGTGTTGCGGTGTACCAAGGAGGTTATGAAGATCTGGTGGAGAAGTAAGACGCAAAGGATAGTGCCGAAGATAACGGAAAAGTGAGTGGTTGCTAAAGTTGGCTGCTGAATTATGGCATTACTGATCGGACGACTGGAGCCCTTTGACGGGGCTGATGGTGACTTGGAGCTGTACAAAGAGAGGTTAGAGCAGTATTTCATTGCGAACGACGTGGTCGATGAGAAAAAAGTTGTTGTAACTCTTAGTCTGATTCGCGGAAAAACCTATTCCTTGCTACATAGCCTGTGTTCACTGGACAAGCCATCGACAAAGACGTTCAAGCGAATTGGTGACTTGCTGCCGGAGCATCTCAGTCCCAAACCCAACGTCATAACAGAGAGATACCGGTTCTACAAGCGTCAACAACAGACGGGTGAGCCGGTGACAGATTACGTGGGTATCCTCCAAAAGTTGAACGAGCATTGTGAATTCGGCGAACGTCTGGCAGAACATCTCAGAGATCAGCTGGTATGTGGTATAAAGAACAAAAATGTGAAAAGAGTGTTATCGGAGAAGAATTTGACCTATCAGAAGGCCAAGGAGATAGCCATACCCATGGAAATGGCTATAAAAGATGTACCAGAAATCCAAGGAGCAAGTGTTAACAAATTGCAGAGGACAACTATAAATCGTTGCTTCAGGTGTGGTTGGAATGGCCATGGTCCCGAGGATTGCCTTTTTAAGGACAAGGAATGCTACAACTGCTTTAAGAAAGGCCACATTAAGAGAAGATGCAAGATGAAGAAATCCGGTAAGTCATCTTCCAAAGGCAAAAAGGCCGGAACAGACCAGTTTAAGAAGCGAAAACCAAAGAAATCGACGATGTCGACGATGAAGTGACCACTGATGATGAGGAATCTAATGGCGCAGCACCTCCTGTTCAGATCTCGGCCATATGGAAGTTGTTTGCGATGTAAACAACACTAGCGAGAAGAAATGTGCGTCCATTACGATCAGTCCTAAAATAAACGGTAAAGTAATCAAAATGGAACTTGATACAGGATCTGCGCTTTCGATAATATCGAAAAGGGATTATCAGCACCATCTTAGTAAATTACGGCTGCGGAGAACAAACGTTGTTTTAAAAACCTATACGAGAGAATGTGTAAGGCCAGAGGGATACGTGAATGTTCTGGTGTAACACGAAGGTAAGGAACATGGTTTGCGGCTGTATATTCTTCACGGGGGAGGTCCACCTTTGTTCGGTAGAGACTGGCTCCGACACATCAAGTTAAACACGAAATCAAGTCCATACGGATGACTCGAGGTAAGAAGAAATTAGACCATCTGCTGGAAAGGTACAGTGAGTGTTGCGGCAAACACTTGGGTGAGCTGAAAGGGATAACTGCAAAGTTACACCTCATGGAAGGAGCTATCCCTAAATTTTGCAAACCCAGACAGGTCCCATTTGCAATGAAGAACAAGGTCGACAAGGAATTGCACAACATGCTGAGTAAAGGGATCCTTTCACCGGTAGAATGGGGTGATTGGGCTGCACCCATTGTCCCAATTCTGAAGAAAGACGCTTCTGTCAGGATATGTGGCGATTTTAAGGTCACTGTCAACCCACAGCTCAATGTTGACTCGTACCCATTGCCTACTATTGAGAGCATGTTAGTAACAATCGAGAAAATACCTGACTATCAACACCCAGAAAGGACTTTTTGTTTTCAACCGCCTGGCGTATGGTATTTCCCCAGCTGTATCTAATTGGCAACGCGCAGTTGGACAAGTTTTCAAAGGTATCAAAAACGTGCAGTGTATTTTGGACGATACGATAATCACCGGTTCAGACGATGACGATCACCTATGTACCCTCGAGAAAGTCTTTCAGCGATTAATAGAATACGTCCTCAAAGTAAACCCCAACAAATGTGAGTTTTTCCAAGATTCCATTGAATTTTTGCTCATATCGTTACCAAAGACGGAATCCACAAGACCGATTCAAAAATCAAGGCAGTTACAGATGCGCCAGCTCCAAGAAATGTTTCTGAATTACGAAGCTGGGTTGCCCTGGTGAACTACTACCACCGCTCCTTACCCAACTTGTCTACAATACTACATCCATTGCACACTATGATCCGAAATTGCCGCTTCGACTGCACTGTGAAGCGTCATCAAAAGATATTTCTGGTGTTATTTCGCATAGTTAACGAGATGGAAGAAAACGCCCCATTAGTTTTACATCCTGGACACTGTCTAAGCTGAACAAAATTATTCTCAAATCGAGCGAGAGGCCCTCAGCAAGGTTTTGATTTAAATCTTCAATCCCAAGAAAGGCATTTCAACGACTACGGCTTCGAGGATGCATAGGTACGCCATTTTCCTTACTGGCTCTAATTATGAAATTGAATACCGAAAGACAAGTGACCATTGCTTATAACATATCTGAACTAAGTGGCAAGTTTAAGGTTGTGGTTTAGATATTACTGAAGTGATTATTTTCCTTATTCGTTGTCTCTTATAATTACTTCGAGCTTCATTTCCATAATAGCGATAATACAGAGTAAAAAAGTGGAAAAAGTAAAAATTCTGCAATTTTCAGGTAATATAATTGATATATTCTGCCTAGTATAGTCTCTTTGTTTGATAATCAGATCAAGTGTTCAACTGAATGCTGGTAGCAAAATAGCAGTTAAAGCAAAGTTAAGCAGTAATCTAAACAGTAAGTCTTATATTAGTACTCGGGTAATGTTGTGTATATGTGTAGCCAGTCCGAGACTTCCGGTTGTAAAAAAATGGCAGCAACTTATTGTCTGTTTAGTTTCAATTAGTGTTTCCACGTAGCCACCTCGCATACAGAACAATAGACTACAGTCTAGCAACAAATTTGTTTTCGCAATTATTTTATTAGTTTAATAATCAAAGGAAGTTCGAAGTCGCTTAAGAAACAGGCATTTTATCCACTCGTATAATGAATTAAAAACAAGGTAAATCCGATATCACAGAATACATTTTGTTACTGACTAGATTTAACACCGTCGATCTAAACGTTTTAAAGAATATCCTTAAATGCCTCTCGGAATAAGTGCTTTGAGCTTTGAAAACTAATGTTGCGATCCTATATTGAACTTTCTCAGCCACGGGAAGCCAATTGAGCTCCATCAAAATGTGACGAATGCTAACATTACGCTCACACCTCTTGTCAACGTTAGACTCACGCCTCACATTCATCACAAGCCTTGCTGCATGGTTCGTGGTTCATCACCTTCTGAGCTCTCCCGTGATACAGAGAATTACAATAGTAGTAGGAGGAAATGACACTTCTGGAACACCTATGACGTCATCAATCACGTGACACCTCCCTAGGCCCCAACAGTTCTTCCGATGTCAATACTTAGACTATACTATGTGAGGACCTGCAGGCAGTGAAAATTCAACCACTGTCAATCTTTAGACATACTATGTAAGGACCCCCCTAGGAGAGAAAATTTAGCAAAATTTACCTTTGTATACATATTACATGATAATTTGTCGGGTATGTCGCCACCCCCCCCCCCCTAAATTGTGATTTTTTGCATATTTACACGTTTCAGATAATTCTAAAAAATTTTGGTTTTTGGACCCTCCTAAAGTTGTGATTTTTGCATATTTACGCGTTTCAGACGATTCTAAACATTTTTGGTTTTTGGAATACCCCCCCTAACTTGGGAAATTTTACATCACCTATTTTTAGACATCTCTCTACGAAATTGGCAACTTGGAAATGAAAATTTTGGCGGGAAATTTAAAACCTGGGCGTATAAATGGATGAGCGAGAACACATTTCGCCACATCAGTTCAAGCAATTGATGCGACAACAATGGCAGCCAGTTCAGTATGGGATACACCAGTCCTCTGCCTTGAATGCAATGTGCAATTTCCATCTATGGAATTGTTTGAAGCACATACATGCACTCAAGCTGGGATGAAAACTGCAGTGTAACATGCTCGTTACGAGTTTGCTAGCGCACGTACGGGAGCGGATCTTATATCTGCAGTGAAAAATGCTCACGAAGAGCTTGTTGAGGAGAAAGCTGCAAAGAGACAAAAGATGGGACAGGTGGGGAGAGGCAGAAGGTTTAGTCTTGGCGAAAACGCGCAAGAAAAACGGTTTGAGTCCGACAATGGAACGGATTTACCGCTTGAAATTCGACAGCAAGAGAACCGTATTAAGACACATCTGTTGGAGATCTTAAATCATGTAATGAAATGGTACGTTGTCGTACATACTCGATTCAAGAAAATGACGGCGAATGCACAAGGTGTCATGACAGAACAAGCGGATAATGCATTTATCAGCAGTCCAACATATGCAGCATACAATCCACCTGATATTGGAAAGGACTTGCCAGAAGCCTATAAAGAATTGCTGACTAAGTTTGACGAACATGACCGACAAGGCTCTGGCTGGGTGCTGGATAATGTACTGTACATTGAAGTACATACAGTTACGTCAGCGCCTCTGGAAGCAAGCAGTTTTATCACGCTGCCGAAGAAAGTGAAGAATACGAAGGGTGAGTTAAACATATGAATAAAGACAACAATTGTTTCTTATGGTCGGTATTGGCCCACCTTCACCCTCTTCAGAACAACCTACATCACCGAGTCAATACAAACCATTTGAGAAGGAATTAAAGGTAGAGGGTGTGACATTTCCCACACCGATTACTGACATTCCAAAGTTTGAAAAGGAAAACGATGTGTCCATCAACGTGTTTGGATATGAACAAGATGTGGTTGTTCTGATACAACTCAGTCAAAACGTCAGTGCCAGAGAAATTAACTTACTTCTCATTAGCAGTGATAACAAAAGACATTACTGCTTGTTCAAGAATTTCAGTAGACTTGTGTCTTATCGATCAAAGCATGGAACAGCTTTTTATTGTTTCAACTGTCTTCACGGATTTATAGGACAAGATCTTTTAGATGAGCATCATGAAGTGTGTGGCAAGCATGGAGCGCAACGTTTATCATTCTCCAAGGAACCTATCATCAAGTTCAAGAATGTAGCCAAACAACAGCGAGCACCTTTTGTGATTTATGCAGACAACATCATCGCCCAAACAGCTTTGCCTATGTGGTTGTCAGCCAGTGCGACACACGCACACCAGTCGTGTATCGAGGAGACAATGCCGTGAAGGTCTTTCTAGACCGCATGGTTAACGAGCGTGATCGTATTGTGCATGGTTTAGAGCAGCCAAAGGACATGGTGATGACTCGTGAGGACCAAGGCAATTTTAAGAACGCCTTCGATTGCTACATTGGTCATGATCCTCTAGGAGCGGATCGTATGAGAGATCATGAACACATCAATTGAAAATACCGCATAATGAAGCGCATAATGAATGCAACTTACAATTTCGACTTAGAAAGGATCGACAGGGGGATAAAGATTCTTTTATCATTCCTGTATTTTTCCACAATTTGCGAGGCTATGACAGTCATCTGATCATGGAGGAAATTGGGAAATTCAAAGGTAAAACGATTACGGTCATTCCCAAAACTATTGAGAAATATATTGCATTCATCATGAGCAATCTGAAATTTACAGACAGTTTTCAGTTTATGAGTATCTCTCTACAGAAGTTGGTATCCAGCCTGGGGACGGGAGGGAATGATAACCTCTACAACATGACTTCTCACATTCACGATAGCGACCAACAAGATTTGCTGCTGAGAAAGGGAGTGTGTCCCTATGATTACATGGGCGAACCGTCCAAGTTTGCTGAAACGCAGCTACCGTCAAAGGACAAGTTTTACAGTCAGCTCAGCGAAGAAGACATTAGCGATGAGGATTATGCTCACGCGCAGAAGGTGTGGGATACATTCAACTGTACCACATTCGGTGAATACCACGACCTGTACCTGAAATCAGATGTGCTACTGCTGCTGACGTGTTTGAAAATTTTCGTCAAGTATGCCTCAACACGTATAAATTGGATCCTGCTCATTATTATACAGCGCCAGGACTGTCGTGGGATGCTATGTTAACAGCGACAAAGGTGAAGTTGGAATAAATCACAGACATTGACATGTACCAAATGGTTGAACAAGGCGTACGTGGAGGCATATCTGTGATCACGCACAACTATGTGAAAGCAAACAACCCCTATGTAGCAGATTACAGTTCTGAGATACCGAACAGCTACCTGATGTACCTCGACGCAAACAACCTGTATGGCTGGGCCATGTCGCAAAGCATGCCACAAAGAGGATTTATGTGGGTGAACGAGCCAGAATCCCTCAACTTCATGGATGTGACTGAAGATGACGACATTAGATACATTTTAGAAGTGGATTTGGAATGCCCACATTCAATCCATGATCGTCATAATCACTACCCGGTGGCTGCAGAACGGAAATGTGTCAAAGTTGGAGAGTACAGTCACAAGCTACGGAAAGATATGAATATGAAAGGCAAACCTAGTGAAAAGCTCATTCCTAACCTATATAACAAGAAGAAATATGTGCTTCACTATAGCAATTTGCAGCAGTACGTCTCACTGGGGTTGAAAGTAACCAAAGTGTACCGTGCCATCATGTTTGAACAGAGCAAATGGTTGGAGAAATACATTACGTTGAACACGGAAAAGAGAAAAATGGCCAAGAACCCGTTTGAGAAATACTTCTTCAAAGTCATGAACAACTCTGTGTTTAGTAAAACCATGGGAAATGTGAGAAAGCAAATGAATGTCGAACGTGTTCACAAGTACACGCGGTTCAAGAAACTCGTGAACAAGCCTTCTTTCCACAAATTCAGAATTTTCAACGAAGATTTGACTGCCGTATATTTGCGTGGATTTGCTTCTGAATAAACCCATTCAAGTCGACTTCACCATTCTTAACCTCAGCAAAGGTCTTATGTTTGAATTTCATTACAATTACATCATGGCCAAGTATCTCAATGCCAAGTACTTGTTCAGCGACACCGACAGTCTATGTTAGGCCATAGAAACGGAAGATATCTACAAGGATATCAGTAAGATGCTGACCTGTTCGACACAAGTGACTATCCATCAGATCATTTCCTACATTTCAAAGCAAACAAAAAAGTGCTTTGGAAAATAAAGGATGAGACGGTAGGCATCCCCATGAAGAGTTGTAAATGTACAGTTTAATGTGTGGTGGGAAAGAAAAACATACAACCAAAGGCATCACTCGAGCTTGTCAAAGGCGCATTAAACATATACAGTATAGAGACAGTTTGTTCAACCAAACTCAAACGATGGTTACAGGGCACATTATTCAAAGTCATAACCACCAGCTTTTCTCCGATAAGTTGGGGAAAGTAGCCCTCTCCCCATATGACGACATGCGATACGTGTTGAATGATGGCTATTCCACCTTGGCCCATGGGCATTACAAGACAACATTATAAAGGGGGGAGGTCCTCCAACTTCAGAGTTATTTGAGGTGTGAACACTGAAGCGTTAGCATGGAAGTTGGAAGTCGTAAGAGATCTGCAACTGAAATTGAAAGTGGAGACGACGTCACCACCACCACCGCAGTCGTGGGAGAGAATGTTTTCTTTAGGAAATGGAAAGTACATTAAAATTATGAAACAAAACAATGAAGTAGTGGTGAACATTCACATTACCTCAGAGATGAGGGGTCTAGAAGAAACCGTCCTATGAAAAAACGTATTTTGTTGGCAAAATAGAATAGAATAGAAAATGTTGAAGAAGCAGATGAAAGAAGTGGATAAAAGGCTTCGAAGACAAGATGACACCTCATAAAGTGTACGTACTGTCATCATGAATGCATTAGTGTTTAAAAGTGGTGCTTACTTCGCCGTGAATGACTTGAATGAAGTTATTATGAATTCTGCCTATCGGTTTAAACCTGAAGTGTGGAAAGACTTACCGTTGGCAGTACCTGTGTGGAAAGTGTGGAAAGACATACCGTTGACAGTACCTGGGTTTAAACGTTTGAAATGTTAAATTATGACCCGTGTCATCCTTAATATTAATTTCTCGTATCAAATTTCGATGAGTTAACAGATACATACTGAGGTTTTATAAGTTTTTTATAATGATATCACCATCATCACCTTTAATGGGAACAGGACGTAGTAAAGAACATAATAATCTCCAACAACTTGTGGCTCACAAATACTGCAGTACACATAAAGTGCATAAAATCCCTGTTTCACATCTGCTTTATGTTCAGCAGGGCCAGATTGTCTATACCATTGATTTGGTATAAATCCTAAAATCTAAGCTAATCCAGCGCAGAATGAAACTCCAAAGTTATAATTTATAAAAAGAAAAACTTGTCGTATAACTCTGCCATACTTTATCCAAATAGCTTGTTTAAGTTCAGCTGCAATAGTATTGGCCGCGTCTTCATTTACTGCAGTACATATTTCAGATATGGATCTATAGTAGCCATTAAGGAATAGTGACTGTGTCACAGACAGCATCTACAAGTGGTTGTTGTCAATAGTGAAAAGTATAGTCCATTCCATGTCTCATTGTTGTCCATGTATGTGGATATTGAATTTCAGCTAAGGCCACTTCGTATTTTCCTTTCAAATATAATGTACGAGGTAAACGAATTTGGTGATTAGAGGCTTTATTAGTAAGATAATAGTTCATACTAGCATTACTGGGTAAAGTAATGTAAAAACTTGTTGACTCCATGATGGCTAAATTGTATATGTGCGTTGACGGACTGGATGCGTATACACATTACTTTGTGAATGGCGCGCACCATTCACGCTACATGCATTAACATTTTTGCATACGCTGCGTGCATGGTCCACAGTGTTGCTGTCTTTTACTTCTCCTTCACAACAAGATCTTGCGGACCTTATTTTTACAGGAATATGATTTGCAGTTTTAGTTTCATTTTCTTGGCAACAACATAACTCTTTAAGCCATGTTAAAAATTTTCCAATCCTTCAGTAAACTGTCTTTGTTGACGTTGTTTCATTTCTTTTGTAATGTCTTCGCGAGTTGTCTTTTTACTAAAAGTATTTTTTGAATATTAGCATCTACAATTTCCGCAATAAACTGATGCCAACAATGTGGTGGTTCTCGTAGTTCTTTTCTTCTTGTAGGAACCAATGCTTCTTTAAACAAATCAATAATGTTGGAATTCGTGATGACACCACCCGTTTTTAAAACAAGTTCATTTTTATCTGTCCATCTCGTACCATGTTTCTTAAGTTCTGCCAGAAGTTGTGCTAGTTTTCCATGAAAGCTTGAAAATGGCCTAGAAACTGCTGCGACTTTTCTGACTTTTCTGCATTAGATGTTGCAACAGACTTTTGTTGTTGCTGTGACTGAATTGTTCGTAAATGACGACCAAGAAGTTGAGACATTTCCATTGCCTTTTGACGAATTCGTTTCCCACGTAAAAGTTTGTTCACTTTCGTTTTCATTCCACCATCTTTTCCCTTCTTTTCTAATAACATTTTATATTCATATTCAGAAATGAGGACCATTTTCAAAGTATGCTTCATTTTAACAGTAATCTGGCTAACAGGGGTAATGCAAATTTAGCAATAGCTCCAATGAATCCTCCTTTCTGATTGAACAACCTCTTTTTTCTTCGAAGTGATATCTTCCTATCTGCCAGTGTGCGTAGGGTATGATGCTCACGTTTGAATTCCATATACCTTTTTGAGCTGAAGGGTAAATGTCCTCGCAATATATTTAAACAAATTTCAAACAACCTAGTTAATTCCTCATTGGCAGCTTGCTTTAGCAAGGATTTACGTCGTTTAGACCCACTGCGTACAAGCAAGTGAAGAAAAGGCTGAGTAGCTCGCATACGTTTAGACATCTTAGCCGCGAATGGTCAAGTGACTTGGTTCTTGTTCATACACCACTTTATCAACATATACATAATGTGTATCTTTTAAAAAAATGCCTGTACGAATACGCAGTTGATCATTTGTCTTTGGTTTTAAATCAATAAATAGATATCCATTAGGTCTGCTGGTAGCATCTTGATAGGCTTCTATAAGAAACTGAGATTTTCCAGGATACATTTTTCCCCGCTAATGTGCTTATTTGTTGACTGTCTCTAGGATTTTTAAACAGAATGATGTAATGAGTATTCAAACTAATATTTTGCATTTCTCTACCCTGAGGGAATAAATTATGCACAATAAAAATTATCAAAATATAATAAAAAGCACAATAAAAATGATGCTTAAATTTTGATGACTGCTGCCAACACTAAAAAGACGTGTCATACGCTCATCACTATGACATCTGGTTATTAAGTCGTCAATGATGAATAAGTTTGGTTTTTTCGAGTTAAAGCGCTCTTCAATGTCGTCTGGAATGCCTTGGTAAAATTCCACATTTTTCATTCCCTTGTACAATGGCTGATCTGCTGCATAGAGCCATAAAATGTTTTTAGAGAGGGCTTAATTAACTTTTGTTCTAGAATTTCCTTGACTAGAGAAGTTTACCACTACCTGTAGGTCCAGAGACTAAACATGTGAATGGATGCTTCATTTTTGAATGTCTGTTTCTTTCACCCAACTGTTAAACTTCTTGGCCAACCTAACCACTTGACAAATGATTCTTTGACAGCTCGTCTGTTTTCAAGACCTTTTCAATTCTGTAGATGGATTCAATATGTGTTGTCACTTTCTGCAGTTCTTCCTCATAGAAATGTCCATCAATGTCTTCGTCCAAAAAGTCTTTCACACGATACAAGTGTATTCCTTGCTTCTTATAATGATGTGTGACAACGATGTCCACTTTATATGATAATCCCGTTGAAACACGTCTTTCTTGTGGAAAATGCTAATATGTTTAAATATGTAGGGATTTTTCATCTTTGGTTTCAATTTCAATTTGTCCAAATACTTCCACACTTTAGATTCATTTTCCTTTCGAATATTTGCAGGAGCATACTTATTAGGGAGATAACCATGAGGTCTATGGTTGTAATTGTACACTAAGTCTGGAAGGATGTCCATATAGTGATAAGTTTGATTATGTAGGAAATACAGATACATCATTCCCTTTAGAGTACTAATGACTCTTTCAGCAAAGTTGGCTTTGGTTTCATTCTTTGTTGTATGGACATGAATTCCCTCCTTCTTTAAAAATGCTTTTACCCATCTGCTTTTTAAATTCAGTTGCTTTATCTGACCTTAGAGTTCGTGGTCATCGATGTGTTTCATGAATAATCTTCTGGAAGGCTTGTTTGACACTTGTATGTGATTTGTTGGGTATTGGCTGCACCCACAAATATTTGGAAAACACATTGATGACAACCAGTAAAAAGTAGGTGTAATCATTATAGGAGGCTGTGTTTCCCATGTCTGCCAAATCAATATCCCACATGTCATCAATACCACGTGTAATAACAGGTTGTAGTAAACTGAATGTATCTTGATCCTGCAGCCATTTCTTCACTTTGGAATGAGTGACTGGTTGATTATGTTTTTTAATATGCGATAAAGTTTGTAAGGACCAGCAAATGCCCCGGGTTAACCAGCTTTAAAGTAAATATTGGTTAAGTAGTCTTTCCACGTCGACGTGTTAACACTAAATGATCACAACTTGTCAACATATCTTACATTTTATCTCGTCTCATAACTCAATCAACATATCTTAGAGTTTTTATTCTTTTTACAAATCAAGTATAGACACAATGGAGTGAATAATTGGAGACCATTGATCTTCAATGTACACTAACCAACTACTTAATTCATCAAATGTTATAGCATCTACACCATATTTCTCACAACGTTGATTTGCATTGCCCAACACTTTATCTAAATGAATATAATATTTAACATCATTCCAATATGTACAGACACATGTGAAATGAAAAGTATGTTCTTGACGCTCTTCATGTTGACAAGTCTCATCTTTACACTCTTCATTTTGACAAGCAGGACATACTAAACATGCAAATTGTTTAACAGCTGATAACATTGCTTCACAATATGCTTTTTGCACAATATATTGTCTCAATGTAATGTCTACCATTATACTGCAATATAGATTAACCACTCTCTCACTTCATCAAACAGTCTTGGATCAAATCGAGCAAAGTGATATGCTGCTTCCACATCAAACTCCTCAGCTCCGTCAATGTCTCTTTGATGAAATCCTCGCGTAAGTTTGGCAAGTTCAGCGTTGAATGAGTAAGTTCTCAGCGGATGCTGAAGTGTTACAGTTGTTGTTGAACAGACCAAAAACGTGCCAGTTCACTCATCATGTAGTCCACGTACTTCTCCTTAAAACACGTTTTTTCATCCATCCTTGCTTCACATGTTCATATGATGGTTGAAAATCACGTCTGCACACTATGACGGCTGGTGAGGAAATGATTCCAAAAGTCTGGCGATACTGTTAGCGAGTCACGCTTGTTGAAGAAGTTGTCTGGTTCACATATCTTGCAATTGTACTTGTGGAAGTGACATATTCGTAAGCACCACAATATTCACAGGTAAGTATTAGTCTTTCCACGTTACCATCTTCAGGTAAACCAACCAGTCACATAACAAAACTTTTATTTATATGCACCCCTCTGATTAAACATACATGATTAGCTTTAAAAATAACTTTCCCATTATATTCTTACCAGGATATGATGGAGATGATAATTGTTTGACATCAGCTCCCCACCAGTTATCATAAGTTGCTTCAACTAAGGTCTTATCTTTATATTCTTTTAACTTTTTGTGAAATAATGCACACTGATTTAATTTTAATTTCGCTTCATATCCATTTCTACATGAAACAATAGCTGAAACAGTATCTTGACGGTTATGAAAAGCTTTTTTCTCATATTGATATAACGCTTCACTCGAGTTGAACGTATGTCCATACTTTTCAAGTCTTGTTTGAAACATGTTTAAAAGAGCATCCTTATAACCACTACATAATAAAACATTCTCCATGTTGTCCGGTTGCATTTTTCGAGGTTTGATAATGTTCTGTTGTTTACCAAGACTTTTTCTTCTACCAACTCGCAACGCATTAGACTTCTTTGTTTGTTCCGTTGCTGACATGTTTCACTTTGTTTCTTCCTTTAATATGATAATGGTGAGAATTTTTCAAAGCATGTTTATCTATAGCTTCTTTTAAAATTTCTGCTACCTCTTCTATCATTTTCTTCCTTTGTTCACTTTGAAACATAAGATTAAATTCACCAGAAAGAAAAGCATTGTCGCTATGTCTTCAACATTCAAATGACTAAGATGTTAAAAGGCTTTTTCTTACCTTATCTGTGTAGAACTCTTCACTTTCGGTTTCTTCTTTACAACAATCCCTTATATAATCAACCACGCAAAAGTACACTCCTACATCAGTGCGGGCAAAATAGAGCGCAGAATCAAAGTCATAATCCACTGCATCTTCTATTCCAGTTTTATGACATTCTCAAATTAATCTTGTGTGTAGTTCAATCACATCGAGACTGTGGTGTAAAACGTTCCAAAAAGATTTCAAGTGGTAAAACTGATAGTTGGCAGTTCCATAGCAAGGAAGTTTAGCAATCATAAATCAGCATAAGCCCTTTTAAAACATAAGTCTATTTTTGGTACGCATGAACAGCAAATGTGTTTCTGTTTTGCCTCACAGACTTTAAGTACTTCACACTTGCTGCAAAAGTTCTCTGTTTCACACATCTTGCAATTGTACTTGTGGCAGTGACAATCATAATCACCAGCATATCCGTAAGCACCACAATATTCACAGGTAAGTCCAAGTTGATTTTGCACGTTCATATTCTCCAACTGAACTTCTTTTTTTTGAGAGTTTTGACCCCTTCATCCGATTGTCCTTTTGCAGTTTGATGACAGCTTGCACGCCATGACATTCCGTTCATGGCTCAGGTTTGGCGAATAAGACTGAGTTGATGTTATCCATCTCTTGAAGCATTGTGTCCCATTCACCATCACTCGTGTTGATGCAATACTTGTATACTGTCCCTTCTGCCGGTGATGTGCGCACGAAACTCACATGGCGCATGCTTTGGTATGAAGTAACTTCAAGCCACTTCGTTTGCGTTAAGTACAGTTTAAAGCCAATGTTGCGTAAAGTTCTCAAGTTCTAACACACAATCTTCCACAAGGATAGTGCTAAAGCAAGCCATTTCTCTCCACGCTTGATTCGAAGAAATGGCCCAAATTCTCCATGCTCCACAGTAATGTTTAAGTTCACACTGATTTTAAAGCTGCTTGTCTTCCACATGGCTGCACACTGAATGCTGGCTTGGTGCTCTCCACCCGCTCCTGTTATACGATACCACGTGTATGTTTGTAAAAATCGTGGAGCAGCTCTGTACTGTTCTTCAAACATTTTACAAATGTCTGTATTCACTTCAACTAGTCCGTTATTGAATAAAAGTTCTGATATGTCTGTTGACAATGAAACATTATCATCATAACGTAAATAATTCTAGCAGTCACAACTAGCATGAGGTCAGCTGTCCAAATTGTATTGGCGTTGATAAATGCTGAATCAATGTCATGAGTAAGTTCAGTCCTTCACATTCACTCAGAAAAGGGGGGGATGAAACGATTTCTTGGATTGCTATTCCAACAGCTTCCCAGTGTTTATGCATATTCTTCTGTATAGTCAGTATAGTTCACTTGGAAGACATCATCCAAAGTCTCTATGCATCTGTGAAGAAGGGATGTTGACATTGTTCACTGGTCTTTTATAACAATCTCTCAAGCAATCCACCACGCGAAGGCTGATATGGCGAAATGCGCTCTCGCTCATCCATTTATACACCAAAGTTTTGATTTCCAAGTTCCCAGGAGATGTCTAAAAATAGATGATGTAAAATTTAACAGGGGGGTCCAAAAACCAAAGATGTTCAGAATTGTCTGAAACGTGAAAATATGCAAAAATCACAATTTTAGGGGGGTCCAAAAACCAAAAATGTTCATAATTGTCTGAAACGTGTAAATATGCGAAAATCACAATTTTAGGGGGTCCAAAAACCAAAAAAAGTCTAAAGATTGACAGCGATTAAACTGTCGCTGCCTGGAAGGGTCCTCACATAGTATAGTCTAAGTATTGACATAGGAAGAATGTTAGTGCCTAGGGGGTGTCACGTGATTGATGACGTCAGGTGTTCCAGAACTGCCATTACCCCTACTAATAGTCAATCCTGGAGATGACTAAGGAATGCACTACTCTCAGCCGTCTCAATATCCAAACTTGGGCGTATTTTTCTAATCGATCGTAAATAATAATAGCACGATTTCCGCACTTGATTGATCTGCGGTGCATCATACAACATAACATCATTGTCAATGAAAAGTGAATCCACTGCAATCTTCTTGCAATATCGATCACTGGACAAGGCTATAAATTCAGTCTTCTCCGGATTCAACTTCAGTTTATTGTCTACCATCCACTTCCTGATACACGTAATTCCATCAACAAGTTATAGGGCAGTGTCTTCCTGCTCCGAAACATCCACATTAGTTTCTTGTCCGATTTGCTGATCGTCAGCGTATCCATGGAAGATTACTTCTAATACTCAAAGAAGTACACCAAGAGGTCTAATAAAGTCACTATAAAGCTAGGCACCAACCAAGAGTTTTGAGGGACTGAGCAATCCAAGGCTATCCGATGGGAATAGTGTGACCTAACCTTAACCGTCATGACACGATTATCTAGATACGATTTAAATCACTGAAGCGCGTTAGCGCGGATGCCGAAAATTTTATCTAAAGTTTATCAAAATTTCATGGTCTACAGTATTAAAAGCGACCGAAAGATCCAATAAACACATAAAAACTATTTCCCGTCTGTCTAATTGTGTCAAAATTTCATCAAGGATTTTGAGCATGGCGGTTTCTGTCCTACGGTGTTGTTTGTAGGCCGATTGTAAAAGTTCTGGAATGTCATTCTTCTTTATGCGCTCAATGATTTGTTTGCTACTTTTTCGATAATTTTGCTCAAATACGGCAAATTAGATACCGACTGGTAATTTTTCAAAGATTTTTCGAATGATGGTTTCCTTAACAAGGGCTTCTGCTGGCTTACATGTATCCGGCAGTCGTGCCTGTATCACTGATAAATTAACTAGACCGAAATTCCCACAGCGAATTAGACCCCAGTTGGAATGATAACTTAAAACGGAAAGTAGATGATATTGCTATTTGTTAACAATTTTCACATGTCTGAATGTAGAATATCAGGTGTACCACTTCAGATGACCTCTATTCATGTGCCAAGTTTGGCTGGTCTAGCTTCAACGGTCTTGGAGGAGATGTCTGGAAACTGATTGCTCTATCTCTTACCGTTTCCGGTTTGGGGCTCGAAAGTGACCTGGAGGTCAAGGACACCGGATGTTATACCTTACGTATCGTCGTATAGGGGGTGGAGGTCGAAAATGAGGTCCAAATTGCTCTATCTCTTACCGTTTTCGAGATAAGGGCCAACTTCCGGTTTCGGGCTCAAAAGTGGCCTGGAGGTCAAGGACACCGGAAGTTATACATTACGTATCGCCGTTTTCGAGATAACTCATTGTTTTTCTTAAATAAGATTTTCGCGATTTCAAGGTGATGATCAAGATCAAGGTCAAAAATTGTTATTGGTTGCTTTAGATCATATCGCCCTTTATATACATGCCAAGTTTGGCTTTTCTAGCTTCAGCGGCCTTGCAGTAATTGTCTGAAAACCGTTTGAACTTTTTCGCGATTTGACCTTGACCAGTAAGGTCAAGGTCAAAAATTTTTATCAGGTGCACCACTTCAGACGATCCTCCATACATGTGCCAAGTTTGGTTGGTCTAGCTTCAGCGGTCTCGGAGGAGATGTCTGGAAACCGATTCGGCGAAAGAAGAAAAAAATTTTTAAAAAAGCGAGAAAAAAAATGGGTGAAGAATTCGAGGCAATCCATCCCCATTTGGCATTTTCAATGCCAAGTGGGAATGATCTGGGCTATAGCAGGGGTCAAGTCATCAAAGCATTGTTTAACCAGTATTGTGGTGATAGGATCCAGCTCACAAAACTTATCATTTGATGTCAGTATGAGCTTTCTGACTTCCACTTCTGAGAGTTTTCTCAATTGGACTAAAGGTGAGATTCCGGCGCGTCATCGCGAACCAACGCATCATCACAGTTATTGGAGAAAGAATCTCGAATCTTATCTATCTTCCCTTAAAGAAACTAGCAAAGTCATTGGCTAACACTTCATCATCGTCATTATCCGGCAACGGATTATCCGATGTACGGTTCGAAACAATGTTCTCGAATCACAGTAGGGGGAAGTGGTTCAAGTGGGGGGGGGGGGGAAGTGAATGACGTCAGACGTCAGGGATAGGAAAAAATCCTGACCAGAAGTGACGTGATGAAGTGACGTCATGATGCGCGCTCGCCCCTCCCTTCATAGGTTTGAAGGGGATTCAGAACAGACAGTAGTCTGTTTTGGATACGTATCCAGAACAGACGATGTTTTGGAAACGTATAAAATATCTGAGTCAGAATGCACCCCTGAGTGAGAATCCGCACATGTATGTGTCCATGTATGGACAGTGTATGTGCGCTTTCTGAAAAAGCGTCATAACGTCGCATCGATATATATACATATATGTTGTAAGCAGTTTTATCGGTATATATATATATATATATATATATATATATATATATATATATATATATATATATATATATATATATATATATATATATATATATATATATATATATATATATATATATATATATATATATATATATATATATATATATATAGAGAGAGAGAGAGAGAGAGAGAGAGAGAGAGAGAGAGAGTTTCATTGTGAAAATAACCAAAACGATAAGTACTGTTTTGTCACCGTTATGTGCACGGTGTGAAAACACATAGAATTTCATTGTGAAAATAACCAAGGCACAAGTACTGTTTTATCACTCTTATGTGCACGGTGTAAAACCAAAAAAAACACATCATTGAGTTCAGTGTGAAAAACCAAAGGATAAGTACAGTTTTTAGCACCAATATGTGCACGGTGTGAAAAAAAAAACAAAACAAAAACATCATAGAGTTTAATTCAGGTAAGTGTACAGTTTCTCAAACCTGTTATTGTCGTCCGACCACTACGCTGTCAAACCTGGTATTATCGTCGCACCCCCTCGAACCGGGTATTGTCGTCCACCTCCCTCAAACCTGGTATTATCGTCCACCCCCCCCCCCCCCCACCACGTCATCGATGGTGTGTCATAGATGGTAAGAGATATTTAACAGCACATAACATAAAAACTTTTGGATCAATTTATGAATCCACGTTTTCAGCAAAGAATCTAACTTTAAGCTGAAACGTGATCAATAATATTATCTGAATGATGGTATTGACTAAAAAATTCCAAACAAGCACAACTCTAAAACTATTAGTTCGATTTTAACCATGTTTTCAGCAAATTATTCAGTAACAAATTTAAAGGCTTTTATTAATGATATGCACTCTCTTCATAACTATTATCATCATCCACCCCCTCCCCATCCCATGAAACGTGGTCAATGATGTTAGAGGGATAGGTTTTTGTGTTAAGCAACTCTGCTCCCTTTTCTATTGTATTTATATATTTAAAAACCACTTTCTCGTTTCTTATTTCTTTTATATATTTATATAACGTTTTAACACTCGTATAAAGTTTGTAAGTATGTAAACGTATACAAAAAAGCAAGACATATATTGAATAGTGTTATTAATACACTTAAATACACATAGCTCAAATCAACAACAATATTACAACATTTGTTGATTTACAGTCTTTATTATAAAGTTTTGTCAAATAAGTCTATTGTTCTTCACCTGTTTCACTCTTTTCCACCTCACTGTCCTCATCCACAGCACTTTCTTCATCGCTGCTTTTATCATTCTCTACATCATCTAAAAATTCTTCAAAGAATGCATCATTTCTTCTTATAGCCGCCTTTAGTGCCTTTGAATACTCGTAATGTTTTTCATCAATAAAGTAATTAAAGTCCTCTAAAATGGTTTAATATTGTTGGCTTTGTTCTAGGCGCTGGGTATAGTTGAATAGTCTCATAAACAGTTGTTTTAGTCCATGCTTATAAATGGGTCGAAGGTCATCACTTGCTATTTCACGCGCATGGTTTGATAATGTTCACTTTGTTCTAGAAGTTGCGTATGTTTGAATAGTCTCATAAACAGTTGTTTTAGTCGACGCTTATAAATGGGTCGAAAGTCACTTGCTCTTTCACTTGCATCCCCATGCCTTTGTTCTTCATATTCTGAAACCTTTTCTTGAAATTTGTCATCATGGTCATCGTAGACTTCTTGGACCATATCATACCAAACAGAGTCTGTTTCTGACTCATTTTTAGAACTGCTGTCATCATCACCCTAACCACAACGTTCCATATGTTTGAATAAACTTGTTGACTGTTGTATGACGCCCCGCATTCTGTGCAAGCATGTGCATTCTTTTCAGTCATGTTGACGCTTTGACTTTCCATAGAAGACTCATCTAAAGTGTCCATGATAGGCGTTTTTATAGGGTTTTCCATATCTATCTCCAATTCTCCTTCTGAAGTGTGGGCCTGCATTAAGTGTCTTTTAAGATTTTGCGACCAATGGTAAGATTTCGAACAAATATTGCATTTATACATCTTTTGGGTTCCACATCCAGTTCTCAAATGATAAAAAAGTCTTTGAGTGTAGATATATATGACAACAACGCGACAGCAACAACGCAACAACAATAACGCAACAACAACGTTTTTTCCATCATTTATATCAACCCTTTTCAAAACAGGCTGTATGTTCTGGATACGTATCAAGAACAAACAGTACCAAACAAAAACTTTATGACGTCACTTCCGGTAAAAACAGATGATTTCCGTATCTAAAACAGACTGTCTGTTCTGAATATGTATCCAAAACACATTGTCTGTTCTGAATACTAACTCAGAACCTCCTTAAAATCTATGAAGGTGGAGGGGGTCCGCGCGCATCATGACGTCACTTCATGATGTCACCTCATTACGTCACCTTATGACGTCACCTCATGACGTCAATTCCGCTCAGGGGTTTTTCATATCCCATCTCTGACGTCATTGATCACGTAGCGGTCGGGTATGACGTCATCGATCACGTGGCGGGTGGGGGGGTTGTTGCCAGAACATACATTTTGGATTGGACCACTTCCCCCTATTAATTACCCTTACTATCCTCAATAAGATCTTAGTTGTAGCCATTTTTGGCCTTGTCAGAGTCCGATTTCCACTTATCGAGCGATATTTTAAGTTTCATTTTATTTTCATCAGACTTTTCCTATATCGGCGTTCCTAAACCCTTGTGTTACGCCCGAGAGCAAGTATTGAGTCATCAACCCAGGGATCGCGCTTAGGATGCCCAACTGTTCTTGACTTGTATAGCAGTATAAGGTAGACCTAGCCAAGAAAGAAATAAGTGGGGCTTCCTTCCATCGTACCCCAATAATCGACAAAATGCAGGTTATGTTGAGCCACAGACATGACATCAAGCCTGCAAACACGCTCGGAAGCGGAGTCAAATGCGCATCGGAAGGAAAACCTACGAATGACGAAGAAACGACTCTCAAGCGTCCGAGTCCGATAGACTATAGGAAACAGCTACTCGAGAAATTGGATACAACACTGTAGTATTTCAAAGAAAGCGATGAGAAAAGAGCACATGCACAGAGTAAACGAGAGCAAATTAGTCTTGCTCGCAATGCTTGTTGAAAATTCTAAGAAATAAATTTAATATCTTATAATTTCAATTCCGCCCGCCACATGCGCACAATGTTTATTACTACAGTAATAATTTGAGACAATTTGAGGTTTATTTTATCGTAACTGTTTATGCTGATCTACAGTTGAAATTGGTATTTAATTTAATTTCAGTATCCGATAATTTCCATTTTCAAGTTTTCAATACAGACATGCTTAGTTGACAGATAGACAATATTTCAAGTTTTCGAAAAGTGCAGCTGAATTTTAAATACATTCGAGTGTGTCTGTCTTTTGATATGGGCAATATCTCCGTCGGTTGGTTCGTCGGTGGAGTTGTTGTCATTTGATTTGGTTGGTAAATTCGCTATGGGATAGGTGTACGTCCTTCTGTGGAAATGTTATTTTATTATTATTCTCAATAATGTAGTGGAAATTGCAGATTCTCATCAAAGTTTTATTTTGTAGAATTATATTCAGATGTTCTCCCGAATTTAGAAGGGGGTTACTCATTAAATTGTTCATTTCACTGTGGCTTTTATTTACATGAAAATAAAAAAAAATCATATTGGTATTTCCATTTTATTCAATCGTTGCAAACAGATAAAATTCAAACACATTCGATTGAGAAAATAATCACAAGCCCATTGTTATGGAGTGTATTTATGGAGAAAAACGCAATTCCCCCACCAACCCACTTCAAGTGAAAGAACCATAATTTCAAAATCCATGGGCTGATTATTGTCACGCCCCCTTAATCGAACAATTTCAGGATTCGTCACCGCATTTGTTTCAAATACCTCGCCACAGGCCTGAAGTGTCTATCAAATATGTATTCTGTCCACACTAAAATAATGGCACAGATACTATAACCCAAATAAAAATTCTCAAAAATCTTGAAAAAACTGCAACGGTCCTTGACACTCACAATCTATTCAATTCGGTTTTGTAACATCCTCGAGATGTTTAATCGCTTTAATGCTCCCCTTGCCCGCTCTTGCTCAGCGAACATGTTGTTGGCTGAATAATTGTCGCCATGTGCATCATTGTCTCCTTCTTCATCAAATGTTAGTTCATCCGACGATATTGTGCAAATATTGTGTAACACACATGCCGCTATTATCGTATTGTTCATCTGTTCAACTGTCGATTGCACCATTGGCCTCAAACGCTTGAAACGTGCTTTAAGTAACCTAAAAAATATGGATATTTTTAATATTTCCTCAAGTAATTTCATGAAACATGTGTTTGACCTGAAAAAAAAGATTTTTTTCTTAACTCACTTCTAATAGCTTTTCCCAATAATTCTAAAAAACCGTTTCCTTCTCATTTGTGTTTCAGATACTTAATTGAAGTACGTAATTTAATTGATGTACTTCATCTATTATGATGTTAGAAATTGTTTTTCTGTTTTTGAATCCACGCCCCTGTGGTTCCGCTTTGATGTGTTTGAGATGCTGGATGATCGCTATTGTCGAGAATTCTAACAAAATTAATTTTGAAAACACGATGTTCCAAGTCCAAACTTACCCGAATGCTCGTTCTACTTGTACTCGCATGGAAGACAACGTGCGATTAAATTTGTTCTGGGTCTGTGTTAAATCATTTCCGCTGGGTTGTTTGTACGGTGTAAGTAGTCATTTGCTCCATTCTCAGCCAAAGGCGATGCGAAAAAGACCCTTGCATCATGCACCTTCCCTGATCATCCAGTGTACACATTGATGTAACGTAAATCTTCTCTAACAACCCCTGTAAAAATACACAAAACTTATGCAAAACGACAATAATAAATAATCCCAATACTTCCCATTTCACCATTGATTCAACTTGAAAATAAAAACATTAACTGTCACTATAAGGTCATCCATGTCAGGGTAGGAACACAGAGGACGGTCTTAATCGGCTACCATCAATCTGTTTCCTGATTTATATCAAAATCACAATTTATTTTCTGCTATTAGGTTTTTTTTTTACTTTCTTTCAGACTGTTTACGAATATGTGTCACCCATTCGAACATGCCAACCAACATTTAAATAAACCTTGCAGCTGAATCGAATGAAAGTCTTTCCGATTATAATTCTGACCCCTTTCTGTTGGCTTTTTAATTGGGATATATGTCCCGTCGATAAAGCCAACGACCCCAGGGAAGCCATTGAGATCCTCGCACATGGTGCTGATTTCTATGGCTTCATCTTCGGAAGGCCAGTGTATTAATTTGTTCAGCAGCTGGTTTGCGCTAATGTCTATAAGACTGCTCACACAATTCCTGGCCAGGCTCTCTGTCACCCCGAAATGGTTGAATTTTCCACATCTTAGAACAAGATTGTGCAGGGCCATTGTGACCAGACTTGCAGGATTGCTAAAAAATAAAAGTAGCATTTTGAAAACTGAGTAATCCTGCCTTTGCGCGACCTCTAACGGAACGTAAAAACACCCCTAAAAATTATTTTGACAAAATCTACTTGCACGAGAAAAATATTTTGAAAAACTTAGAATGAGGGCAATTTTTTTGGTGTGGACAAAACCATTCAAAGATAATTTGAAGAATATTACCGGGAGTTTCCTAAAGGAAGCTCCCCACATATAAAAGCCCCGGGGCCCTTATTAGAAAACTGTTTGCCAATAGAAGCGCTGGGACTTTTATTTGGAGTTAAAATAAAGATCTGAAAAAATCGTTTGCTAATTAAAGCCCCCCTTCCCTGCAAGTCTTTTTAGGACTCGTGTTTACTAGCGATGCAGACACGGTGCACTTAATTCTTTGATATTAGGCAGCCCCTAAACATGTTCTGCGTAGTTGCTTAATCCTGTGCTTTGCACAAGGCGAACAGACAACCCCCCTCCCCACTGCCACATTTACTCCGGAGTATTGCTGGAAATATAACGGGCTGAGTACTGAAACGGGCGGCGTGATGATGCCCCTCCTTCCCTGCAAGTTTTTCTGGAACTCGCGTTTACTCGCAATGCAGACACGGTGCACTTAACCCTTTGATGTGAGGCAAACCATAGACACGTTCTGCGTCGTTGCTTAATCCTGTGCTTCACTCAAAGCAACCCCCCTCCACTTTACCAGACTTTTTAGTTACTGCTGTTTTTATGTGTCTTGTTATTTTTTGTGCGGATATTGTGCGGACAGCATGTAGCGCTTTAATACGAGATTGATGGTAAATTTTCTTTTTTTCCAATAACAACTTATCGACAACCCCCCCATCTAAAAATAGAAGCCCCGGGGCTCTAATTAGGAAGCTGTTTCCTAATAGAAGCCCCGGGGCTTTTATTTGGTTTCTAAATGAGCGCCTGAAATTGGTCAGTTTCCAAATAGAAGCCATGGGCTTTTTTCGGAAACCCCCGGTACTTTAAAACATAGAATATGTTCAATTAAAATGCGGCAGCCAACGCATTTTGGGAATAAAGCTCACAAAATGTTTAAAAACGTTACCAATCTGGAAAATTTTAGGCGAACCGCCAAATTTGGTAATTTTTGAAGAGTTGACCACTTAGGTAATCTTCGTAAAACTTTTGAAAGGAATCCGATCAAAATCGCATGAGAAGCATTTTATGTAAAGTTTACATACGTACATACATAAATACAAACGGTGGTTGCCCCGTCTGCAATGGTGTCATAAGACTAGCCGACGAAGTCGGCTGGCCTAAGAAACATTAGATATAAATATTTTGGAAACTGTTTGTACTGCAACAACTGAAAGCTTTACCATCTTAATAAGCATTAACTAAAATATCTATTGATGTGACACAAATGAGCATAGTTAACGCCGGAGAGCGCCTATTCATTGCATAAGAAATCGTTATGCAAGCACATTGTGGAAATCGAACCCAAAATAGCAAACAGCGCTGAGTATTGGAATATAATAAAACTATTTGGCTGCTTGTACTATCTTTACCCTTAGTTTGATTTATAAAACAAGCATGCCAAGGTTCTAGTGAATCAAGTATCATTAGGCTGGTATGGTCGCCAAAAAGTGGTAGTCATATTTTAAAAATCCGGCATTTTCCTAATCTCTCGCAGATCTCATAAAAGTAAATTTCAAAGCGCCGTAACGTTGGACTACATGTAAAAAATGAAAACAATTTGACTAAATTTATTTGCAGAAGAATTATTTTGAAAAAAGTAAGTTTTCAAGAGATGACCGCCTAGTAAAATTTTTGCAAAAGTTGAAGGCAATCCAATCAAAATTGTGGGATTTGTGGGAGTAAAAGCATTTTGAAAGCTGACCAAAATATTTTCAAATGCCCCCATTTAGCCAGTTTCCTTTTGGATCATCAAAAGAGTAGCCTTTCAAGAGAAGGCCGATTGGGTAACATTTATGCAAAACTGGACGGAAATCTGAGCAAAAATTGTGGAAGAAGTAGCATTTTGAAAATTGGCAACCGATAAATGAAACATGACCTCCATTTGGTCAATTATTGGTGGATCGCCAAAAAGTAATGTTTCAAGAGAGACCTTTCTGGTAAACATTTAATCAAAATCTGAAGACAATCCATTTAAAAATGTGGAAGAAGAAGCAGTTTGAAAATTGGCTACCAAAAAATTATAAATGCCTCCCCTATTTGGCGACCAATTTTTGGTGGGTCGCCAAAAAAGTAATTTTTCAAGAGTTAAGCGTCTAATAAACAGACATTCAAAATGGGGAAAAATCCTATCTAAATTGTGGAAGAAGCATTTTGAAAAATGGCTACCGATTAATTTAAAAATTTTGGTGGATCACAAAAAAAGTAATTTTTCACGAGAGTATTACCTGGGAAATATATATGCAAAATTTGAAAACCATTCGATCAAAAGTGTGGGAGAAATAGCATTTTGGAAATTGGCAAAAAATTGTGAATGTTCCCTATTCGGCCGAAAAAGTAAATTTTTTAGAGATAACCTTCCAGGGAACAAACATTCAAAATTGGAATGTAATCCTGTCTAAACTGTGAAGGAAGAAGCATTTTTGAAAACTGGCTAATGATAGATTTAAAAAATGCCCCAATTTGGTCGATTTTTGGTGGATCGCTAAAAAATTTTCAAGAGAAGTCTTTATGGTAAATATTTATGCAAAACTTGAAGACAATCGGATTAAAACCGTGCGAGAAGAAGCATTTTGAAAACTGGCAACTGGAAAATTTTAAATTGCCCCATTTGGCCAGTTTTTGGGGAATCGCCAAAAAAATTCAAGATAGGCCTACCTAGAGAAAATTCGCACAAAATTTGAAAGGCTCCGATCAAAACTGTGGGAGAAGAAGCATATTAGGTAAAACTTTACAAATGAATTGTAATGCCCAATGAGTGGTAATCAGTCTGATCGACCCTATTCTTTCGATAGCGCATCTTTTAATTGTGGTGGGTTCAATGGATTTTTAGAGCTCTTTTTTCATATCGTTTTATGCACTGTGGTTGGAATTTTGTGAACACGTTCGTCGTTTTTCTCCTATTTCCAGTACTGCGTAAGTGTTGTTGTGCCATCAACGTATACTTAGCGTCAATGAAAACTTTCAGTTGAATTTTTTTTCTTTTTTTCCGGTTGTGTTTAAAGCTTCCTGTTGTAATTTAGACCATAGAATCTGTGACATACCTGGAAGCAGAAAATGACCAAATCTGGCTACATTTTGAATTATGGTTTCATTTGTTAATGAAACAAAACACCACTCACTTAATGGAACTTTGCACAGTTTAATAACGAGTATGTCCACCTCTGGCGTCCAGACAAGCTTGGCAACGTCGGCGCATACTCCGAATTAGCCGTCGAATTCGATCTTGTAGAATATTCTGCCATTCTTGTTGAAGCGCTTGAAACAGTTGGTTCCTGTTTAAGGGAGGATTATCCCTCTTTCTAATCATTCGACCAAGCTGATCCCAAAGGTGTTCGATTGGGCTTAAGTCGGGTGAAAAAGCAGGCCACGGAAGCACATCAATACCTTCTGCGTGTAACACATCGCGAGTGACGTAGGCACTGTGTGGCCGCGCATTGTCTTGCTGCAAAACCGTAATATCCGGATGTTCTTCCAAGAACGGCACAACGTGACTTTCCACTACCTCATCCACGTAACGTTGTGCAGTCAAATTGCCCTCTATCAAAACTAATGGGGTTCGATGGCGAACAGATATGCCGGCCCAAACCATAACACTGTCTCCACCCCAGCGGTCAGCTTCACCCACGCAACAATTTGCGTATCTTTCACCGCGGCGACGCCACACACGTTCGCGGCCATCAGGGAGATCCACACAAAATCTCGACTCGTCTGTGAATAACACAGTATTCCACTGTCTTTGTGTCCAGTGGACATGTTGCAGAACCCAACGGTGTCGATTCTGTCGTCGAATCGGAGTTAAACGATTGCCTCGAAACGGGCGACGGCCATGCAGACCACTGTTCCTGAGACGCCGTCTGACGGTAGAGCTGCTAATGCGTGGATTATGGGTCCCGGGTGTCTCCTGTGCTGTTCGCGTTGCTGGGCGAAACCTGTCTCGCAAATGCACAAGCCTGATATAGCAGTCCTGCTCCGGTGTTACTCTTTCGCGGTCTATCGCTAACTGATCCCGTTTGTCGGTGGTGCTCAACCATATTTCTGATGGTTGGCTGAGAACAGTTGAAAAATCGCGCGACCGCACTATAATTCACACCAGCGTCCACCATACCCAGCGCGCGCATGCGTTCGGCGTTCGATAATCGCGGCATATCAACGTGATATCAAAGAAGAAATTGTGTCGTTTCGTTAGCAATAAAACCCGATTTCCAAAACACGTGTTACACATTAATTACCCCGAATGGGTTATGTGTTAAGGCCAATTATCGCTCTAACAGTCACCCACAGTACCGCTGTGCATTGAAGCGTGCGATCGTTGCAACATAACCGACTATGGAAAGAACTGGGTGTAGAAAGTTCACCATATGATAAAATATAAAAAAATATTTTTTATTTGAAGAAAAAACAGAAAACATTTACCTAAAAGTTTTCATTGACTCTGAGTATATTTGCCAAGTGGTAAATCAGTTTTGAGTTTCTCATGAAGAAATGAATCCCTCAAGTCTAAAATTCTATGACACATCATGCTTTTTTTTATTTCTTCAAGTTTACAAGATGTTTATGAAGGGATCTGATATTTGGCACATTAATAGGTGTGGGTTTAGGATCTTTCATTTTCTTACACATATATGCCCTAATTTATTCACAATTGTGTGCAAAGAGGTTCAGGGATAAAAAAACAAGTGTACGTTAAGGTGCCGCGACTTCCTCAAACTGTCGCAACCAAACCATAACCGCGTCCAAGACTAGTGTTTCAATGGTGGTAGCTTCCCACGTCGGTTGCGGTGGAACTGCTGTTTATAATCTGAGGAGGCATGATCATGACACAGGACACAGCGAGGATAACCTTGAAGTGATGTTGCTCGTGTTGCTACGCCTGAATCGCCATATCCAGGAAATGCACTTTTTATCACTGTTGCAGTGTGGCAATGACCACAGGGGAGACAGAACAAATGTCAGTCATTAGTTGTGTCTGTGAATCGAATTCGGAATGGTGTTGACTGATCTGAGACATTGAAAGCGAATGCGTTGGAAGAACAATCACAATCAAATGCGCAATTGGCTACGTGTCATTTTTAGTAACGATTCCGCGAAAATGGGCGCCAACTCATATACAGACACATCTTCGAACGTTACACCTGAGTTCATGTCTGTCAGACGTATCGCTCTGATGCTGTCGGCGTAATGATTAGGGCTGCATTCAAAGCTTCGCCTTTTCGATAAAATTGCGCTTTTCGGCAAGCAAACGCCTCGTACACGCGTTACTGAGTATATACGTCTGAGTATATACATCAAAATTTTGTAACGGTAAAAATGTGAAACCTTTTCAGCAATATATCTGGTGAGCTATGGAAATGGCATTGTCATGAGTTTGCTTTTTTGTGAAGGAGCTGGTGTTAAAGTTTCTCAAAAATCATAAAAGGAATTGATCAATTTTGCTATTAACAAATAAATTTATCTGTTGTGTGGAGCTTCCTTTGTCGTTCAGTATGCTTTTTCATCAATATAATTTACTCTCGGGTTACAAAATTTGGGGCAGATATGTAAATGATTATATTCATTACTCTTGCAGCTAGCATAGCACACAGTTACGTTATGCTATGCATTATGAGTCGCTCAAGACATAACTTTTCTTATTCTAGTTTATTATATGCCTAGAGGTCCGCGTACAAAGAAATGATAGAAAAAACTAACGTGCAGTTTTCATAGGCCAGATTGCAAGTGCCCCCCCCCCCCACCCCCATCTCCCTACCCCTATAAGCATATTAATAATGCAATTAGATGTAAACAGTAAAAAAAACACGTGTTTTCGGACTTGAAAGTGAAGAGAAAGTGGGTCACAATCAACTGCAACCGTCCTCAAAATCGATAAATGGGTCATTACTGTGACGATATTTACAGCACAGTCTGAAAATGAAACGTCATCTAATTACAAATGTCATATAATTACGCCATTTATGTATTTGTTGCGTTGTTATTTCGCGATTTGAGTTGAAATAAGTTACTTCCGTTGAACTGACAAAAATAAGAAGGAACGTTCGAAAGGGAGAAAATATTTGTTTATGAGGCGGGCTTGTGAGGTTAGCTTTTAAACCACATGAGTTTAAGGCACATAAATTAAAGTGTATTCCCGATTTCGCAATGATTCATTCGCCATCTCGTGGCAGAAAAAGGAACACAGGTCAAATGTCTTCTTCTTGAAGTCTTCACGTAGGGTGCATTCCAGTTTCAGTGTCTTCAAACACTTATGCAGAAGTATATATGTTTGTATCACAAATAAACGAGTGAATTTTCAAAAGTTATTTGCATTTCATTTATATTAAGAGCATATTGACGAATTTTGTGGGTGATAATATATGATTCTTGCAGGAATCAATTCTCATATGTGTTCTGTTTAGGTATTTTGATTCATAAATTCTAATAAAATATTATCCGGATTTTTTTTCTAAAATTCTAACCACTTTAAATGTGTGTTTTAGGATTTATTAATTTTTGTAGATATAAATTTATGAGTCACATATTTAAGTATTATTAGATTTGACGGACGCGAAATCCCGAAAAACCCTATTTTAGATAGGACCAAAAACTCTACAAAGCCTTTATTTTTTAGTCAGAACCTCGGAAAACCCTCAATACTCAGATTTACTTCGTGATCAATCTAGAAAGATTCCTTTCGCAACAATTGTGATCTATTAAACGTGAAAAATGCATTGTTCCATTTTAGTTCCCGTTTTTTAAGCAGCTCAAAGTACTAAATATGCATTATAGACAACTTAAGTGAAGTAGTTTTGTAAGATATTTCGTAAAAAATGTTCCGGTATGAAAAAGATAAACAAAAAAAAATAGTTCATGTTTTCTAAATACTGTTACGTTTCTGCTGTTTTACATGTCTCATTTTTGTTGCCGAATGAAAGCAGAAGACCCTGAAAATATTGCTGTAGACATTCGAGCCTCGTTCTGAGTTGTACATAAACAAGTCTTTTGATCATTGCGAAACGGCGAATTATCACTGATGACAGAAAGGAAAGCATTTTTGAAGGTAAATATTTATTTTAAAGGGTAACTTGTTGGTAATTTTACACACGTCCTTCGGGTGATTTTGTGTGCATTGATTTGAAATTAATAAAGATATAACTGATATAATGCCGCGGCTAGGAGGAGGATATTACGTCAGAAATAATCATTACACGTAGCAAATAAATACTTAATATTTATTTTCTTAAGTGCAAAGACCGAGTCAAATATCAATGCTCGCTGACCGCAGTACCGATGACGCGTCACCCCATCTGAGCATACTAAGTGCAAAAATAGTACGTGATTAAATTTTGAAGAACGGCATAAAAATAGCAAAAGTAAGCATATAATAAAAGTAATACATCATTCTGAGTGCGTACGATATTGTTTTTTGCCTTCAGCCTACGGGCGTCTACGGACCTCCCCCTTCGGGGTCGGTCCGTACGGCCCTACGGCTTCAGGGAAAAAACAATATCGTACGCACTCAGAATGAAGTATTACTATTTTATGGTTTTACGTACAGTTCTGATATAGCGAAATCTATCCCGTTATTTTAAATCCTTTCTGTACATGAATAATTTAGCAGTTTTTTATGAGCTATATGAGTGGTCTCTAATTTACGCCAAATATAATAGTAATACTTCATTCTGAGTGCGTACGATATTGTTTTTTTTGCCTGAAGCCGTATATATCCTTTCACTGTATGATGTTACAAAACTGCATGATGAAAACGGCAAATGGCAAGAAGACGGGGACAAACTAGGGAAGGAATCGTTTATGGGCGAATAAACATGCGGACAAGCATAGGAATGGTGACCATGGCAATACCAGTAGCCCGCAAACAATATGGCTGAGGGTTAAAAGTCTCAAAACGCGCACCGACTTTGACAATGTTCGTGAAGGATATGATAAGGGCCCATCTACATGTACCGATATATGCCGTTAGAAACCGACAGCAAAGTAACTGGCGACGAGCAGCGTCATCAACTTCACTCTGGGCCACGTGTTAAGGATCATGTGAATCATAGCTCAAAAACGAGTGCGTGGCGTATGAAGACGCATATGCTAGCAAAAGTCTGACCAATCGAACGGGCGATTGAAGCGTCCAAATATCGTCATCACTTAGCTGAGTGGTTGGTCCGGGCTGCCTTCATCAGATGGACTGCCATCTTCCGGTACTGGATCGTTTCATGTGTACGTCAATGGGAAGAATGTGCTTGAACTTTATTTCAATATCTGCCGATGTCATGCAGACTGAGAAGAAAAACAATCAGTTCTGATTTGTTTACCTAACGACATCGTGTTACAGAATGCCAGCAAAAATTACGGATAACAAGATATCCATAATAAGTTTTTGGGTGTTAAAATTGTTTCCACAGAACATAGAAACTTTCAGCAACAATAAAAGATCTTCTAGATTCACTGTATTTTACACAGTAAAAGTAATGTCTCACCAATTTTTCCTGACGTAAGACCGAAATCTTTGGCGCCGGGCACCAAATATACTTAAACAACTTTAAAATGCTATAACATATATAAAGTGTTATTTTTAAGAAGTATTCATCATAACTTCATGCTAACATTAAGTCCAGTATAAACTCACAATGACGGGGATTTAACAGCATTCTAAAATCATGTTGCACTTTCCAGTTTCCAATATCTGATGTGCCCTCCTCTGGCTTGAATGAATGCAAAGACACGTTGTGGGATTAGATGTAATGAGCCGATTTATCTCCAACTGCAGAATCCGTTGCCATTCCACAAGCAATGCTTCTCGCCCCGCTTTGTCTTGGCGGCATACGACCATATCCCAAACGTGCCAGGTCTGGATCTGTGGCCGTATTCACGAACAGCTAAGTTTATTTACTTAGATATTAAACTTAGATCTCAAGATTAAACTTTCGTAAGTTTACTTACTTACATCATATTCACAGAAGTAAATTTACGTAAGTTTATCAACTTTCATTCTAAGTTCAATATTGCAAAAATTTTCATAAATAGTGCGACTAGTTGTAATCGTATAAATGGGTTGTCAACGTAAACAAAGCTGCATCATTTGGGTACCATTTATCGTCTGCCTTGTCTTTACTCTTAAAAAGAAGAAAAAAAATCTTACTTAAATGGCATTCTGGTTTTTCTTTAAATGAATACGTTCCCTTGAAAATCTATATCTAGTTAAGAGTTCATCGCCATTGAAAACCTTAAATGGATTACTATTATCTCGAAACACTTTTCCCTCATAAAAACCCTTTCATATTCTCCATTTAATCTCAATAAATTCATTGTTGCGAAAGTAAACAAAACACTCCGGCTATTTAAATATGGCGTTGGAATGAACTTAGAATTCTAAGTGTAGCCCGAAGTAAACTTAGAATTTTGAACTTATGCTTGAGTGTAAGTTTAAACTTACATTTTGTGAATACCGCTAAGTTTAACCAACAGGAATCTAAGTTTACTCTTAAATTTTGCACTTAGATTTCTTACATTTTGCACTTAGATTGTCTCTAAGTTTAAACTTACGCTTTCGTGAATACGGCCACTGATTTGTACAAATTTCACATAAGGGAGCGTTGTCATGCATGGCAATTGCTGTACGGTTGTTTGGTGCGATTTCGCCTTCTAACACCAGTAAAGTTGTCAATGATGACTGGAAGAGGTAGTCGATAACTAAATAAAATAACACCTAACATCATCGCACTTCTTTCACCAAATCTCTCGACTTCTCGATCGCATACCTTTTCGAATCACTCTCCTCGTCGCCTGTATACTAGTTGGTGGGCGTCATTTAAAAAACACAGAAACTTCGACTCGTTGCTGAACATTACACAATGCCGTGACGTAAATAGCCATCGGTTTCCCCAGTCTCGTTTGTCTACTGTTATAGTTATTACGCATGCTTGGTGCTGCTAACGCCTCTCCCACTACAGATCGGAAGCGATCATAAAGGTGCAACGTTCAGAGAATTCGATCTTACTCAGGCATTATTGCTTTCGGTCTGTCAGGTCTTAGAAGCCCTCTAACGGAACTCATGTCATGGTGGTGACGTTTATGTGAATAGTTGATGCAGACACCTGGCACTTTTCTGAGAAGAACCGGTATGAAGCATACCAAGTACTTACCCCCTTTCCTTTTACCTAAGTCATGAAATTTACTCCTTGCGTTTTACCAATTTGAAACAGGCATATATTTTTCTTAATAAATCAAGATTCTGTATTTATGCTTTACGATATAAACCGAAACAAAAGAAAACCACACACAGTGAACTAAATATATATTAATTATAATATAGGAAGAAATACATAATATAGAAAGACTACATATCAAAATTCGAAATTTATATCAAATATGTAATGAATTATTCCATTTTATTGATTGCAGATTCATTGTCATTCTATGCTACAACAATATTTCATTATGTTTAAACAATGCATGATTATGATTACAAAATATGATAAAACATTTCTACATTTTCTATAATTCTATAATTTTCTCCAATTCTACAATTTTCTACAATTGCAACCAAAATATATTGTAGACAATGCTTATAATAACTCAGAATATATCGAAGTATTAGATTGTTTCTGAATATGATTATTTGACAATTAACGATTGTCAACAATGAAGTTGCTTTCATTTCAGTTTTAATGATTTTTTAGTTTAAGATTGAAATAGGTTTAATTACAACGTAGAATATTGAATAATGAGAAATATAGTTGCTGTTCCCACCCAAATCACAGATCATATGACAATTCGTCTAAAATGTATTTACAAACAGTTCCTATTTTATACGCCAAATCCTTTGGCATTACCGACTTCCAGCGTGTAGCCGTAGCTGTAGAATTTGTACTCCAAGTTTTCATGCCTGACCCTTTCATTTCAGTTTTCTTTTGCTCAGTAAAATCATTTGGGATATCTCTTAATGTGTTTTCAGCTATCCAGTCTTCTACAGACTTTGGCAATGATAAACCAGCAAAGTTGTAAAAACGTGTTGCAGTAAGAATTGGTTTTGTAGCAAGATCTTCGTATTTTAATACCATGAAGTTGTTACCATATTCCAGCTGTAATTTTTTCCTGGATATAATGTCTTGCTCCATTTTCTTACATGTCAGTCTTGCATCTTCTACCATTTTATTATCCCTGTCTTCCTTTATGCTAACATGGCGAGATAATTCTATGCCGCGTGGATCGCGAAAGTAATGAATTACCTTAATTTCCGGATCGAGTCTGAGAATTTCTGACAAAGTTTCCATTCTAATTCTTATAAGTTTAGCTGCAACAACTTCAGACTTTTGACATAGTTTCATAAGCGTGTTAATGCACTTTTCACAAGCAAAAGCTGCACTTGACATACACTGATTGTGTTTTTCAAATGCTTCCATATCTTTAGCTGAGTTTGTTATTTTGTAGTTATTAAACACTGAAGCAGGTAAAGAAAATGTTACTGGCGGAAACTGTGCAATGTTCTTCAGGCAGTTGAATTCACGAACTCCATCAAAATATTCTCCGCAAATATTTTTTAAGCCTTCCTTACAAATATGTGCAATACTAACCGATTCAGTCTTGTTCAGTTGCTTTAGGCATTGTTTAAAATCTCTGTATTTTGTCTCTTTGTTAAAAAAGAAATTGAATTTATTTTGCAGCAGGTCCAAGGGTGTCCTAAAAAGTCAATTTTCATTTTTAATATAATTCGTTATCCGCACTGTTACTGAGGCATATTATCTGTAACTGTTTCGATAAAATCTTAGTGATAAGTCAGGAAGCGCAATAAATATTTAATTTTTTGTAAGGTCTAAGATAAAATACCATGCATATTGCCATCTTTCAGTTGATGCTTCCGTAATTAACAATTCATTTTAGTGTTACAGATTTTCCTGTATTTTACTTTCTAAGAATAAATTTCTTCCTAATTATAAATTTACAAAATTTACAAAACAATGGAACTATAATAATGCTGTAGAATGGTAGCTAAGAGTTACTGCTACTGATCAATTTTATTATTATTTTGGCTTTTAATTAAGTTTTTAAAATTTATTATAATTTGTTTTCACGGATAGAGGTAAGTACGTTCATGTTAAATTAACATCGAAAGTTTCTTCATTTTGACTATCCAGCGTAAAATATCATACCTATCTAATCTACACTGTAAAAGATTTGTGATACTATCGGCAGTAAATTTAGCTTCGAACGAAGGTGGGTATCTGTAACAAAGAATTTGAAAAAGCACGAGAAACAATATATACAAAAACGCATAAGATATTCAAGAGACTAGTACAATGGAGTCTATCTCTGCAGCCAAAAGTAACGATCTGAGAGTACTTTTCAAGCGCATTGCAAATAACAAATAAAAGAAATTTCGTTTGGCTATTTGGTTGTGATTAATTCATGGTAAAAATATGCACATTATCAAATGAAAGGACTTAATGATTTCTATATTGAAAACACTGGAAATATTGAGATGATTAATTTTTTGGACTTTTTCTTACGATTTGTAACAGACAGATTCCTACCTTTCAGTGCCATTGCGATACTTAAATGCTGCAGAAGACGACGTCCCATATGCCACACCATACAGGCTCATGAGTATGCCAAGCATCGGCTCAAAGGAATAATAACCTTTATCGTTCCTATTAAATAATTCTCCTGTCCATAAAATAACGAAATTTGAAAGAAATGCAAAGACTCAAAATTTTACTTGTGCTAAGCATTTTTAAAATTTAGCTTTCGAGTCAAATATGCTATATTTCAGCATGTCACACTTCAATGAACGGATCCCTCATTGCATGCTTCTTTACCTTTGCTCTAATTCTTCTGCAATGCTTTATTAAAACAACCTATGTTATCTAAAATTTGCATCGAATTTAGTACGAGCCACTATCTGCAAATGCAAAGCTGAAATTGTACATTCGATGTGACTATTAAAAGCAGTTTACCAATGAATGAAGATCCACTCCTCGAATATGTGACGATCAAAACCTTTGCTTGTCTTTTGGGAGATTGTGCAAAAGACAGCATCTGTAAAAATGTAATAGAAAAAATCACTAGAAGTAACGCACTCAGTCCACTTATATGTAGAAATTAAAACACTTTGTAACTAATAACAGACACACTTTGTAAATTAAACACTGGAAAGGCTATAAAAGTAGCAAGAGCCCGTTTTTGTCAATATAAGAGCCCATTTTTGTTAATATATGAGTCTATTTACAAAATAACTTCTCAAAAAATGTGCTAGAGTATAGACACTAATGATTTTAAATTTAAAGTGAACTGTTAAATTTGTGCATTTTTATTTGTTTTTTTTTTTTTTGTGTAATTGAGATTTAAAATAACACAAAAAGTTTTTTGTTGAATTAAATTAAAACACACTTAAATATTTAAGCGCCATTATAATCGTGAAACTTAGAACATATGCAAATGATTTGCTTACAATTGTCTTTGAGTAAAGGTCAATATCATGTCTTTTCACTGATTTTTCATCAGTGCCTAAATTCAATGCAAAATAAAGCTTCAGCCAAGCTTGATTTCGATCATGGAATAATTACTTGTACATTTGCATTTATGATTTTTTATTGATGCCTTGCCTTAAAACATATTTAACGAAAAGCATATACTTTAGCTCAATATTATGATAAAAAATAAGATTATAGGGTCACGGATCTTGGTGATTTGTAATAGGTTCGAGCGCTGGAGGAATAGCTGTGAGCTACAAAGCACACCGTGGTCTACCGTGATCTACCATTATTACAACATAGGATACAAAAAGGGAATCGATACAAAGCCTTCGTCCAAGATAATTTGTCCTAAACCAAGTGAATGTGGCATATAACTTTTTGACGCGATTAGTTAACGGAAATTCACTGACCATTTCGTTATAAGGGACCGTATTGTGACTCGGTGCATGTCATTATATATTTCATGACTTTAGTGGACTGTGCTTTGTTCCGTAAATTTGTCTGCTATAAAACGTGCTTTTTGTTTAAAAACAAAAACACCACTTTTTCATAAAAGGAAAATTCTATTTTGTTAGTTTTTTTTATTATTTTATCACTTAATTAGTTTGTTTGTAAGACTTTATACACTAGAGACTAATAACGTTATTTTCTGTATGTTCCTTAAAATATGATATTCTGTTGGTCTCTGCTGCTAGATTCGGATTTGAAATCCTCTGAAGAATGTTTTTTCTGTTTTGTTTTCTTTTATGAATGCTTCAGAAAATAATGCCTAAATTATATGAAAGGTTATTTTTTGTTACAAAACAGAGAGAATAAACGAATAAAACAATCAAAGAAGGCTTTCTTATGAGGTAAGCTTAAATTAGATCTTTTCAGCTATTGAGTAGCAAAAATTACACTTGGAGGCCACAAAAGATACAATTCTAAACTCTTAAAATGCAGAATTGACCATGAATGAGGATGCAACAGTTATCAAGGCATCTCTTCTCTTATATCTCCTTATTTAGGCCAAAACGATCGAGAGTGATCTAAAAATCGCTTGGTCTCTAACTTTTTTGAGGTAATGGTCAACTTCCGGTTTTGATCTTGAGGAGATCAAGGTCACCGAGGTACCTCTTACATGCGCATTTTAGACCCAGAACATCAAAAATAAGCTCAAAATCTCTAAATATTTTGGAGATTACGAAAAACTTATGGGTTTTGACCTTGACCATGACCGAGGAGGTCAAATTACATATCGTCTTTTGGGTGCCCTATCTCTAACTGTTTTTGAGCTAATGGTCAATCGTTCTCTAAGGTCACGGTAAAAAAATCCGGATTACACGACGCCTCCTCATCTTCTATCAGCCATATTCATCTTTCTACGTCAAATGGAGTAAACTAAAACATTATTTAAAAAAGCAATATATATATATATATATATATATATATATATATATATATATATATATATATATATATATATATATATATATATATATATATATATCAATATATCAATATATATTGATATATATATATATATATATATATATCAATATTTTTTTATGCTTATTGAATGTTTATGAATTTTTGAACCGATTGAGCTGAACCAACTCCACATGTTGCATTAAGTTTCTGCTAAATGTCAGCTAGCTCTAGCCTCCCCAGAGGAGTTTGCGTGACAAGATTTTCAGATTTCAAACTTCAATATCGATTTTTACAAATATAATGTTAGTAAATTTGTAAAAAAAAAGCTTGACCACCTATACATGCTATGTTATGTCTCTGCTAAATTTGGTTGTCCTAGCCCTAACCGTCTCAGAGGAGTTCGCCTGACAAGGTTTTGGCGGACAAAAATGAATCATACAGAAACCTTTTACCAAATCGTACGAATTCAATAAACTAGGGTTGAAAATCCCCAAGTGTAATAAAGCCTATCCACTGGCATATTTTATGGATTACGGCAATACACACTGATACAGAATGGATAATTTATTCTTTATGATATAGGTAACTTTGTGTAAAGTAATATATTTAAGTACAAAATATTACCCACACACTAATTAAAGTTCATACATTAGTAAACATTTGAGAATTACGTGAATTTAAGAAAAAGTAATAATATGTTTTATATAATTAAAGGCATGGAAAAATTTAACAGCGTGCCTTGTTTTGGAAACGTGTATTTTACGGGTTGGCTGGTTGAATAAATTTTTTCACCTTCTGAAGACATTATAAAAAGGACCTTTTACAGCTAATGTAATTTGCATTTCTACTGAGCAGAAGCTTCGAGCTCGCCGTCTTTGATCTTTTTAAGCATGAATTTACCATTATTGAATATTACATCTTGGTTATTGAATATTACATCTTCAACAAACAATGTATTATCGCAATGAGGCAGTATTTACGCTTAAAGAAGAACTTTTAAGGGTTGCTGTTTGAAGAAAACCCTTAAAAATGTGCTATATGTAATTCTGTCCTAGATATAGATATTGAATAGCAGTTCCTTTAATTGACAGTGTAGTATGAATTGTTATTTAAAAGACAACATAGATGTTTTTACGGGTAAAGCCGTAAAATAGTGTTTTCGACCAGTTGAGCCATCAAAATTGCCTGATTTTTGTGGCAGCAGTTACAGTGAGGTCTTTTCTACAGATAAAGTGTATTTATTAAAATAAGTGTTCAAGAACAATGATTCGAGAACAGAAACGTTTTTTTACAGTTGAGCATTAAAGTTTTTAGAAGCAGATTTTTATACACAAAACATTAAGAGATGTGTACTTATTTATAATAGTTGCTTATTTACAGGTTGTTTTATAAACATGATATCTTACCTTTGGTTCAGTTTTTCTCTCACTTTTTCTGTCTATCAGTATTTGTAACTTTTGAAAACATATCAATGTTATGATAATGAATCCTCCATAAACAGCGCATCTATACGGACATTTTAAAAGGTGATTTAAAATTTGTTATATTTTTTTAATACTGCGTCTTGTTTATTCCATTTTCTGCATAAAATATTGAGCAATTTTGAAATGAAAATTTGATAAACATTATATTTTAATTTATACTGTAAATTTTGATATGGGAAAAAAAGGTATGCTTTAGCTGATGATGTAAATGTTAATTTCAGTTACCTTATTTTAGCGCCCAAGTACCTTAACTTCATGATATATGTCACTTCGTTTATTATAATCTGATAATTTTTGTTATTTTATTTTCTTCTTAGTTTTGTGCATTAACTGATTTTTTTCATTTTTACCAATTGATTCAGCTGAAAATAAGCACTTATGTTCTGCAAAATTATGTGCAATCAATAGGCTACCAAGCAGTTTGCGTGTGATATGTTTATCTGTACGAATTATCTTGGAGAGACTTGATCTTTGCTCGACACATAAGTGCTTCCACATTATTTACTACTGGTGTATAAGATAACAAGCTTCAGATATAGCTATCACAATCTATTTATCAATTTATTTCACCATTCCATCTATTTTACTCTGTCTTCACTCTCTCTCACTTTCTCTCTCTCTCTCTCTCTCTCTCTCTCTCTCTCTCTCTCTCTCTCTCTCTCTCTCTCTCTCTCTCTGTCGACGTCGCAAGGCAGTAATACTTTGCCTTGCGCCACAGCAAAATACGCAGCAGCTAAAATCAACTCGAAAGGCCTACAAGATATATTAATACTGCCCCACCCCAGCCCGCCTCCCGACCAATCTACCTAAAAGGTACCCAAAGTATGGCAGGGTGTTTCTTACAGTTGTCAACATGTAGAAGCCAGTCTGCTAACGTGAACGTGACGCTCGATATATCGATGAAATTGCTGATCGGACTTCATTTGGCCCGTCAGCATGATTTCATCTTCAATAGGACAGAAGATCTGCTTAACAAGTTGAAAAACTTTTATATTGGTATGAGGGCGTCATATCGGTCAGTGGCTATGACCATGATATATAAAACTGCAGTATATATAGGGTTGTTGACGAACTATGCTAGAGCTACCTGAGTTCTAACTTTCCTGGAGACATCATCAGCGAAATCCATATATTGCTGTTAATATAGTGCTTTGTCGCAAGATGTTCCCAAGTAAAATAGACCACCTTCTTATTCTGCTTTGGCAATTTTTTGAAGTCATGTGGATCCACATTATCTATTGCATTTGTGGCGAAAAAATGTGCAGATCACGTAACAACAGAAGATTAAAACTGAACATAACATGCGGCAAGTTCCTGTAAGTCGCTCGACAGTTCTAACACAGGTTTGAAAGTTATCTATAAGCTTAATAGGAACAGTAAAACCTGCCTCTGGACAAACCTATGTAATGTGGACAACTTCCTAATTTGCTCAAAATATTTCAGTACTTTTCCATTTTCAGCTAGTTTCTAAACAATAAGAACCTAAATAATTCAGACATTTCCGTATTTTGTGCAACGAACTCAATTTTCAGATCCGATTTTAGGTTTTTCTGTATCTCATCCCGCAACGCTTGTCTTGTCTAGTGCTAAGTGAATAATGTGTCTAAGTCTCCAGTATTACTCATTCAAATTGTCAGATAAATTAACTGAATAATATGTTGATCGAATTTTGAAATGGAACGAAAGCGGGAACATTATTGTATAAATCGTATTGAAGGATATGTTGGGAAATAAAATGTTTTAGGCTCTTACTCTTACTATTTGTATCCTAGTTATCTGTCATCCTTAATTTCATCAGTTTTAGGCGTGTAGTCTTTGGGTGGCGTTGTTTTTTTTCAAGACTAGGGATTAGTACTAAACAAGAAATAAAGTATCCTTCTGCATTTTTCTGTAATTACCTCAAGGGTATTGGAAACTGGGAACCATTGTCTTGATTTTGGCTGGTTTTTATTCACAACGCTTTTCCGTATTAATATACACAATACAAAGAGACATGATTTAACACTGATGCCCCTAATTAAAATACAAAACTCCGCCCTTGACATAGTACTATATACCGTGAAAAAAGAATGGGTGGGAGGGTGGGACGCTTTAAAAATAAGAGTAACTTTAAATCCTGATTTTTAACCCATAAGCCTTCTAACCAACAGCTATATACATGCAGCAATTCAGATTATAAAATTTTAACTATCTCCGTCTTAACACTGGCGCGCTACACAAAAAGTGAGTTCTCATTCAGAAGAAAGCCTGCAGATCCACAAAATGCGCCACTCAAAATATTTATCAGCCAATTAACGTTCCCGAATAACAAACAAAGACTGCCCCTTGCTGTAATCAGGGGATTTTATTTACCAACAAAATCCTTTTAATTTTTCGTGCAAGGTCAATTTCTAGATTACGCGATGATTCTCTGTTTTCAATTCAAGTTGACCAGTTTCACTCGCAATGGATCATTCAGTTCACTTAAACCTAAAACATTTTTGGAAAGATTTAATGATCACCTCGTAGACTGCTTGCTCTTGGCAGAGGAATGCAACCAACGAAAACACTAAATTTTTTTGAGGTTACCAACATAGCTTTCGTCTTTTTCTATTTTCGTGTCTAAGTGTCACAACCCATTTGAAAATAACCGGTGTAATTTTGACATTTTATTGGATTAGGTATGGCGCTTAATTGCGTCTGAATGTGTCAGAAATTACCATATATTACTGGTCCATTTCAACAGCTTACAGTTATTTCTGTTTTACTGTTTAATGAAGAACAATAGTAGCACTCCTTTTATCCTTTACATGTAATTCAATTAGTATTCCTTGATATCATTTATAACAAACTCATAATTTTAATGGATCGGAGCAAGGACAATATATAACAAATTACTGAAAAATGACCGTTTATGATTTTCTCCCTAAAATAATGTATAAATGTACACCCTCCTGCCTTTTACTAGTTATATAACGCAACATATGTTCAAGAAATGCAACATAATTTTTATACGGAATAAATATGATGACGTTATAACTTTTTGCAACTGTTTAACCATTTAATACCGCGAATCGCCTTTACAACAAGACGCTATTGTGATAATTTTAAAATAAATACGCTTATAATTCGTATGAAAGTTCATCAAGAATGGGTTTGCAAATATGACCTATTTTGTGTGCAATTGTTTTGTTTAATGTTGTCTTCCAACGTAAAGCGGTAGCAGTTGAATTTGCACTATATGTTCGCAAGCCTGATCTTGCTGGGATCTGTTTTCTCCTGTGTTTAGTCTTGGTCGTCTTTAAGCTTTTCTGGGTATTTTCGTCAATCCATTCTACTACAGATTTGGACATTGGTACACCAATAAAATTGTAAATAGCCTTAGCGACTGGAATCGGTTGTGCGGCCAGATCTTCGTACTTCAATACCATGAAGTTGTTTGGATATAATTCTTGCAACGCTTTCCTTGCTTCTATGTCTTGCCACATTTTTGTACAAGTTTTCCTTGCTCTTTGTACTATTTTATTGTGTAAGTCAGTCTTTATGTTCGTGGAGCGAGATAATTCTATTCCTCTCGGGTCTCGAAAGTAATGAATAACCTTTATCTTAGAATCAAGAGCCAATACCTCTGACAAGTTTTCTATTCTCATCCTTATAAGTTTAGCAGCTATCACTTTTGACACTTTACATTGTATTTCCAGTGTATTAGTGCATTTTGCAGAAGCAGCGATTGCTTCTGACATACATTTACTATGCTTTCCAAATGCTCTCAACATTTTATTTGAGATTTTAGACGCTGTCCTTCTAATTTGCGATTTGGCAAAAGACAGAGTACTCGAGGGATGTGGTGAAATGTGATTAAGGCAAGTAAATTCTCGCGCATCAT
The DNA here is from genome assembly GCA_949752745.1 of Protula sp. h YS-2021. Classification (NCBI taxonomy): domain Eukaryota; kingdom Metazoa; phylum Annelida; class Polychaeta; order Sabellida; family Serpulidae; genus Protula; species Protula sp. h YS-2021. Next base: position 74,099,999 of record OX457027.1, read on the forward strand.
CAAAATATTTACCACAAACATTTCGTAAGTGGGTTTTGCAAACATAGGCAACCTTTTTTGGTAAAGTATGATTTAGTTTTGCTAAGCACTTATAATAGTTATTATACTTCTCTTCTTTCTTAAAAAGAATGTTGAATTTGTTTTGGAGTATATCCGCTGGAATTCTAAAAATAAAAAAATATTAATTATTTGCAAAATATTCAGTCAAAATGCGCAGCAATTAGAATTTAAGCAAAATAACATAGAAAAGTATAAAAAACAGCCAATCTTAATTGTGCATGTTGATTCTTTAAAAATTATTGACCAGAAAAATTTATACTAAGGGGAAAGTAATATTCAAGCAAATGTCTACTGCAAATGCTTAGATGTTTCCTGATCTCTTTAAGTCTATGATTATTGTCTGATACTTTGGTATAAGGTTTACAAGTTTTGTACTTCCTTTATAATTTATTACTATTATCAAGTCAAATATTGCATGGAACTTCCAAGATACAATATATCACCATGCAAGTAAATTTGTAGATTATTAGACGCACAAAAGATTCAACCATGTTATATTTTTTACCCCACAGTTATGTGATTATGTGGAATCTCATGGCATGAACAGTTGTAATATTAAATTCAAGGGCCAATACTTGTGTTAAAAGCTTGTTAGACATTCATCCTTCAGCACAAGTATTAGCCTAAAAATCTTGAATATTAGACTTACGTTTACAAAATTAATGTATACAATTTGCTCTATACTTACACTTCAAACAAAATTACAAAACCATTCACAAATGAGACATCTTTTAATTCTTTTAATACATATGAATTGAACAATTCATATATTTGTGCAAACAGTGACTTTCTAAAGCAGAACTAAATTAAATAAAGCTAAATATATAATTTAAAACCGATAAAATTATATAACAGTCTTAACAACTTGAAACAACTAGAATCAAAATAGCAGCGAAGTTGTGTACGAGAAGGAAAAGGTGTCTATTATATACCAGTGTAAGCTCAACAGTAATATTTACTTCTTATAATGGTGTAAGCATAGCAATGCCGGACTATTTTGTGGCCTGACACACTACCCGATACGACTACAGAGGAAGACCGTTACGTTGTCCAAGGGAAAACCTTCACAATTCCTTTACGGCTTTGGAAGCCGAAGTGGCGCTGTCTTTTAAGGAATCACAAAGGAACTTTCTTGATGGAGATCTGACCTAGGGTGTTTTCACAGTGAAGCAAATTAGTTTCATTTGTCAGCAAGAAACCTCTCGTTCTCATGTAGCTAGTTTGTATTGATGACATTCGAGCAAAAAGAATTAAGTTTCCTCACTATCTGCCTTGTCTCCTTTTCACCTCTACTGTGCAATTGGGACACCCTAGTCCTAGGTTGTCTAATAGAAGTCTCATGGTTTGCGTTTTAACATCTGATGTAACCCAAACTGAGGAGTGGAATCGGTCCCCCAAAGGTCAAACCCAGCGCCCGGGGCACCATCGAAGTGGTATCAGTAGAGCAGTGATCACCGTTTATGGTGGACATATTCCTTGCTCAGCAACGTGACTGTTATATTATTTCCTTCTTTTGCTCAGCGGATACGCAGGGATTCTGACATAATACGTGTGAACGTTACGTAAGATGTATTTCATTATACGTTTAACAAGTCGTACGTAAAGAAATGGTAGAAAAACGAAGAAATCACAATTTTTAAACACATATTGTACCCTGTCCCCTTTTTAAGCATGTATTTCATACCTCAGTTGTTCTTTCGTTCTCGCGTAGCGATATGTAAAAACATTGAACAAATCAACACTTGTTTTCGTCTTAAGGAACGAATGCAAGGTTTTCATATTTGGGAACTTGTCCTCCGGCTTCTTTCAACAAATAACATTCTCCATGCACAGTGTGTTAATCACATACAATTTATAAAGCCATAAAAATATTGAGATTTTACAATCGTGTAGATCCGTTGCTTTTTACCACAAGTGTGTCGTGGACATTGCATAAATCATGTATCCGTGAGTCACACCGGCCAAGTAAAAAACCTAGCGTTTTTATTTCGAGAGGACTTGATATTTATTAATAATACAAAACAAGGCCAAGCTGAAATCTGTTCCGATGCTATTCCAAAACATAGCCCATTCAAGCAGTACAGGTTCATGTGTCAAGAAAAATTTTTCATGTACTATATTGTATTCACATCTTTTACAATGTATTTTGTAAGAAAAAATTGCACCAAAGTTTACTGCTGTATATTATTTCAGTAGAATGATTAGTTACTTAATAAGCCAGCTAGTGAAAGGATACTGAGATACTGTGGCAAATTCAAATGAACGAGTAAATGAGAAAGATATTGCCCATCATTTTTAATTCCACATGCATTTTATCTCATAACAATTAAGAAAGAATATACCTGTCTAGTTTACAATTCAACAGATTTGTAAGGCTCTCAGCAGTAAATTTTGCTTCGAACAATGGTGGGTGTCTAAAACGAACGACAAAACAATTTTTCCCTTAGATGTGTCTCCTCTCCCTCAATCAACTGCTCTCTCTCTCTCTCTCTCTCTCTCTCTCTCTCTCTCTCTCTCTCTCTCTCTCTCTCTCTATCTATCTATCCATTTATCTATCTATATATCTATCTATCTATCTGTCTATTTATTTATCTATCTATCTGTCTGTCTGTCTGTCTGTCTGCCTGTCTATCCATCCATCTATCTGTCTTTCTTTCTGTCTATCTGCTTATCTCTCTATCTATCTCTCTTTCTCTCTGTCTCGCACTGGCATATCTATATCATTTAACCTGGTTGTTTTTATTAGGTGTTAAACCTTTAAAATGCAGTTGATTTTAAATCACCAGAAACACCGAAAAGTTACCTTAAACGTTTAATATATTGTGTTGTATTATGTTGTGTTGCTGTCATTTTGCCTACCTTTCTGTTCCGTTGCGATATTCAAAGATAACCGAAGATGGGGTGCCATATGTTAAACCATAAAGATTCATTAATATACCGTGCATCGGTTCAAATGAGTAGTAAGCATTGATGTTCTTGTTAAATAATTCTCCTGAAAATAGCAATAAAAGGGCTTTATTTCTATTTTTCTCATTTTAATGTAACAAAGTAATGGGACCAAAATTATTTTATGCTTAACCATTTATATACCAACATAAACGTGTAACACATAATTGACATACTAATCAAGAAAGTTACTTTGTGAAGAGAACGCGACATTGGAACTTAGAAAAATTTCATGCAGTTATTATTTTGTCATTTTGAGCAACAAATAACAAGTACATAAATAATCGATTCGGCTCTTCGTTTTCAAAGAATATTTATGGTATTTTGAAATTTCAATAAAGGGTTGATTTATTTGGAATTAAATAAACAAATGGTCTTTTGTACATGTGTCCTCTCTAAGGAATATTTCACATCCCTTTATCTCATAATGTTGCGTTACAATGGTTGTGAAGAGCTATTGAACTTTACGAAAAACATTTGCGTTTAAAAAAGAGGCACCCGTAAGAAGGAAGCTATGTTTTCTGAAAAATGTTAAGTAGTTCTTTGACAACACAGACGACCAGTTGGTCTTATGCAAGTGTCCAATAGTGTGAATCGCATATAACGTGTAACGCGTTATATTACTACGTGCACATTACTACGTGCAATAGAAAAAGTAATATTGAGTAATATGTGGGCGAGAGCAACGATACTTTAGTAGCAATGCTTTATAGGTTTTCCTTTACGTAATTTTTGAAGAAAAAAAACAGGAAGTTCAAAACCCAGCATAAAACGCGCACATGCATCCTTATAAGTAACACAACTCTTAAATTTTGTCTCGAACATTAAAAAACTTTGTTTAACAATATACTGAAATATAAATGTAATTGCTAATGTGTTTATAGACGTAAAATTACCTACGAATGAAGAACCACTTCTTGAATAGGTTACAATCAACACTTTAGCTCGATTTAAATGTTGTATCGTATCCCCTGTTACACCTTTTTTCATAACTGGGGAAGGTCTTTGAAAACTATTTTGTTTATGTTTTTCATCTTCATCGGATGTCTAAAGAGAGGCATTATGCAACATCTTTATTCAAATAACAGTAAAATAACTGAAAATCATGAAAAAATTTACCAATTTTTTGCGATTCTTTTGTGAAAATATTCAAATTATCAAATCTATCAACTATTTTCAATGTGAACATAAATGAAAGGAGAACATGCCGATGTTTTTTGAAATTATATAATCTATCCACATTTAAATATCAAATACTTCATTCCTGCCATCCGCATGTTTATTTAACGGAAGATTACTCATAAGCGCTTTAATTTGGTCACAATAAAATATGTAATAACGGCTAAAACAGATCTTAACCTGAAGATACAATATTTGAAGTTCTAATTTTAGTAACTTTTTTACATTTTTAAAGTAAGAGAGTTAAACTTAAAATCAGAGAGAGAGAGAGCGAGAGAGAGAGAGAGAGAGAGAGAGAGAGAGAGAGAGAGAGTGAGAGAGAGATTTTAATAAGTGAAAAGAAGAGTAAAATAAAGTGATGTCACATATTGCAGGTTTCCCTACATACAAAGTAATATGTTAAATAGATTGCCATTTAACTTCGATTTAGGTAAAATACTTCCTTTTTTGTTATAATATAGTCAATTCTATTGTTATAGTATGGTCAATTCTATTGCAAATTTTACTCAAAACCTCTTTTTAAGACGAAGTATATTCGTGTAAATTTAGGGAATATTATGTATTGTGTTTTATGCAACAGAAGCTTTTTTAGATTGTTCCTTTTAAAATAATATTTTTGTAATTTTCTATGATGTGAAGTTATGAACCTCAAGTTATAAAATTTATCTTGACGGCTTTTATTTTATTATTATGGAATCACCTGTGATGACACATTTTTACTGCCTTTGTTGTGCACCGCTAGCATTAGATAGCCTGTAACAGTTGCAATAAAGCATAATCCCCAGATTCCATACCTACAAAAATATTTTCAATAAAGTAACAGGATAACAGGATAAAAATTTAAAAAACTTTATAGTTTTCTGTTTATCGTAAACTTGTCAAGATATCTTTACTAGAATCTACAGCTTTTCGGGGCTTTTTGCACTATTTTGTTTCAAAAGGAATATTCAGAAAACTTATTGAGAGTATATTTTGAATTGCGTAATAGATGATCTAAGCTGTATTTTAGCTGAGGCAGACACTAATTCACTGCTTTTCCCAAGCTTCAAGACGAACCTGACAAGCCCAACGTCAACCCTTCCTTAAAATCTGTTAAAGTTGCAAATACGAAACATATATATTACCTTTTTCTGCTGATAAAATAGCTCATCATATGATTTTTAAGTTAACCAAGATAGAATAACAAATATGATTATTTGATCACAAAGAATTTTATGTTGGTGTCCAAACGTATATGACACATGTCACTTTAACAAGCTTAAATTTCTCGTTGATACTAAAACAAGTATAGCATTTCAGCCTGGTACTTTGACTTCGCAAGTATATGTCGATAACTAAAAATAAATCAATCAAGTGCAACTTAAAATAGTTAGCAATGGCCATTTCTTCCTTTTGTTTAAGTGTTCTTCATCTTTGATCGAGTTATCACTAATCTCTTAGCTATATACATAGCTCCTCTCATAGCGAAGTCAGTGTGAGTATAATAAATGTTCTAGTCGTTTTGGTGTAATTGCTATGTGTGCGGTGTTGTCTCTTAAGACTGTATGCTTAATGAAATCTACTTGCAATTGCCAGTTTCGTGTCCATTCCGGTATTGCCACTACCGCAATGTTTGGAAATGAAAAACATGTTCACTACCAATGTAAAAGAATCGAGCGCTGCATTTAAGCTCGTATTAAAGGTCGATTCATTTCAGTGGTAAAACACTGTGTAGTGGATAGATAAAGCTATATTTTGGGTGATTTTAGAGTGTGTTTTACGTGTAGTATTCAATGGCAATACATGTCAAAAGAGATATGAAGAGGATTTACAAGATATGGTATTCTAAGTCTCTGCCAGATTAGGCCCCATAACCCCAACCGTCCTTGACAATTTGGCGGTTAAGTTAAGCATGGCAACAAATGAAGAAATCAGGAAAGACACAAACATATCGTACGAATTCAATAAATTATGGGGATTGAAAATACCGAAGCATAACTATTTTATCAATAAATGAAGAACTTTTATGTGCCGTGTTTCTCATCGATTTCGATAAATGAGCGTGAGTTAACATCAGTCCTGTGGATGCATTGCTGTGACGACAATACTGTTCTGGATGCGCACAACTTTCCGCACGTTTAGCACTTGCAACTGACTTTCTTCATTCTACGTTTCCACTAGCTAGAGGCCCAAAACAGCTTACAGGTCGTCATATATCGCCTTAGAATCGTCCTTGGCTGCAACGAGCTGTAACTCTAGAGCCTTCTTATCTCACGACTTATTGTAGTTTGTAGTTTTTCTCGAAATTTCTGCCCTTTTTTTCCTTTTTATTCTCTTTTTTTTTCCATCACGGAGGTTTCCAGAAAAATCCTCATACGCTATTTGACGTAGGACGATGAAATTTGGCACAGTGATAGAGGGTGACGAGATATCGTCAAATCCGCAAAATTTTTTGACCTTGACCTTAAAGGTCAAGGACAAATTGAGGTCAAAGTTTTTCTGACCTCAAAGTGGTTTCCAGAAAACTCCTCCTACAGGGTTTGTCGTATAAAGACGGCATGTGGCAGAGACATAGAGCGTAATGAGTTGTCGTCAAATCCGTTAAATTTTTTTACCTTGCACCTCAGAGGTCAAGGTCAAATTGAGGTCAAAATATTTTTGGAAACACCTATTAATCACGAAAAGTAGCCATAAAGGTGCTCAAATCCCACTGTGAATGCATAAAACGTACCCATTAAAGGGTAAACTTTCATCACTAACCTTGACCTTGAGGGTGAGAGAGACCCTTTGGGCCTTAACAACGTTACATAAGGGGTACCTCGGTGACCTTGACCTTCTGGGTCACGGTCAAGTTCAAAAACCGGAAGTTGACTATTATCTCGAAAACGGTTAGAGATAGAGCGATCACGAGCTCATTTTCGACCCTTTGGGCCTAAACAACGTTACATAAGAGGTACCTCGGTGACCTTGACCTTCTGGATCACGGTCAAGGTCAGAAACCGGAGGTTGACTATTATCTCGATAACGGTTAGAGATAGAGCGATTTCGAGCTCATTTTCGACCGTTTGGGCCTAAACAACGTTACATAAGAGGTACAGCGGTGATCTTGACCTTCTGGGTCACGGTCAATGTCAAAAACCGGAAGTTGACTATTATCTCGATAACGGTTAGAGATAGAACGATTTCGAGCTCATTTTCGACCCTTTGGGCCTAAACAACGTTACATAAGAGGTACCTCGGTGACCTTGACCTTCTGGGTCACGGTCAAGGTCAGAAACCGGAAGTTGACTATTATCTCGAAAACAGATAGAGATATAGCGATTTTGAGCTCATTTTCGACCCTTTGGGCCTAAACAACGTTACATAAGAGATACCTCGGTGACCTTGAACTTCTGGATCACGGTCAAGGTCAAAAACCGGAAGTTGACTATTATCTCGATAACGGTTAGAGATAGAGCGATTTTGAGCTCATTTTCGATCCTTTGGGCCTAAACAACGTTACATAAGAGGTACTTCGGTGACCTTGACCTTCTGGGTCACGGTCAAGATCAAAAACCGGAAGTTGACTATTATCTCGAAAACGGTTAGAGATAGAGCGATTTTGAGTTCATTTACGAGCCTTTGGGCCTAAACAACGTTACATAAGAGGTACAGCGGTGATCTTGACCTCCTCCATCATGGTCAAGGTCAAAAACTGCAAGTGGACTAGTATCTCAAAAACGGTTAGAAAACTGAATTTGATTTTTTGATGTGCCCAAATGATGTGCCCAAGTGAGGTTACATTATATTCACTTCGATGGCCTCGTTCAAGACAATAATCCGGAAGCTGACAATTATTTTGAAACACTGAAAAATGTGTCTTTGACCAAATATGTTGTGTCTCTGCCCTTGCAAGTGGGTACTATTTCGCCACGTGTAGCGAAATTCGGTCTAGTTTTTCTATTGAGAGTTCTTGTCATTCAGGTACTGCAGGTGTGCACGGTGCATGTAGTCTAGCACCTTGGAGATTTCGGGGTCGTTCTCATCAAACCAGTCTTGGTGCTTCCGTTTGACGAAGCCGAAAAGAGAGAGTGCGATTTGCCATGCACAATCAATTCTCCTTTATTTTAAGTGCGGGTCGACACAGAAAGCAAAAGTACTGCAGAGAAGAAGTGGTAGTCAGTGCGAATACACTAGCAATATCCCACGCAGATGGAGACATAGAGGCCTTCTACGTTGATTTAGAACATTAACTCCATTCCCCACATTGATAAGTTGATAATCTTTTGAGACTGTAATGCCGGGGTAGATTCCAACAATCTGGTATGGATTAAAGTGCTTTGTAGTCAAGGCAATGGCAAGGCTAATTTCAATGGCTAGCTACTCCTTTCGAAATGTGTAGAACTATGTTGTCATCACCAACACTCTATTCCAAGCAGCGGAGATGTATAAGGCAATATGGGTGCATCAGAGGTCTACACATTGGCACTTGTCGGATTTCGTTGCTCATTACTTTTTTCAGCTTATTACAAATAGCAATGACATGGACTGCAATCAATAGAACTTTGCTTATAAACTCCTGGAATAAAAAAATATATAACACATTACAATCGGTTCACAATTAAAAATGAATTGCTCGTGTGCAAGAATAATTGTAATAGAATAATATTTTACAAGTGGGTGCATGTTATTTTCAATTACAATTAAGAACTTTTTGTTATGTTCAGCATTAAGTGCAGAAATTGAAAGGACATGTTGTCTGTTCACAGATTTAAATGTATTCAAACATAGTGACATCATCACTTTTGGAAGTCTGTGTTATTCACATAATACATATACTATCTTCCCTTTCCATAAAAACACTTTACTCACAGAAACTATATTTAAATTTCTTCGCTGAGCGATAATATGTTAAATGTAAATGTAAATGTAAAAGAGATTTAACGTACCCTACTCTAATAAATATTCTAAGACACAGTCCACGCGTAATAAAAAATAAGTTAAAAGGTATAAAATAAGACAAAAAGCAAAACTGATATGACTAGAAAAAAATCACAGATAAGCATATAAAAAAATTTTCAATTTCTTTATAAAACTAGTATCGTTTTATATCACACGTAATGAGGTTGGTAGTTTATTCCACAGACGAGACGCACAGTCTGAGAAGGTTCGATCTGGGTAGGTTTTTGTTCGCGACTTGGGTACCACAAGCAAGTTTTCTTTTGTGGCTCGCAGGGTTCTATTTGGAAAGTAGGGTGTCAGTAGTTGGAGATTTCTTCTACTAGTTTCATGTTGGAGTCAAAAATAATTCCAATGTTTTTTGCACTGTCAGTTGGTCTCACAATTGCTTCTCCAATCTTAATACTTATTTATTTGACAGATATAGACCCTCAGAACGGTTTCTCTGCAAAATAAGGTGTCGCCTGACCTTTCTGTCACAACGTTATTGTATCAATCTTTTTCTGTTCAATGAAATTTTACAAAATTACTGATGTAGAAATTACTTGACATTTATCCCTCAGAATAACAGAGCTTAAATTTGAATTTCATTGGTTTAAATATTTGAACAAGTGTCAGAATTCAAAAACATTATTCAGCTTTGAAAGCAGAAATTAAGATTTTAATTACCGAAAAGAATAAATAAATATTCAATTAACAAAGTTTAATATATTTACATGCATATGGGAATTTATACACTATATCAAAACCAATCAAACAATTCTAGATATTACGAAAAGCTGAAACTTATTCAGTCATGTGTTAACCTATAGGTAATTTGTGTTGGGTTTTCTGGTTGTTCTGGTTGATCATGGATACAATTGTCCTGAATTGTGTTTCCTGGATTCTAGGGCGATTTCTTTCAACTTTTGATCCGAAACTGGCCATGCATTTCTGCCATCAGCACACATTCGTCAGCTGCATTTAAAATGATTGTCTACATGGGTATTCTAGAATCCTCCTAAGCGTATCTGCTGACACTAAGTATTTGAAAGCAAGACATTCCGCAACGCAATTAAATCGCATTAAATGCCTCACTAGCTTTTAAATGCGTGTCTGCGTATTTTAACTAGGTCTGTGACGGGCGTTAAATGAAATACCATTGCTGTTCTTTACTAGTTTAATCCCTATTCTGCCTCGCAATGTGGACTGCAATAAACAATTAGCAATAAACAATTACAACATATTTGAACACATTGCCACAAAATTAATTCCAAAATACCGATAATTAACAAATAAATCGACTCAGTATTTAATCTGAAATACACATGAAATATTTCTAACATAAAACATTTCATTTATTGTATCTAATTATAATGAAGTTCTTACCAATTATGGCGCACCTAAACATCAGGCTAAACCTACATCTGTCCAGTATGACTGACTTTAACAGACTGACAAAACGCGTGGAGAAATAATAACGAATTTGGTGGGATATGGTCCGTTGATCAGAACACGTGTCACAGACTAATCATAGGGGATCACTTGACTTTAACACATGTTTTAAATTTAGGAGCCATATAAAGATTAAGTGTACTATCTCAAAACAAAACTAACACCAAGTCCGCTACATGGCTCCCCAAATTACGCATAATTTGACGAATGAACCTTGCACGTCATATAACTTTATTACACATGAAACGCGTCTACAAACTCTCTACTACATATCACTGTCAGAACTTTGGTGTGTTAAACTTCTAGCGAAAACATCAAAATATATATTAGCATGTTTAAGCATTCAATAGTTTAATAACGAAATCTTCGGTGGGACATCTACCCCATGTTCTCTACAAGAACTAGCTTCGTCACTGGTCTAACAAGATACTTGACCTTACCAATGCGTTTGTCTTTACTATCTAGATTCCTGTCACCGACTGCAACTGTGGCACTTCTCACAAAGCCATCAGATGATTTGTTAACCTCATGGACCTTCCCTAGAGACCGTAAATTCCTTGGTACACAATCGTCTCGAAATAAGACTATGTCTCCAACAACAAAATTTCGTCGCTGACGTGTCCACTTTGATCTACTTTGCAAATAGTGGACATACTCATGTTTCCAACGAAACCAAAACTGATCAACGAGGTATTGTACCCACTTCCGGCGCTTTACCAAATAGACATCGTCACGTTGGAATTTACTTGGAGGAGAGACAACTACTTTCGTTTTTCCTGTTAGAAGGTAATTTGGAGTGAGTGGCTTCAAGAAGTTCGGATCGGTTAAGGACTCCAGCGTAAGAGGACTGCTATTCAGAACAGCAGATACTTCTGTCATGAAGGTATGAAGTGACTCATCATCCAACTGAGAACCGTGTTGGTGCATAAGGGAGGCTAAAACACTTCGAACAGAACGAATGAGGCGCTCCCATGCTCCAGACATGCGGGAGGCTGCAGGTGGATTCATCTCAAATTCGAATATACAGCTATTCTCCAACAAGAAGCGTCTAACTGAGGGCTCTTAGATGTTCTTGAACTATTCCCTCAACTCTTTGGAAGCGCCCACAAAGTTTGTGCCTTGGTCACATCTAAGGAGTGAGATAGGTCCGCGAATCGCTATAAATCGTCGGAGTGCATTGATAAACGAAAGACATGCAAATATGCAGCCCCATCGCTTAACCTCTCTTCGCCCCGACTTCACAATATAAGGGCCAAAGAAGTCCACACCACAGTGGGTGAAGGGTGCATTAGGTTGCATACGGTCTGCAGACAAATCGGCCATCTTCTGATGGGCAGCTTCTGCCCTCAGCCTCCTGCGGATCACGCAATGATAGATTAACCGAGCAACCAAACCACGCCAACCAACTATCCAAAATCCCTTAGACCGCACGGCATTTAAAGTAATGCCTTTCCCTTGATGCAATACTGAATCATGGCAGTGGTCAATGAATAGTTTCATAATATGACTAGACACCCACAACAGGGTGCATAACCAACACAGGTAGGGTTGATTTTCTCAGACGTCCTCCGACTTTCAGCAAATTATCCTCCAGAAAACAGTCCAAAGCATTTAATGGACTCGACAACTTCACTGGCTCTGACTTTGATCCGTTGATCAGAACACGTGTCACGGTGCGGCAGACCAGTCCAAGATGTGGTGGAGCTTTACTGAGTCCGACAGCAGCAAAAGACCTTCGGCCCTTCTTAGGGCCACCCACTAATACGAAATCCAACGCTAATCGTGTCATGGTGTTAGTATGTGTGTGTATGCATGAGAGTGTGGGAAATGCTAAAAAATAATAAAATAAAAAATAAAAAAGGAAGGGCTACTTTTATACCCCTTTTTTATACCACCTTTGACTTTAAGGGTGAGCTCTAGCCATGTAGCTATGAGTTCTCTATTTATAAAATGGAGAACTTGTACGTTTGGGGAGGTGTCCCATCTGTCCGTCTGCCCACGTCTGCCGTGATGCGTGGAGAGATAGCTCTCTGCGGTTAAAAAATAGCCTGGCTTAAGGAAAGATTGCTTGCTCACCTTTAATTGCCTTGGCGATGGCCCGGTTGATCAATTCTTTTTTACGGAGGCCCATTTGCCCCGGCTGCCCGTTTGAATGGCTGCCCACTATCCCTATCACGTCATTATGACGTTCATGACGTCATTCTTTTACTAGCTCCATGGGGCTTCTAAAACAATGACGTCATTGTTTTAGAAACCCCAATTTTACCCTACTTTTCTGAATATTTTGAACATCTTGCGATTAAGTTTATTCTAGCCTGGTCCTCTCGTTTGACCCCCATTCGGTCGGTGCTTAACTTAACTTGAGTCGGGAGTTCGAGTGATGCGTATTTGGCCTTTAGGGACTTAAAATCACTTTGAACACAAGCAGAGACGGAATTGTCTGAACTGTAGGGAGGACAACCTACTGGTGTTCCTTCGTCAGAAAGTATATTATTTGGCCCCGTGTGGCGGTTAAATATAACTGATGCACCTGGTCTCGAAGGCGAGTATTCGTCTCAATCCCGAAACACTGTGGGTGGTCTTTTGATTCCTCAGAATCTATATGTCTCATTGATTCCAGTTTATTCACACGATTAATCACTTGATCCAACTTTTCACACACTGTGTTGGAAAATCTGTCGCTATTTTCGCTTTTTTTTTTATTCGACAATATCGATTCTATCCGTTAATCCACTCACAATATCAATGATTCTATCTAGCTTCGTATTGATATCCTCTTGGATGGTCCCGAAGGTTGATGCTTTATCTGTTGTCGACATTTTTTTTCTCAGGCCTTGCCTGAATTGACCCGCAGCGGAAGTAATCGCATAACAAGGTGAAGGAAGAAAACATCACGTGACTTCCCATAACTAACAAGAGACAGACAGGCCAAAAAAGAATGCACCCACTAGGAAGTGGTTTGCTACCCTATTTAAAGTCACAAATAAACATATTTCCAAGAGACTCTAAGATTTGTTTATAATAGCAGTTGGATCACCATAACCAAACGCTCATCTTGACTTCAGTAATTTTTATATTTACTCATTTGTGCTTAATACACCAAGATTTAAACTTGAGCGATAACGGGTGTCCCACTACTCGTATTCTTGAGGACGAGTTCACGTCACAAACCTTAATCGTACATCCACCACTGGGAATTAACATTTTTTATCAGGTGATCAAAAAGTGACATTGCCTGCGTCAGGGCAAAAAGCATAGTTTCTCAATCTTTTATACCAAATATAACGGTATTTTTCTTGTTCTGGGCCGATTGCATACATTTTGGCCTACTTGTCACTAGTCCTAAATGACTCTTGAGGTCTTCCTATGACAGCAAGAGTCATAGTTCCTATAATAGCAAATGTCATTGATGTCAATTTTGAAATCTCGACTGGGGCCAACGGCGTTATTTTAGAAAGGGTGCATCACATAAATGGCCCAATTATAAATTACGGCGCACAAGTTTTATGGTCGGATAACAATTATTAGGCCCCAAACCTTCGGATTGGGGCCTATAGGTTTGGGGTGTCCGTCCGTCATCGCTTTATACCCCTATGAATTTGGGGGGGGGGGCGGATGGGGCCTGCTTGTGTTTCACAAATGCTTACTTGTTTACTGAGAAAAATATGTGTTTTCTTGAGATCAGGATATCGAATCCCTCATTATCCCCCACAACAACCGTGAATCGTCAGTTGCAAAACCATGCTTTACTCTAGTTTGGGAGTTTCGCTGAGGTCGAAAATAATGCGCTAGGGTACTTCTCAGTGTGATCTGATTTCAGGTACAGGTCGTGATATTCGCCAAATGTGGTACAGTTGAATGTATCCCCATAATCCTCATCGCTAATGTCCTCTTCGCTAAGCTGACTATAAAACTTGTCCTTTGATGGAAGCTGTGTTTCAGCAAACTTGGATGGGTCGTCCACGTAATCGTAGGGGTACACTCCCTTTCTCAACAACAAATCTTGTTGGTCACTATTGTGAATGTGAGAGGTCATGTTGTAGAAGTTATCTTTCCCTTCTGCTGCAAGGTTGGATACCAACTTCTGTAGAGAGGTACTCATGAACTGAAAGCTGTCTGTAAATTTCAGATTGCTCATAGTGAATGCAATATATTTCACAATGGTGTTGGGAATGACTGTAATCGTTTCACCTTTGAATTTCCCAATTTCCTCCATGATTAGATGACTGTCATAGCCTCGCAAATTGTGAGAAAACACAGGAATGATAAAAGAATCTTTATCCCCCTGCTGATCTTTTCTAAGTCGGAATTGTAAGTTGCATTCACTATGCGCTGCTCCGCGATATTTGCCATTGATATGGTCATGATCTCTCACACGATCTGCTCCTAGAGGCTCATGACAAATGTGGCAATCGACAGCGTTCTTGAAATTCGCTTTGTCTTTAAGAGTCATCACCATTTCCTTTGGTTGCTCTAAACCACGTACAATACGATCACGTTCATTCACCATACGGTCTGAAAAGACTTTCACAGCATTGTCTCCTCGATACACAACTGGTGCACGTGTGTCGTACTGGCTCACAACCACATAGGCAAAGCTGTTTGGACGATGATGTTGATACTTATCCCCTTCTTCATGCTTTTGCGTGAAACATTCAAAGTCGGCATAAATCACAAACGGTGCTCGCTGTTGTTTAGCTACATTCTTGAACTTGATGAAGGGTTCATTGGGAAATGATAAACGTTGCGCTCCATTCTTGTCACACACTTCACGATGCTTATCTAAAAGATCTTATCGTACAAACCCGTGAAGACAGTTGAAACAATAAAAATATGCAGCCTTATGCTTTGATCGATAAGACATAAGTCTGCTAAAATTCTTGATGAGGCAGTAATGCCTCGTCTTGTCATTGCTAATCAGAAGTAAGTTGATTTCCCTCGCACTGACGTTTCGAGGGAGGAGGGGGGTCCTGACAGAGCACATCTATGAGCACCGGGGGGAGGGGGGAGGGGGAAGGGGGGTCCTCACACTCTATGCAGTCAGTCTGCTTCTATGGGGGCCTCACTTGAGGTGGTATATAACTGCTAGTCATTTCAGTTCAGGCTCACAACCGCTTTGCAATTGCTTCCGTGAACATGGAGTGCTACTTTGCTTTGAATGATGGGCTGACATTGAGACAAGTGAGGGAAGTTCACATGCCAGTGACTCCGCCCGCGACACTGCCACACCGCTTTTTCTTCTATCAGCTGCTGTCGGGCCCAGCTAACGGCTCAGTACTCTGCCTGCCTGTGTTTTTGACAAGATGGTGGATATTCTACTTACAACAGGATCTTGAGTTCTGCATTGGATGCGGATGTATGCTCTCCCCAGACCGGGTATTGGCAGAATGTGGGCACCAGCTGTGCATATACTGTGCATCTCTCTGGACACAGCTAACGGCCTTGCACGATGAGTACACGATCCGCTGCTTCTCTTGCGGCTCACCAAGCGATCACTTCCTCTTCAATGATCAACAGTTAACCCAGTACGGCAGACCAGCCCAAGATGTGGTGGAGCTTTACTGAGTCCGGCAGCAGCAAAAGACCTTCGGCCCTTCTAAGGGCCACCCACTAATACGAAATCAAACGCTAATCGTGTCATGGTGTTAGTATGTGTGTGTATGCATGAGAGTGTGGGAAATGCTAAAAAAATCACAAAATTAAAAAAAAAATAAAAAAGGAGGGCTATTTTATACCCCTTTTTTATACCCCCTTTAACTTAAAGGGGCCTTATAGGTGAGCTCTAACCATGTAGCTATGAGTTTTCTATTTATAAAATAGAGAACTTGTACGCTTGGGGAGGTGTCCCATCTGTTCGTCTGCCCACGTGATGCGTGGAGAGATAGCTCTCTGCGGTTAAAAAATAGCCTGGCTTAAGGAAAGATTGCTTGCTCACTTTTAATTGCTTTTGCGATGGCCCGGCTGATCCTTTCTTCTTTACGGAGGCCCATTTGCCTCGGCTGCCCGTTTGAATGGCTGCCCGTTTGAATGGCTGCCCACTATCCCTATCACATCATTATGACGTTCATATGACGTTCATATGACGTCATTGTTTTACTAGCCCCATGGGGCTTCTAAAACAATGACGTCACTGTTTTAGAAACCCCATGGGGCTTCTAAAACAGTGACGTCATTGTTTTAGAAACCCCACTTTTACCCTACTTTTCTGAATATTTTGAACACCTTGCGATTAAGTTTATTCTAGCCTGGTCCTCTCGTTTGACCCCCATTCGGTCGGTGCTTAACTTAACTTGAGTCGGGAGCTCGAGTGATGCGTATTTGGCCTTTAGGGACTTAAAATCACTTTGAACACAAGCAGAGACGGAATTGTCTGAACTGTAGGGAGGACAACCTACTGGTGTTCCTTCGTCAGAAAGTATATTATTTGGCCCCGTGTGGCAGTTAAATATAACTGATGCACCTGGTCTCGAAGGCGAGTATTCGTCTCAATCCCGAAACACTGTGGGTGGTCTTTTGATTCCTCAGAATCTATATGTCTCATTGATTCCAGTTTATTCACACGATTAATCGCTTGATCCAACTTTTCACACACTGTGTTTGAAAATCTGTCGCTATTTTTGCTTTTTTTTATTCGACAATATCGATCCTATCCGTTAATCCACTCACAATATCAATGATTCTATCTAGATTCGTTTTGATATCCTCTTGGATGGTCCCAAAGGTTGATGCTTTATCTGTTGTCGACATTTTTTTCTCAGGCCTCGCCTGAATTGACCCGCAGCGGAAGTAATCGCATAACAAGGTGAAGGAAGTAAACATCACGTGACTTCCCATAACTACTAAGAGACAGACATTTAGGAAAATGTGCGTTAAGGCAAATTTTCCACTTACATACGTAGCTATAGCTCTGTGTAGCACTCCTTCTGTAGCGGGTCTTCTTATGAAGTGCGCACTCTGTAGGTGTATCCAGGCGATATATCTTTATCAAAATGCACCATGTACAAATATATCTGTGGTGTTAACCCATACAAAACGATCAGGCGTCCTTTTCGCCATGAATGCTATAAACTTAGCGCTATACAAAGTAAACAAAAACCGCAAGGTAAGTTTTCAAACTTGCATAACTCCCATTTAGGGAAATGTGCGTTAAGGCAAATTTTCCACTTACATATGTAGCTAATTTTAGAGTTTAATAGTTCTTTGTTGAAAACAGCATCGAGTCTGTGTACGAACTTGAAGTAGTATCGTATACGTAATGCTCGAAAAATACCGATGGGGTCTTACACCAGCCAATGCGCCGGGCTTTATCCGGATCGAGCCCTGCTTCGACAGCCTGAGTTGCCGCTGACGGTCTGAAACACTTCGCAGAGTATAACTTAATGTCTAACCCTGCAAGATAGATAGCGTCTTCTAGGATGGTCGACACTGTGCTAGCTGTGATGGCCTTATGGGGTTTTTTCACCGACAGAAATACAGGCTTGGAATCACATGGTCGGATGTGCTCTGTACGACGTATATACGTGCGTAAAGCAGATACGGGGTCGACCTTTTTCGCCGATGCTGGGGGCACAGTTACCGAAAATCCGTCTCGATGAGTGTCGTTTTTTATGCCGAAAAACGAGATTTGCTAATCTCCATTTTCTTGAAACTTCACCTGGTCGGTTGAAAACACCAATTTCGGCTCAAGGCCGGAAGTAGGGTTATGCGTAACGGATTTCGGAGCGATATCCGACGTTCGTAGCATAAATGTGAACGCTAGGAGAGTGATGGTTTTAAGGCGTAATCTCAAAATGGTCAAGTCTTCGTTATCCGGCCATTCGGAAAATAGTTTCATGAATGGTTCCTTAGGGAGTATATTCACCCGAGCTCGAGGAGCTTTGGTACCGGACTTGACCAGGGCTCTGTGTAGTTGCCAAACGTGACTGCTACATGGATTTGGTAAATCAATTACCTGGTACAGATAATTTACAGCAGCAGCAAGTGCTTGTAAGTATGGCGTTCGGCCTATTCGAAACGGCAGCGACCGTACAGAGGTAGTTCGCAGTGACACTCGATTTATTCGGCGGAAAATGTTCATGATGTAACGCGCAAAATTCCCTAAGACGATTAATTTGCCGATTATACAGGCTAAGCGTTGACGGAGCCAGACAGTTTTTAATGATCCTGGTGGAATCGGATTACCAGCCCTGCTTTTTTAGCGTGTTTGCCCACCGATCCTCAAAAGAAAATACTTCCACTTCTTGTTTTTTCGTGGTTCTGGGTTTTTGCCTATGCACCAATTTACTAACCGAGAGTCGGGTAAAGCGAAGGGTGGTGCTATTGACAACTCCAGAAGAGTATTGGTCCACGGTTGGGCGGTCCACAACGGAGCTACTAGTGTGGCGGTTGCCTTTTGAGTTTTTAATACATGTATCACATCGGGAATAAGATGGATTGGAGGATTTACGAAATTGTTGTGGGACTTCCAATTTGTTTGCGCCAGCGCATCGACACCACTGGTAAACGGATCCCAGTGTAGGCTGTTGTATGTTTTGCACTCGAAATTTGTTATGTCCGCGAGCCGATCTATGGTATGTTTCCCGTATAACCTGTTCGCTATTTTGAAAATTCGCGGGTTCAGTTTCCAATGGTGCGTACTGTTTTCTGCAATGTGCGAAAGCCTGTCTGCATGAGATTTTAAGGACCCGGCCAGATGTTTTGCCTGAATATCTACGTTGTGGCGGTATGCCAACGAGAATATTGCTTTCGTTAAGGTGTTTAGCTCTTCTATATTCCCACCCAAGTGGTTTAACTGGGCAACGGTCGCGATATTGTCTGACCACACCTGAATACATTTGTTATCTAACTCATGTACGAACGATTTAATTGTGAGGAAAACAGCGAGCAATTCTCTATAATTGATAGATTTGTACTTGACGTTTGTTGTCCACGGGCCTGCGGCCTCTAGCCCGTTACACACTCCACCCCAACCACTGTTGGACGCGTCCGTAAAGATTTGAATATCGATACTCTTCTTTGTGACGGGCTTACCGTTCCAATTTTGTAGCGCGCCGATCCATCATTTTAAATC
Organism: Protula sp. h YS-2021; assembly: GCA_949752745.1. Classification (NCBI taxonomy): domain Eukaryota; kingdom Metazoa; phylum Annelida; class Polychaeta; order Sabellida; family Serpulidae; genus Protula; species Protula sp. h YS-2021. Next base: position 74,119,605 of record OX457027.1, read on the forward strand.
TTCGATGCTCGCGTTATCTAGGGGGACTAGTATCCGACCAGGACTTCCTGGAGCTTAGCAGGCGATATAAATTTCTCAATAAAAGCTTGTTCGGAATAATAGCCTTGGTGAATGAAATACACTGCCCACATACCCGAGCTAAGAACCGCGCCGAAGCGGAGCCTTTATTTAATATGCGTTTGATATCCCGTTTTAGCTTGTATATGCGAGCATTTGGAATAGATATCCATGGATTTTTGCCATCCCCTACTGAGCTTACAACGTAGCCAATGAACAATATTTCCTTCTTGGGCGTGAGTTCTGATTTCTCAAGGTTTATATGGAAACCTAAACGTCTATAAGTGTCTAACAAAAACTGCTTTTGATCATGAATTTTATCGGGCTGTACCGCTAACAATCCATCGTCAACGAAAGAAGTGTATCTAAGGGACTGTGAGCGTAAATACTGTACGACTGCCCGAATAGTTTTATTAAAGTGAAATGGGCTAATATTCAACCCGAATGGTAAACAATTAAATACATAGTATTTTTTTTTCAAGAAAAACCTAAGAATTCACGAAAATCCGGATGAACCAAAATATGGTGGTACCCACTGGTCAAGTCAACTGATATGAACTCGTCGTCGCATTCAATTTGCTCACAAACAATATCAATCCCGTCGTTTTTGAAGCTAGGAACACTTATATGACTGTTCAATGGACGCAAGTCTACGATGAGTCTTAACTTTTTGTTCTTTTTGGGCACGCAACCCAAGGCATTGACACAGAACGGCTTTTTTGCTACTTGCGAAATAATGTTTGTTTTTAATAAAGAATTGATTTCACGGTCTACAAAAACAGATTGTGCGACATTAAACGAGTGGTTTTTAGACTCGTATGAATCTGGCATTGACTTGAACGGAAGAGAAACGCCATACCTTAACCAATCAATAATTTCAGCATTGGCACCTATGCTGATCCAGTGATCAATGTTTTTCTGCAGGGATCCTGCCACAAATGTTGACATTATTATTCATCCTGTTGAAATCGGGCCTTGGGTATCTGTTGAGAACCAGAAAGTTGTGCATAAACGTCCTGTCACCCACGGCCACGACCGCTCCTACGAGAATAATGGTAGTTGGGCCTTCTTCTGTACTGATTTTCTGATGGTTTATAACGCGAACAGACGGCTACGGCGTCTTTGAGATCCGCTAAGGACTCGATCTTGATCGAAAGCACACGTATGCTTCCGAAGTTGTTTGAAAAACTTGGCGGTGTTTTGATCGAAAGAATTCTCTACGACGATTGCGGAATACTCTGTTTGTTAAGTTTCTGTTGCGCGGCCGCGATGGTAAACACTTGCTCTTTGATCAATTCGGGGTCTTGTTCATTGGCAATGGCTAGCTTCATTAGAGTCTCCGAAAACTTTGCACAACTGGCTATTAAGTTTATTTTACCTTGATCTTCCCTTTTCACGCCAGTGCGATCTGTACTGAGCTTAAAGTTTGGAGGGATATCGATACTGGCGTATTTGTCGCGTATACCTTTGAACTCGTCCTGAACATCCGCGGCGGAAACAGATATGTTGTTTGGACCGCGGTGGCTAAATCCGTGTGCTCCCCGGGGAGGCTGATAAAACTGGTCGCTTCTGCGAGTATTTACACCCTGAGGTGTACCGGCCCTGTTAACTGGAGGGGGGTTCTTAAAACACGATGATGCTTCGTGGTCTTGAGCTTTTTAGTAACAGTGTCTACTCTCTGATCTAGATCCAGTGATCTGTTATTTTGCTCGATCGACGCAACACGAATATTCAATGAATCAATTGAACGGAGGACTAAATCTAATTTTTCACTACTAGACAACTGTTTACGCTCCGGCGAAGACATAATTTTTCATTTTTTTCTCACGATAACACGCGGAGTGACCCGCTAGCGGAAGTTAGCGCTATACAAAGTAAACAAAAACCGCAAGGTAAGTTTTCAAATTTGCATAACTCCCAGGCCAAAAAAGAATGCACCCACTAGGAAGTGGTTTGCTACCCTTTTTAAAGTCACAAATAAACATATTTCCAAGAGACTCTAAGATTTGTTTATAATAGCAGTTGGATCACCATAACCAAACGCTCATCTTGACTTCAGTAATTTTTATATTTACTCAGTTGTGCTTAATACACCAAGATTTAAACTTGAGCGATAACGGGTGTCCCACTACTCGTATTCTTGAGGACGAGTTCACGTCACAAACCTAACTCGTACATCCACCAATGGGAATTAACATTTTCATCAGGTGATCAAAAAGTGACATTGCCTGCGTCAGGGCAAAAGGCATAGTTTCTAAATCTTTTATACCAAATATAACGGTATTTTTCTTGTTCTGGGCCGATTGCATACATTTTGGCCTACTTGTCACTAGTCCTAGATGACTCTTGAGGTATTCCTATGACAGCAAGAGTCATAGTTCCTATGATAGCAAATGACATTGATGTCAATTTTGAAATCTCGACTGGGGCCAACGGCGTTATTTTAGAAAGGGTGCATCACATAAATGGCCCAATTATAAATTACGGCGCACAAGTTTTATGGTCCGATAACAATTATTAGAACCCAGCCCTTCGGATTGGGGCCTATAGGTTTGGGGTGTCCGTCCGTCATCGCTTTATTCCCCTTGAATTTGGGGGGGGGGGGGGCGGATGGGGCCTGCTTGTGTTTCACAAATGCTTACTTGTTTACTGAGAAAAATATGTGTTTTCTTGAGATCAGGATATCGAATCCCTCATTATCTCCCACAACAACCGTGAATCGTCAGTTGCAAAACCATGCTTTTCTCTAGTTTGGGAGTTTCGCTGAGGTCGAAAATAACGCGCTAGGGTACTTCTCAGTGTGCTTTTAAAGAAAAAGCCTGCCAGTTCGAGCAACGTGCAACGAAGGATCCAGAGCCTCGAAAATTGAGATCATTGGCCATTTCTATTGCAGGAACTGTGACCCCCACTGTCCTAGGAAGATAGAAAGGGTCCGCTGAGACTAACTTGTCACATGCCAGGAAGTTAGTTCTTTAAAAAATTTTAACCATTTAGAAAATTTTTATTACTTAACCTAAATATCGAAGAATTTGTATTGGTATAAAAGTGCGATAAACTCCAAATATCGCTCATTATGCCCTCAGTTACCCACAATGCATTGTATAAAGGTGTCCGCAAGAATACCATATCATAGTCAGTGTTAGTTCTTCCTTACGAGTACTCGTACACGTACTCGGTATAAACCCAATCACACTTTGAGTTTTTTAGGCCCCAACCCTTCGGATTGGGGCCTATAGGTTTGGGGTGTTCGGGGAGCCGGGTTAATAATGAAAGAAATTATAAAAAATATAGAAGAAATATCGCAAAATCAACTCATACTCGGAACAAAAAAAAAAGAAATTGAAACCTGAAACAATTTGTTAAAACGTATGATAAATTTTTAAAATAGCATATGGGTTGTTAAAAAACCGATTACTCTTTGGTGCAAGAGAAATTTGATATGAAGGCGAAATCTTTCTATCATTTCTTTCATTTTTCACCCGGTTTTATTTGAAACGCGGAAGTTTTGCACATTTTTATTTGGCGGAATTCGAACTTCGAAATTGGAACTTTAAACTATTTTTTAAAACTTCAGTACTTTTTTTTCTTTTAATGAAATAAGGGTTGGTGAAAAACAAACACCATTGGTCTTTGTTGCAAGAAAAATTTGACATTTAGACAAAATCTCTCTAGCATTCCTTTCCTTTTTTACCTGGTTAATTTGTATAAATGACACTTTAGCGTTCCGAATAAAATGCGCAAAAATTCTGTGTTTCGAATACAAACTAACCGAGTTCAAAATTTAAAAAAAATGATAGAAATATTTCGCCTAAATGTCTGATTTCTCTTGCACCGAAGAGCAATCGTGTTTTTAACAACCCGTGTACTATTTTAAAAATGATTTAAAAGTTAACAAATAGTTTTAAGTTTCAATTTCTTTTATATTCCGAGTATGAACTGTTGTTATTATCCGCCGGGAACCGGACGGATATAGTTTTCATTCTGTCCGTCTGTCTGTCCGTCCGTCTGTGCAATTTCAGTCTCACGCGCCTACAGCCCGCATTAATGGGTGGATTGATTTCAGATTTTACCCAGGGGTGCTCCTAAGCATCCCGCAGTGCAGTGACCAGGATTCGACGGGATCGGAGCAAAATTGCCAAAATGGCAAAACTTTAAAAAATTGCAGAAACTGAATAAGGACTTTGCATAACACACATCAGTCTCACGCGCCTACAGCCCGCATTAGTGGGTGGATTGATTTAAGATTTTACCCATGGCTGCTCCTAAGCATCCCGCAGTGCAGTGACCAGGATTCGACCGGATCCGAGCAAAATTGTCAAAATGACAAAACTTAAAAAAATGGAAGAAATGAATTAGGAATGAGCAAAACACATATCGGTCTCACGCGCCTACAGGCCGCATTAGTGAGTGGATTGATTTAAGATTTTACCCATGGCTGCTCCTAAGCATCCCGCAGTGCAGTGACCAGGATTCGACCGGATCCGAGCAAAATTGCCAAAATGGCAAAACTTTAAAAAATTGCAGAAATTGAATAAGGACTTTGCATAACACACATCAGTCTCACGCGCCTACAGGCCGCATTAGTGGGTGGATTGATTTAAGATTTTACCCAGGGCTGCTACTAAGCATCCCGCAGTGCAGTGACCAGGATTCGACCGGATCCGACTAAAATTGTCAAAATGACAAAGCTTTAAAGAATGGAAGAAATGAATTAGGAGTGAGCATAACACATATCGGTCTCACGCGCCTACAGGCCGCATTAGTGGGTGGATTGATTTAAGATTTTACCCATGGCTGCTCCTAAGCATCCCGCAGTGCAGTGACCAGGATTCGACCGGATCCGAGCAAAATTGCCAAAATGGCAAAACTTTAAAAAATTGCAGAAATTGAATAAGGACTTTGCATAACACACATCAGTCTCACGCGCCTACAGGCCGCATTAGTGGGTGGATTGATTTAAGATTTTACCCAGGGCTGCTACTAAGCATCCCGCAGTGCAGTGACCAGGATTCGACCGGATCCGACTAAAATTGTCAAAATGACAAAGCTTTAAAGAATGGAAGAAATGAATTAGGAGTGAGCATAACACATATCGGTCTCACGCGCCTACAGGCCGCATTAGTGGGTGGATTGATTTAAGATTTTACCCATGGCTGCTCCTAAGCATCCCGCAGTGCAGTGACCAGGATTCGACCGGATCCGAGCAAAATTGTCAAAATGAAAAAACTTTAAAATTTGAAGAAACTGAATTAGGAATGAGCTTTACACATATCAGTCTCACGCGCCTACAGCCCGCATTAGAGGTTGGATTGATTTAAGATTTTACCAAGGGCTGCTCCTAAGCAGAACCGGACGGATATAGTTTTCATTCTGTCCGTCTGTCCGTTTTTTATCATTGATGAAGTATCACTTCTCAGCTCTAAAACCTTATATATGATTCACTCCCGTCTACAACAAATAATGGATTGTTCTTCGGATTCTGTCTTTGGCGGAGTGTCCATTCTTGCTGTTGGAGACCTATATCAACTACCACCAGTTCGGCAGAAATATATTTTTCAAAACGTGCCTTCTCAGTCATATCAAAGAAGATTAATGACCAAGAACGCTCACTCCTGCTATTTTGTGTAACAACAGAGATAGCTGGCCCTCTGGCGGACGCTGGTGTTTCCACATGTAAACATGGAAGGAAGCACTACAAAAAATGCTGCAAAAAAACTTTGTGCTGCGTGGGGGTGTAATAATTACAGACAAACAAGAAAAGACATATCATTTTTTTCTTTTCCGCGTGAACGAGAAAGATGCAGTAAATGGATACAAAATCTCCGACGTAATGATTTGGCATTTTTGGAAGAGTTGTTAAAATTGGCTTTCAAAAATTACAAAAACCTTTACAACGCGGTCTTCGCCATGTTTAAATGGTTGGCAAATGTCCAAAGCTGCTGTGGGGAGATTTACATAAAAATCACGGTATTAAATTTTTACTGACCAGCCGTATGAATCAAGATTGTTTAGAATTTTTTTCTCAATAATTAGAGGCAAAGGGGGACACCGCGATAACCCGGATCCAGTTCAATTTCGGGCTGCTTATCGGGCTATATGTGTCGATTCAGTGTTTGTAAAAAGTAATAACAGTAACTGTCAAGGCGAATTTGAATGTTTTTACTTAGATTACAATGATTTCCAGAAGTTGATCAAAATGTACATGTCCCAAATATTCCACAAGAAAATGCATTGTTTCCAGACAGAGGAATACCAAATAATTTGTTGGATCTGCTTTCGATTGCAAACAGTTCGATAATTGATTTGTCACTACCTGAAGAAAATGTTGTCGTTTACCTTGCTGGGTATTTACTATCAAAAGCCAAAAAACGCCATTCATGTGATGAATGTCTATCTAAATGGATCAGTTCTGAAAATAATGAACCAACAGAAAATGAAAAAAATGTTTGTTTTTCTGAGCGAAAAAAAAATTGACAGAAACTTCAAAATCATTGGTTCCTTCCGAAAATGTTATTAAGTTTGTTTCGGAATGCGAAAACCTTTTCATGAAATTGTTTGAATGCGTCATGTATTGTGATCAAGTTCGGGGAAAGCTTTTTCGGCGAGTCATAGAAGCGGGCTGCGCAACAAATATCTCCTGTGATAAAAGGGAATGTGATAAAATAGCACACTACATGATAGATTTATATCTCACTGTCAGAATAACACATTCCCTAAAAATGCAGAACAGAGATTTGCAAACAAGGGGCGCTTCTCGAAATAGAAAAATAATGAAACTGAAGCACTTGTAAATTTACAGAGAAATAATATTTAACCCATTGATCTGAGGTGATAAAATGTGTTAACAATGTTTATTGTGTTGTTAATTTTTTGTTTCAAGTCTAACGAAAATAGCAAATTGTGTATGAAAGAGCACATACAAAAGAAGACACATACAAAAGCAACAAAATGCCTTTGAGGATGCCCCAAAGTGCACTATAGACGTGCATTCTCATAGTGATAACACCAGTGACTACCAGGCGGCGCTGTGCCATCTGGATAAACATAGCTGTCAATGGGAGTGAGCTTTCTTGTTCATTGATATTCTTTGGCCATATGCAGCCTTATCTGTTCATCTGTGGAAGGATTTATTTAAATTGTGAAAACTTAATGCAGTCATGCGGCAAAGGGACGACTTGCCCTTCGCGCAATTATTGAATCGGCTCAGGACAAACTCGTGCACAAAGGATGACTATTCCTTTCTTCGCAGCAGAACAATTACTTACGATTTGTCCAATCCAGAATACCCTTTGCAAGCTTTGCACATTTTTTCCACCAATGATGCAAAGGATGAACACAACCGCAGACTACTTGAGTCGATCGATGCTGAATTGATCCGAATTCCTGACGTGGACCAATCGCTCAAACGTACTCAAAACTCGAACACTTCTTTCAAGATTGGCAACCTTCAAAAAAATTTAGAGTTGAAAGTTGGTTGCAGAATAATGCTTGTTATGAATGTCGATGTTGCAGATGGCCTTTGTAATGGGTCCGTTGGAACAGTAGTTGATATAACAATGACTGAAGCAGGTGTGGTCTCTTGTGGATTCAATTTGACAGTGTCACAGTGGGAAAAAATATCAGATCTCACATAAAGCATCCACTGTTCCAAACTGCGACTAGGATTGAACGTCATGAGGCACTTCTGCCTAATAATGTGTCACAAAATATCACAAGAATTCAATTCCCCGTGTGCCTATCTTTTGCGACAACAATTCATAAAGTCCAGGGCCTAACTCTTGACAGAGTGGTGGTATCACTGCAACACTGGACTAAATGTGGAATGGCTTATGTTGCTTTAAGCCGCGCCAGAACTATCGATGGCCTGTCAATCATCTACTTTGATGAAAAGAAAATCAAGTGCGATCCTCTAGTTGTCAATGAAATGAAGCGTCTGCATGATACATCTGTAATAGGCCGATTCTCTTCTACATTCTGCGAGGGGCAGTATGCAGTTTCTTTAAACACCAGATCGCTTGTAGCACATCATATCGACATTTGTGCTGATCAGCGACTTGTAAATGCAGCCATTATAGCTGTGAGTGAAACATGGTTGACATCACATCATGACAACAGCAATTTCTACATTCCGTCACATGATGTTTTCCGAAACGATGGCTTCACTAAAGGCGGTGTTGCATTATATACCGATACGTTACTGAAAGGTAGAAAAATTACCGTTGACACAACGCTTCAAGCTCTTTGTGTGAACATAAGGTTTCCACAAGAAACCTCTGATACTGTAATTTGTGTCATCTACAAGTCGCCAATCTATCCGGTAAACAAGTTCTGTAAATATCTTCGGGAACTTCTCGTCCAACTACCATTGAAAAGAACAATCGTGCTTGGTGACTTCAACATAAACATTTCACAGAAGCAGTCGCCATTACTAGATCTTATGAATTCATTTCATCTTCTGCCAACCTCGTTTGAAGCAACAATGCCATCTGGTCGATGTATCGATATTATCTTCACACCAAATCAACCATGTACCACTGGCTCTACAAACCTCTACTTCACTGACCACAAGGCTGTATGGTGTTCTTTGGAACAGTTGTTCACAGGAACATCATAATCAGGTATACAATTTGCGCGAACCCGGCGGATTCATGCTTCTCGAGCATCTAGTTACATTCTTGTAATAGATGTAGCACTCTTTTTGTGTTAGAAACCCATTAAAATAATATCACAAATATATTTTACTCATTCCAGTAACATTTTGACACTGTATAGATATGCCATGGTAGCGAGAAAATCAACCTTTAGTGTAATTTTCTTATTTGTTTCTCAATGTTTTTCTACACTGGAATCCTGTGAGTTAGTGACCAGTTTTAACCGATTGCGACGTGCTATTCAATTGGAATGGTCCTTGCCTTGTACAAGGGAGAAGAGAAAGAACTGGTTACAGTAGATTAGTCTCAGCGGATCCTTTTTAGGCTCCAACCCTTCGGATTGGGGCCTATAGGTTTGGGGTGTCCGTCCGTCTGTCCGTCATCGCTTTATACCCCTAAGAAATTGGGGGGGGGGGGGGGGGGGGGGGGGGGGGGGTTAGGCCTGCTTGTGTTTCACAAACACCTACTTGTTGTCTTCGTGTTACAGAAAGGCTCACAGTTTCTGTGACAAAAATAGCCATTGATCTCCACTTTCGAGACATTGGATCTTTCGAACGCACTTCTAGGATACAGAGATTCAAAATAGCCGGCTTTTCCTTTAAAAACCACACTGAGAAGTATCCTGTCGCATTATTTTCGGCGTCGACGAAACTCCCAAACTGGATTTTTTTGCAATGGTGTATTCAGTGTTGTGGGCGATAGTGGGGGTTTCTATATCCGGAGTAAAGAACATGTATGTTTGCCAGGATGATGAGTGTGTTGCTGTGGGAGGAAGTTGAATTATGAGAGAATTCATTATTCAAATCTGGAGCAGTTCTTTGTTCAAATGCGAGTATATTTTTAGAACATCCACTGGTTTTTCTGATTCAATCATGCCTAGTGGTTGTTGGGAACTCCACATACTTTAGGCAAGAAAGCAAAGACAGCAGTGGAGATTTTTTGACTGCTCTTCTTTTTCTTATTCATTGACGGGGTATCGTCAAAAAGATTCTACCAGTCGAACGAGTCGTGTGTGGTTGTAGGACCTGATTTTTTTTAGCTTTAAACTGTAGAATAGGGAGAGTCTTAAGCGCGGTTTTATTGAGGATAAACAATCATTGAAAAACTGTCGAGAAAAGTTTTTTTTGTGATTGGTGTGTTCTTGAAATATTTCGTTTGTGAGCTAGTTTTGCAGGATGAGGTAAAAGGTGTCAAGAAAGTCAGTGATGCAGTAAGCTTATGATATTGACATTAATACTAAATTGAATGCGGTATTTTCGCAGAAAATTTGTACAACAATCAGTGGATGTAACTGCATGTGTCCTACTTCATGACCATCCATGACATTCCTGTGGCGTGTGTTAAGGTGGGGGTTGGGGGCACTGAGCCTGGATAGCTCTTTAAATGCGTTAAATGTGATTATTGAACAGTCGTACCTTTTTGCCCGGTGTGGAGTCTCTGTGTCCTCACATTAACATTGGCCTTCCCAGAGCTGTTTCAAATACACCGTTTCGTACACTTTAGTTTTGAGGACAAAAGTCTTTCCTATCCTGAAACCTGTTTGTGGTGAGCACCTCCCAGACCAGGATATAAAGGCCACATTAATTCCGAGTATTTTCACCTCTGTCAGGAGCCTACGGGATGCCACTTGCTTGAAATCTAACACGCCGTGCTGCAAACAGATATGGCAACCGCGACTCCTTCATACAAAGTGATCTTGATTGGCGAGTATGGAGTTGGAAAGAGTTCGCTTTTTAGGCGCTTCATGGACAATAGCTTTACGGAAGAAAGTGGCCCCCGCTCTACCGTGGGATTGGATCACTTCTCCAAGGAATACCATTTTGGTAGTGATGTCATTAAGGTATTGAGATGCTTATCTATTTACAATTTCAGTAATAATGTGTCATTCAATATGGGTTGTGTTGATAACTTATTTTCGTTAAAGAATATGTAAATGATCCCGTTTTGCCCTCAAATTTTGGCCAGGGGTTGGTCATCGAAATTTTTGAAAAAGCTCGGCTCGGGGTAATTTTTTTCGAGGAAAATAAAAAGATCGTCTGCCGGTTAAATGTAAAAAAAAAATTAATAAGATGAAAAACAAGACTATTTTGCTTCCTGACCTCAGCGAATTATTTTACCGCCGTAGTGTCTGTGCGTCTGTGGCCGACGTCTGACTTTGTTCACACGATAACTCTCGAAAGAAACGCCGGATAGCTTCAAACTTGGTGGGTTGCATATTGTAAATATGTACCTGCGTGCTCTCTCTCTCTCTCCTTGTTACCCCCGCCTTCCAACCAAGATGGGTCATCTACTGTACAGTTATTAAGGATGCTTTTCTTGTACTTCTTGGCCTATACAATGGCAGCGGTACAATGCTTAGGGTAGGCAGAGCCGTATGAAATTAGATGGTAGGGGTTTGGAAGGGGGGGTGTGACAGTAAGCAAAGAAAAAAAACCTTAAATGAAATAGAGAACTGATGTAGTGACCACCTTCCAGACCCAGATTTCAAAAAAAAAAAGACTGGTAAACCCTGTTTGTAGCTATGCCTTCAAGACCCGAATAACAGATGTACAGTTAAATCTGTTTTCAGCGACCGCCTTCCAGAATCTGATAAAAATACGAACAGTAAAACCTGCCTGTCGTGACCAGGATAAAGACTTATGGGAAAAACTTTCTAGGGACCACATTCAAGACGCGGAGAAAAATAGACGCAAAACAATCACGAGCTCAAAGAATTTGACAGATAAATACATTAATACCTGTATGGTGAGCACGTGCCGGATAATAAAGCTTACAGTGAAACCTGTTCGCAGTGACCACATTCCAGAGCCAGATTAGAAAAGATGTAGAGTATGAGCCCAGCTTAAAGTGACTACATTACACAGTGCTTATCATGCATCTGCACGTATCTAGAAATTATGGATTATGATACCCATAAGTAAAAGTTACGTAGCCCACCATCAGCCCCCCCCCCCCCCCCCCCCAATACCCTTCGGAAAGGCATAAACGCGTTCCGTAACCCTACTTCTTAAGACATGCAGTAAAACCTCTTTTTTGTGACCACCTTCCAGACCATGACAAAAAAGCGTACCGTAAACCTGTCCTGAGGTGAGCATCTGGATTTGTATGGAAAAAGAGGATTGCGATACCCACAAATCAGGTTAGGACACCCATCCTCCTGCCCTCCCCTTAAAAATGGATAAAGGTGATACGCAACCCGACCTCTGGGTACATCAGATATATTTATATAAAGCAAAGGGTCTTATTATTGTGAAATAGTACGAACTCGTTCAAATAAAGCTTTGTGAAATGGCTGTCGAGGGAAACATATGTTTTTGTTTATAAAAACAAAAAGGAAGCGCTGGCTTGTAAAAATGTTTGACATGTTCGTGGGCATTGTTGTTGGTGAGCACTGGCTGCACTAGTATTGTTTGTTTTTTAAAATTTTGACATTGAATTATGTTTGTGTGTGGAGAAGTTATGGGTTTAGTCGGTTGACATCTGTTTTTGTTTACAAAAACAAAAAACTAACTGGGTGTTGATTGAAAGTGTGCGATATTAGCCTGTGCTCTTATGTTTTGTGTGCACTGCCCGCTCTAGTTTAAGTTTGAAATGAAATGAAAGCTAATTGCTCATTCTGCTACCTATTGCACATCATCCTTGCTTCTTTTAACATACTAAAATAAAACAATGAAACGGATTTTCAAGGATACCCATCTTCACTCACCCCCCCCCCCCCCCCATCTCACCCCCCTCACCCAAATACAAATATGGTGTTTTACTTTATGAATATAGATAGACCTGTAGTTTGTTGGTATTTATTGTTTATACGTACTGTTACAGCTTGAGTTGTGGGACACGGCAGGAATCGAGAGATTTGCTACCATGTCTTCCAGTTACTTTCAAAATGCCAACGGCGCCATATTGTGTTTTAGCCTGGACAATCGTGAATCATTCGGACTGTTGTCGCAACACTTGCTGGACACTGTCATGCATTCAAAAACAGCAAAAATCTTCGTCTGCGGGAACAAATCTGACTTAATGGATACCGAAGGCTCGCGCCATCCGGATAAATACGTTACGGATCAAGATGTGGCGGACTTCAGCGAATCGTGTGGCACTGTGATATCCGGGACTTACAAGGTCTCGTGCAGGGCTGGGGAAGGGGTCGAGGACATGTTCCAGCATATAGCTTCCGTTTTGTATTCTAACATGTATGATAAATTTGATCCCAGTAAGATAAAAATACATGAACAGAAACCGCTTGCGGATGATCAGAAGTGCTGTGGGCTATGATGTGTTGAAAACAAGCTGTCTCGGCAGTTTGGACTACAACTTGCAATGTGACCTGTGATGTGCAATTCGGGTTGAAACGTAAAATGTTAACTGTGATTGTGTGGTTGTGGACTAAATGTGCTGTTTTTATTTAATGTGCTGAATGTTAGATTTTTAAAAAAAAATTGGAAACCAACTTGGATCGCATTCCTTTTAAATTTTGTACGAATGTTAACTGGATAGGCCTCACTTAAGAAGTTTTGGCGATCCACCAAAAATTTGCAAAATAGAAGGCAAATTCTTTCGTAGCCAATTTTCCAAAGGTTTTTTCTTCCACAATTTTGATCAATTTTGATCAGATTGCCTTCAATATCTCATACATGTTCACTAGGCGGTCCTGTCTTGGAAAGATACTTTTTAGGCCGTCCGCCCAAAATTGACCAAATTGGGTTGGGGAAATTTTAAAAAATGGTAAGCAATTTTCAAAATGCTTCTCCCACAATTTTGATCACATTATATAATCAAATTTTGTACGAATATGCACTGGGTAGGCCTCTCTTGAAAGTTTTTGGTGATCCACGAAAAATGGGCCAAATAGGCGGCATTTTTAAATTCCTTCCCTTGTGAGTTGGGGGGAATCTTAAGAACAGGCGCCCACTGCTTTCTGTTTCGTGCATGACGTAGGAGGCTACTAATCGGAATTTCTTTATTTCTAACTCTTCTTTTATTATTTATTCATTCTTCCTTCCTTTTCCCCACTTGTTCCTTTAGCAAGTGCGTCCTAATATGCCGATCCTAGTTGGTGAACGGGACGTTAAACACCAAACAAACAAACATAAATTTTTCGGTAGCTAATTTTCCAAAGGTTTTTCTTCCACAATTTTGTAATTTATATTTTGTTGGTTGCCCACTTTTTCCCCACAATTTTGATTGCTTTCAAATCTTTACATAAATGTGCGTCAGGCGGTCCACTCGTCAGTTACTTTTTTTGGCGATCCGCTAGAAATTGGTTAAATGGGGGCGTTTAAAAAATACTAACCAATTTTCAAAATGCTTCTTCCACAATTTTGACGGGATACCTTAAAAATTGTGTACGAATTTTCAGTTTCTTTAATAACCGCTTTTTTAAATAGGCCTACCACTTTCTGGCGACCATGCAAGCCTATTGATACTTGATTCACGAGATCTCGGCTGGTCACAATGTCCCTGGACATTCTTGTTTTCGTTTTTTTGATGTCTATGTCTTTAATAGCAGAAATCTAGTGGATGTTCATAAGATGACTTTCTACGCAAAATACTACAGTCTAAAAAGTTTTTTTTAAAGAATATTTAACACCGTATTATTTAAAATCAGAATTCTGAAGCAAATAAGAAACAAGATATTTTTGGTAGACTGTTCTGGGATAGACTACGAATAATTCAAATGTCAAATAAATGAGTAATGCGTATCTTTTCTCATACCAAAGGGTAAAAGGAGTTGAATAATGTAAATTCTTATCTTTTCGCGAAAGGAAAATAAAAATATTAGCAAATCGAATTTATCGCACACAGTTCGGTGTTGTATAACCTGTCAAAATTTAGGATTTTTAAGAATTTATTTGTATTTTCCATTTTTTCGTGTTTTTCTTTTTCTGAAGCACGAAAAAAGTTATATTAATTTGTGCGAGCAGCCGTTCGTCCTTTTTTTTTTCTTCTTGGCAGTTTTTCCGATTTTTTGTGTCTTCTTCTTCTCTGACACTATGGGCCCTAAGACCATGAAACTTGGGACTTATGAAGAGCTTGATCTGAACGTGTGCATGTCACTTTTTATTTTCGTCTTCGATTTCGTTTTCTTTGTTTAAACGCCATGTGAAAAGAGTGTATTTTTGCAGTAAATGCAGTGCATTTAACGTACATCACAGAACACAGTTGCTGAGCTTTGTGCGAGCTCTCACTGCGTAAATAGATAATATGGCGTATGCCTGCTCAGTCAATAAAACCTTAAGCCAACAAAAACCAAACACTACTCGGCTTATAAGGCGTATTCAAGCTGTGTTGTTTGCAATATATTATTCAAGAAATAACCCATTGAAGGAAGTATTTTTGCGTTTTAATTTTTGTCAAGTGTTTAACATTTCGTTAGCGAAGTAAGGTTCTAGTTAACACTTGACAAGCCTTTGGCTTGCAAGGGTTGTATGAATTTGTGCGAGCAGCCGTTCGTCCTTTTTTTTTCTTCTTGACAGTTTTTCCGATTTTTTGTGTCTTCTTCTCTGACACTATGGGCCCTAGGACCATGAAACTTGGGATTTATGAAGAGCTTGATCTGAACATGTGCATGTCACTTTTTATATTCGTCTTCGATTTCGTTTTCATTGTTAAAACGCCATGTGAAAAGAGTGTATTTTTTGCATGTCAATGCCTAGCATTTAACGTACATCACAGAACGCAGTTGCTGAGCTTTGTGCGAGCTCTCACTGCGTAAATAGATAACACGGCGTATCCCTGCTCAGTCAATAAAACCTTAAGCCAACAAAAACCAAACGCTACTCGGCGTATAAGACGTATTCAAGCTGTGTTGTTTGCAATATATTATTCAAGAAATAACCCATTGAAGGAAGTATTTTTGCGTTTTAATTTTTGTTTTAACATTTCGCTAGCGAAATAAGGTTCTAGTTTCTTATTTTATTTACGGGACCAATGTTTCGGACCTCTTTTTTTTTCTGGCCCGTCATTTTGTCTTCTGACCATACTCTGCATAGGACTCTCAATTTTCACGCATATGCATTTGAAAATGTACTCCTTGCTATTTGTTTTCACGTTTATTTTCATTGTGATCAAAACGGTAAACGGAACAGACCCCCCCCCCCGGAACGGACCCCCCCCCCCGGAACAGACCCCCCCTTTTTTGCAGTGGTAGGAACAGACCCCCCCCCCCCCCCCCATTTTTTATTATTATAATAATGTTTCAGTATCTCTGTGAAATTAAATTTTAAAAAATCAAATTATTTAGGGGATAACAGAGCAGCGAGCAGATATCCAGAATCACTTTCACTTTCTATTGAATACATCTCCGGCTCTTGGGTCGGGGTGTGGGTGTTTCGCTAATCTGCAGATTGAATCTCCGTTAATTGTTTTGACAGAGAGGTTTTGATTGCATTTGAGTTCTGTAATTGTGTTATTTGTGTGATCTCACAGTCATTAATTGTGCTATTGCTAATAGTTTTATCAAATTGCAATTGCAATAAAACAACATCAATACATCCTTTCATCCCTTTCATTATGATGAAAGGACATTGGCACATGTTTTCATCGTGATTAAAAGGTGTTGCATTACTAATAAATAATAAGTGAAAATTGTAAAATACAGAAAAATATATATATGAAATAAAAAAAAACATTAAAAAAAATATATCTCAGGACATAATATATATATATATATATATATATTTAAATATATATATATATATATATGTAAATGGGGGGGGGGGGTCTGTTCCTGGGAGGGTCTGTTCCTACCAAAAAAGGGGGGGTCTGGTCCGGGGGGGGGGTCTCGCCCGGGGGGGGGTCTGTTCCTACATTCGATAAAAACGTGTAGCAAAACCCGATGGTTTACCATCAAGCAATGCAACGCGTGAGGGCTGTGGCAGCCTTGTTGCAAGCCTTTCACATCTGGCAACAGCCACACTTATGTAAATAACATGTGCTTTATTTGCAACCGCCAAAGAACGACGTGTGGATGCAAAATCTTACGTTGTAAATTAAAGTGCACTGAATGTTCAAATAAATTATCAGCTACAGTTGCGTACTATTCCTGATGAGGGTCGAGAGGAGGGAGGGATACCGTTTCCTAGAGTAAGTAGCATAGCTCGATTCGTTAGAAGGTTCCGAACTTCTAAAAAAAGTTTCTTAAAAAGGTTTCGGAATCTGAAAAATATTGGTTTATTTGAAAAGGAAGGGCAAAGTAGAATCAGACTGAGAAGTTTTTAAAAGTCTGCTTGAAGGAGGAAAGTGATTTTGCAAACATTATTTTTTGGCCAAATGTTTAACATTTCGCCTTTGAAAAGTCGGTTCTCATTTGCATGAGCCAAATACGCTGAGCATGGTGAAATGCTTGTGTTGGTTTTATAAGAACGACGCGTGGATGTAAAATATTACCTGGTCATTTGAATGTTCATATAAATTATCAGCTTCATTTACGCAGTTTTTAGTGAGGGTCGGGATGAGGGAGTCGATTGATGGGGTGATCCCGTTTCATCGAGTGAGAAGCAACGCTATGTTTTTTAATGAAAAAAAAAGTAATTTTAAAAGTATTACTCTTGACAAAGTGTTTAATATTTCGATTTGAGAAAAGTTAGTTTTAAATATACGGTGTTATTATGCGCGATGGCTCGAAACAGAAATACTATTTAAGCTATTGAATTCTGATGGATGTCCCTCCTTCCATTTGGTTACCAAGCAAATATTGTACTGCAAAACAGTCACCTTCTGCCCTGGGAGCTCCCTCCGGTGAGGTGTAGATTCTTGGACGTATATTAAAACTCATTCATATTTAAAAACAATTCTTTCTTTTAAGATTGAATAGATTTAATTAAAAATGTTCCTTATTTGACATTTTTTGAATAAATGGCATTCGTATACCTCACGCATTTTTTTATTTATTCTTTGTTCTTTTTTTTTTTTCTTAAAGTTTTCTACAAAAAATTTACCCATCACCCAATAATAAAAATCACTGTAGTCTAACCATCCGGGAGGTACAACGTCGTACTATGAGTACACGTGCACTTTCTCTCACACAGAGTTCACAGCTATCAACAGTAAACGCAGAGTAGGCCATGCATGGTACAATACGTTGTATCGGACAGATACTGGATACTTACATGTGGGAATATCGGATTCGGTACTGGATACCTATATGTAAAAGTATTGGATGCGATACTAGGTACTGACATGTAAGAGTATCAGACACGATACTGAATACTTACATGCAGGAGTATCGGATAGATATTAGATATTTACATGTAGGATTATGGGATATGTATTAAACTGAAGTATTTTCCCATGGTCCTGCTTATTTTTGCTTGTCGATTAAATTACAGCAACCGTACGAAGCGCAAAGATCGACCCATGGAGACCACCCGTGGGTAATTTCCCTTCTTTCGGGCTCTGCGATTTTATGTGACGCTTTTACCCCATAACTCTTCCTCGGACCCTAACACATAACCAAACGGCTCTGTAGTCTCTATATGGTACAGTTCTGGTAGAATTCTTATAAATATCAATTCAACTACCCATCAGAGGCACTTGTGCACATAAAGTGCAATAAATGTGTTTCTTCAGGTCGCTGCGTACGTCCATCCTTTCACATCTTTTTCTTATCGGGCTGCTGTAATGATGTACAAAATCAAGAGAGCAAATAAAATTTCAAAACATAAATATAATATGGAGTATAGAGGGGGACATTATCATCTCATCCGAATTTAGACATTGAACTTTCACCAAAACATTAGTGTAAGTATGTCATTAAGTGTATACAAACACGAGGGGAGTACGTAATCATTTATGTTGTTTTGAAGTAACCGTAATATTTTCACACTAAAGTATTTTATATATGGATAAATCTTGTTTAAAATTTGCTAATGAACTGATAAAGTGGTGTGTAAAATGCGTGTGTTGATGGACAATGTAACTACTAATATTTGCATTAAATATTTATTGCTTTCTGCCTTGAATCGGGTACAGATGAAACGATTTGCAGTGTACTTAAGATGCCGATAGACGTAAAACTTACCTTTGTATATTTGTATATTTTCAGATAATTAATTTAGAGAATCTGTACTTGAGATGTGAGCTGCTGATTTTGGGAGTATCTTCGCAGGAGACAAAAGAAACAAAATGCCTTTAGGACCACTTATGTTGCATCTTAAAAACGGTAGGCTTTCAGTTCATATATGCGAACGAGTCAGATATTGGGGTTGTGAGGTTTCATGTCATCACTTTTTTCGGACTTCGCTTGATCCCACATTCAGTAACAACGTACACAAGGATGCACAGCGCCGGAAGGGGGGAGGGGGGGGCAGGGGTTAGAGAAAGGGATCCCATAGTATTAAGGTTTTATTCCAGATACATCAAGTTTTATTCGAAATGTTCTGGTTGAGGAGAAGGGAGTGTAAATAACATTGCTGAAAATTTGCTTGATAATAGACAACCTCGTCGACTGTATATAATTCACCACTATAAATCTCCCTTATCTTAAAACATTAAAACAAGTGCGACTCTGTAAAGATCACTTTATTGATATGTAATTGTTGATGTACAGTTTTTAACATGAGTGCCGTCTTGATGATGTGCGTCAAATTGTTATTGTGTCGAGTCAAGGAGAGGTGAAAGCCGATGGGGAATTTTTGGGCGAGAAGCAAATTCTTTGCATTTATACTACTCTCTTAGCGTGCTCTGTGTCAAATTTAATTTGCTTTGATTACCCGCCCGACGAGCGGAATCGGAGGGTCATATAATGTGTGCGTGTTCCGGCCGTGCGTGCGCGTGTGCGCGCGGGCATACCTGGATTTATATATGACGCTTGCGTGCAACGTCAGACACAACATCTTGTGAAATCAGTTCCCCATACAATTTTCCATGGAACAGCCTGAAAACCATTGGATAAGAAGAAACTTATACATTGGCGGTGTGCAGTGCTCATTGTGGACCTCGGTTGTCCGCCCGCGTTTCCATCACAGGGGTGTGAGCTCTCAGCTGTACCACTCCACCCCCACCCCCAGGTTTTCATTGCATAAACTGATAACCCCGGGGCATAGGGGATAGGAGGTGGGGGTGGGGAGGATCCAACATGCCCCAACGAACGACTTTTTGAAAAAGCAAAAAAATAGATAAAACAGTTGCTGAATTTGGATGAAAAAAAAAACAAGGTTTATATTCTAGTTTGTATTTAACTAATACCAATAATCTCTTGAGTAAAATAAGAACGCAACATAATCAGATTCAAATTTCTTGTCCACCAGATACTGTATAGTAAGTATTTTACTCGTTTTTATTTAAGGTTTACATCTCCTGCCTGAAATCTGAAGAGGCATAAAATTCGAAAAGTTTGCCTCTGTCAAAAGGTATCCGAAATAGATTTGAGTGATTGGCCAGTTTTAGTACAAATGGATTTGTCAAAAGCTGTGCTAATACGAATCTGCATAGTCTGGCCTTTGAACATGATCACGTACCGATTACGTGTCCTCTCCTGCTTTAAATGTTATGGCCATTCACCTACTTCGTGCAGAGCTGTGCACATTAATGGTTACACACTCTACACTTGCACTGCAGCACCATTGCCACCGCTCACAAAGAATTTTTATTTTTCCCCTCCATTCTGTACTTCTCCCTAAAGTACGAGGCTAAGAATTCTAGAAATTGTAGTAGTGCACTTTACATTCAGTTTTTCATGCTCGCTCGAGACCAAGGTTTTACTCTTTAAACTTTCAAGTATTTTTTTTTTCTGTGGTAGTAAATTATAAATGCACCGTCTTTGAAAAATAGTCCTGTATTGATTAGTTTTGCGGGCAGTTTTTAAGTCTGAGCTAAAACATGTGAGGAGGGAAATACTCCGAATGCCCCTATAGTTCCGAGCCAATGGCACGTTCGTATACCTCACTTCTTCCATACGCCCCCTCCCCCCCCTCCCCGCTCTCCCCAGACCACCCGAATACTGCGAATAACTGGGCGCCGAAGAACAAAGATAAATTTCAAAGTATACACAACATGTCATGACCGTAAATTATCAACACAACATTTCGCTATGGGTGTGTGTGTCATAATTCCCCATGAACTACAATGTTTCACGTTGACACAGGATCTTCCCTGCCGCCAGTAAAGAAAGATGTACTGAGGCTGTATAACATGCGCTTCTGCCCCTATGCTCAGAGGACGAGACTGGTGCTGGCACACAAGCAAATTCCGTACGTTTAGATCAATTTGAAACTAGATTATTGCAGAGATATGCAGTTGGCAAAGTCTTATAACACTGACGACGAACCTTAACTGAATTTTTTAGCCCTCAGCCAATTGGTTGAAGACTCGCTAGTTTTGTCATGTCAGTATCTTGGAAGCTATTTACCCTGCTGTTTTCGAATTTCATACAGTGAAACTGTGTATATTGTAAATGTGCTATTTCTTTGAAATCGATCAGGCATTCACGAAACAACACTTGGTGAAATATATATATATATATATATATATATATATGTTGCATTGACACTTCTTGCGTTTGACCGAGCCAGTTCTCTAAAACTTTAAGGCCCGGGCTTATACAGCAATAAACAGTGAAAAAATACATTTTTAGATGTATAGCGTTGTATTATTATGTCGAAATCGACCAAAAACTGAGGGATTGATGCTTAGTTTAAATTTTTTTTAAAATATGTACCTGTTTTATATTGAGACGTGAAAGTTCTCCTGGCAAGTTTGAAAACTAGACTTATGTAACAATGCACAGTGAAAGTATTATATACCAGGTCGCATTATTATTGAAGTGGACCTGAATTTCACGTAATGCTTCTTTGTCAAAAATTAATTAAAATTTTACATCGAGACTTCAGTTTGTCCGGGCAAATTCTCAAATACGATTCAACCCAACCTTCTGAAGCATTTCACAGTGAAAATGGGAACACTGCAAATGTGCATCGTTGTATTATTTTTGAAATCAACCAAAAATTGGCGAAATGGCTATGTCAAAAATGAATAAAAATGTTCACATTTTGAATGGAGGCATGAGTTTCTGTGGCAAGCTCGCAGTTACCCCAAGGCTTTGCCCATCTAAATATACGGAGAAATTACTTATATATGGTTTGAAATCAAATGAAATATGCAAAGTTATTAGCTTTCCGACCAGGAAAGAATTTTGCTTTTGTTGCATTCTGGTCTGTTGTAAAAGTAGTCGTATTTTGCTTCAATTAGTCACGAGGTGATCAACGTAAACTTGAAATTCAAACCCGACTGGTTCCTGAAGAGGCATCCATTTGGGCTGGTACCCATCCTGGAGCAAAACGGCGCCATCGTGTATGAATCAGCTGTGTGCAACGATTACTTGGATGAGATTTACCCGAATAAACCACTCTACCCACGAGATGCGATGCAGAAAACGCACCACAAAATGGTGATGGCGGTGTTCGAAAAGGTAAGCTTAGTTTTCGGGGTGCTTGATCGTTGGCAGGAAATGGCTCATAAATTCCTAAGGTGAACAGAAAATATGTTCGCAGGATTACCTACTGCTACTATAAAAATATAAACCTATTTTTGTCTTGGGATGTCAGTAAAATTAAAAGCAAGTGGATAAAAAATCTGACTTAGTTGCTTCTGATGTAATAATGTGAATTTCATGGATGTGTGACAATCCTTTGCTTCAAAAGCCAAAACTAGAGGGAGGGGCACCATCTGGGTTACTATGGTTATGGTTATGTCTGCAGGTAGCAGGTCGATTTGGTGCTGTAAAAAGCCAAGACACGCGTGTAAAGCAGAAGGCCTTGGAAAGACTTTCGAAAGAAATGGCAGTCCTAGAGACTCTTCTTACCGACACATTCTTCGGAGGTGATTCAGCATTTAAAAAATTTCTACTCTTTACAAATCGGCGATGACATTTTATGTATGTTGTTACAATTTACAAGGTTACATTTTCTTATAAAAGAAATTCTAGAGTCCATCTCTCAGATAAGTGCAAATTTTCATTGCGATGCATGTAGACTTAGAACACAGTTATTATTATTCAGTTAAAAATAATTAAAAAAAAAAGATCCCAGTTCAGCCATGTCCTTTGTTTAGGTGCCTCGCCTATGATGGTGGATTATCACATTTGGCCCTGGTATGAGCGAATCCCTGCCCTGGAAGAAATAACCGGCTTATCGTTCCTTCCCAAGGAGCGGTATCCGAAATTGAATCGCTGGATGGATGCCATGCTTGCTACACCTGCGGTGAGAGATTCCTGGCTCCCCAAGGACTTGCACGTCGAATTCTTCGTTTCATTCGCCACTGGGACACCGAATTATGATGCCGGGTTGCCACTGGAAGCAAAACTGTGATAAAACTATTGATGTTCCGAAAAGCCAACTTTATAAAAGACTGAATTTTTAGCATATACTGGAGATTTTTGCGTGCGCACATGTAAATACGCTTTCCACACTGTACTTTTTATATAGTTCTTATCAAGTGACAGTTGTTTGTAAACAATTTAATATGTGGTCGAAGAGGAACATTTGCACGTATAGATGCCATGTTTGATGACGCCACCATATTTCTTTTAATTAAGGGCCCCAAGACGAGGAAAAATATATCTTTGTTTCTCATCCTCCGCGAATATGTGCTACATCATATAAATGCTGATTATTAAACCGTATTTTAATTTTGAGCAATGCCAGGTCACTGAAATTTTCAGTAAAAAAAATTTTGAAGTTCGGCTTCTGTCGGGTCTAAATTTTTGAGAAAAAAAACTAAGATTCGCCGGCGGGGTTAATTTTTTTTTCGCTATTATTTAAATGGTCTCGCGGCAACTTGGATTGCCGATCAACATCTATATCGTAAACATGATAGTTACTCTTTATATAGGGTGAATAACACTAATCCATGTCAATACAAGTTATGTAATTTGTGTGTAAAATAATAAAAACTACGTGCAAAAAATGGTGGTGATTTGAATAACATAAAAAGTTTTTCGAGAAAGAAGTAAACATTTTCTGGTATGTTGTTTAAAAATAAATATCACAGTGACAGAAAGCAAACCTGTCGGCGCGCGAATTTCGCATGATTTTTTTTACACAATTATCCCACCATAGCCTTATGACGAAACCAATTTTGCTTTGCGTAGCAAACGATGTAATGTTACAAAAGGTGTAATGTAACCAAAGGGCAGTTAGAATAGTTAAATGAATACGCAGGTGAAATAGAAAAATCAAAACAGCGTTTTAACAAGTCGCAGAAGCAGTGAAAAGTAAAAACTGATAGCAAAAGCTGCAAAAGTCCAGAGTCTACCAAGTCGTCATTTTATGGTACAAGACCGAAGGATCCACAGAGAAGTACAAAGTTGAACAACTACAAGGTCGGTACATGTGGAAAGAAGCATCCTAGAGCTCAATGCCCAGCTTTCGGAAAAGTGTGCAAAAACCAGGGTTGGCTGGTTTCTCCCATTAGGCTTTATACCCTGGGTTAAAACCGGGTTTTTACCTGAGGAGAGAAATACGTTTCTCCAACAATTTCTGCCGTAGTTCCTCCCCTCTTTTTATTTTTTTCTTGCTTAACATACACGTGAGAATACACAAATGTATGATCGACATTTGTTATTCAGGCTTTCACTCTCTTTCTTTTACTACAAGGCAGATGTCTTCCTATTCTACTCATGATCAAAGAAAAATCCGTTCTGTGTCAGTCTGTGTCAAAGTACTGACATGCTTATCTTTCAGTTACTGTCCGAGCTACGCCTTAACAAAACGTCTTAATCCTTATATCACAGGAGATGCAGAGATTAAGGGTGTGTATTCTCTGTCAGTCTGTGTCAAAGTAATGACATGCTTATTTATCAGTTACGGTCCGTGCTTCGCCTTAGAGATTAAGGGTGTAAGTAACTTCAGTGCCATACATTCGAAAGTGCGAAACCGATTAGGCAATGATAAAGCCACCAAGCTAGTTTTCTGCTACCGTATGCTTCGATGATCAAATGAGATCGATTATTAAGTGCAACTTAAATGACTGATTCGACTACTTCACTGTTCCGCCTTCAGGCAGATTGGTCTATGTATGAACAGTTTAAAGAAAGTTTTGAAATATTACAGGGGCCCCTCGTTAATTCGTCCTCGGTTAATTCGGTCCCTCGGCTAATTCGTACCAATTCCGCCGGTCCTGATTTTGGGACCCATTCACTTTATGTAAAAGTACGAATTAACAAGGACTCGGATAATTCGTCCCAAAATTTACCCTCAATTCTTATCTATTCCGGTCTTTTATCAATACAGAGACACACAGGTTAGGCATGCCAGTAGGGTAAAAGTGGGGCTATCAAAACAGGAAGTGACGTCATAATGACGTCAGGAGGTGTTTTGATAGCCCCATGGGGCTTTTAAAACAGTGACGTCATAATGACGTCACTGTGGGGAAAACCCGATCGATAAATTTCAGAGTGCACTCGTACAGAGTGTGGGGGAAAACCGATCGATAAATTTCAGAGTGCACTCGTACAGAGTGTGGGGGAAAACCGATCGATAGATTTTAGAGTTCACTCGTTCAGAGCGTGGGAACGATCAATAAATTTGAGAAGGAATGGGATTTTCATTAGGATAAAAGTGGGGCTCCGAAGACAGGAAGTGACGTCATAATGACGTCACGAGGTGTTTTCGGAGCCCCATGGGGCTCCGAAAACAGTGACGTGATTGTTTTCGAATTCGCATGGGTGTTCTGAAACAGGTAATCGAAAGAGCGCGCGCCCGTTCAATGACGTCATGATGACGTTATAATGACGTCATCATGATGACGTTATAATGGCGTCATCATGACGTTATAATGGCGTCATCATCATGACGTTATAATGACGTCATTATGACGTTATCATGACGTCATTATGATGTTATGGCATATTAAGACAGTCCTAAGCAGCATAACCCTAAGTCGCCTGTCAATCATCATGACGTCATTAGTCACGTGACCTGTCAATCATCATTGGTCACATGACCTGTCAATCATGTGTCATGTGACTGTATATGAGGAATATTTTCCCGATCATTAACCTTCTGGCCTGAATGGCTCAGTTGGTAGAGCAGAGAATCCGTAAGCGGAAGCGTGATCTGAAGGTCGGTGGATCGATCCCGCCCTCAGGCATCATTTTCACCTTCTGTCTATCCCCCGGACCAGAACATGACATGCACCGACCCCCCCCCCCCGGACCAGAACATGTCATGTATCGGACGCCCCAACCCAGGACCAGGACATGACATGTATTGAACCCCCCCCCCCGGACCAAGGCATGAGATGTATCGAACCCCCCCCCCCGGACCAAGACATGACATGTATCGGACCCCCCCCCCCCCAGGATGTGACTATGTAATTGCTATGTGAACATAATTAGTTTCAAGTATGTATGTCATTATCAGATCGTTCAACAGACAAGCCGTGATAGCTCACTTGGTAGAATAGACGGCTAGCAACCTGAGAGTTGTGGGATCGATCCCACATCGGGGCAAACTTTTTTCTGGTTTTTGTTCACTTTTATGACTCTGTGACATTTTGTGACAACATGTGACTGTGACATCATGTGACTCTGTGACATTTTGTGACTCTGTGACTTTTTATTTTTAATTATTATTATTATGATAATATTTAATAAGTCATATTTCAATGGTTTCCCATTACAGTAACCACACACACACACAACATAAGTACATGTGAATAGAGTGTGGGGAAAACCGATTGATAAATTTTAGAGTGCACTCGTTCAGAGCGTGGAGGAAACCGATCGATAAAATTTCAGAGTGCACTCGTTCAGACCGTGGGAACGATCGATAAATTTGAAAACATCAAAGGCCTAGACCGTGGGAACGATCAATAAATTTCAGAGTGCACTAATTCAGACCGTGGGAACGATCGATAAATTTGAAAACATCAAAGGCCTAGACCGTGGGAACGATCAATAAATTTGAGAAGGAATGGGATTTTCCCAAACTCTATGTTTTATGTTAAAGTAGTTTGAAAATGACACTTCTAAAGCACATTTAACAAATGTAGTTTTTTGATAACATATAATATATAAAATAAGTTTGAATATTTTAGCATGCTACTTATTTGGATATTCTAAAGTCATAGTAGTGGAAAAATGGTGGTTCTAGACCAACTTTAACAAATTTAGTTTTTAACACCATATGATATATAAAATAAGTTTGAACATTTTAGCATGCTACTTATTTGAATATTCTAAAGTCATAGTAGTGGAAAAATGGTGGTTCTAGACCAACTTGAACAAATTTTGTTTTTTGACAACATATGATGTATAAAATAAGTTTGAACATTTTACCATGGTGTAGTAGGGTAAAAATAAGGGTTCTAGACCAACTTGAACAAATTTTGTTTTTTGACAACATATGATGTATAAAATAAGTTTGAACATTTTACCATGGTGCAGTAAGGTAAAAATCAGGGTTCTAAACCAACTTTAACTAATTTAGTTTTTTACAGGTTTCAGACGATTCTACCACTTGGTTGATTGTTTGATTGTTGGAAAATGGGAAGTGAAAATGTGGATAGTTATGTAGGAAAACTGCGCCCATTCAAAAGACGTGTTCGAATGGCAAGCCCATTTTAAAGACGTGTTCGAATGGCAAGCCCATTTTAAAGACGTGTTCGAATGGCAAGCCCATTCAAAACACGTGTTCGAATGGCAAGCCCATTCAAAACACGTGTTCGAATGGCAAGCCCATTCAAAAATAATTTTTGAAAGATATTACGTCGTGGTATTGTTCAACAAATTGTTCAACATGTTCAACATGTTCAACAAGTTCAACATGTTCAACAAGTTCAACATGTTCAGCATGTTCAACATGTTCAACAACTTGTTCAACATGTTCAACATGTTGTTGTTCAACATGTTCAACAAGTTGTGTATAAAGCTATGTTTAAAGACTTTTTCATCATTTGAATAGTGTAGGTTGAACCGAAAGGATGTATAAATGCAACATTTGTTCGTAATCTTACAATTGGCCGCAAAGTCTTAAAAGACACTTAAAGGTTGCTCACGCGAAGAAGCTTTGCTCAAACATATGGAGCAGTGTGGTGAGGATGCTGATGACAGGAGTTCTGAAAGTGAGTCAGAAGCAGACTCTGAAAGTGACTCAGAAACAGACTCTGTTTGGCATGATATGGTTCAAGACGTCTACGATGACTATGATAACATATTTCAAGAAAAGGTTTCAGAATATGAAGAACAAGGACTTGAAGATGCGCGTGAAATAGCAAGTTATGACCTTCGACCCATTTATAAGCATGGACTAAAACAACTGTTTATGAGACTGTTCAACTATACCCAGCGTCTACAACAAAGCAAACATTATCAAAAGATTTTAGAGGACTTTAATTACTTTGCTAATGAAAAACATTATAAGTATTCAAAGGCACTAAAGGCGGCTATAAGGAAAAACAATGCATTCTTTGAAGAGCTACTAGATATGGAGGAGGAGGATGGTAGCAGTGACAACAAAAGTGGCATGGACAGTGAACAGAGTGAAACAGATGCAGAAAAATAGACTTATTTGACTAAACTTTATAATAAAGACTTTATAAATGTTGTAATATTTTATTAACTTAAGCGTTGTGTAATATATGTCTTGCTTTGCAACATATAAAGTCGTAAGGTTCCTGACACGGTTTTAATTGACCCGTAAACCATATATCATATATTGGGTATTATAGTTAATTTTGTATTATTATGTATTATATTCAAGAATTGTGTTATTATGTATTATATTCAAGTATTGTTTTATTATGTATTATAGCCCAGTATTGTTTTATTATGTATTATATCCAAGTATTGTATGAGAAAAATAAAAAGTTGAAAAGCATCATATGTGTTTTTATTGAACATTACAAATATGTACAATTATGATAAAAACAAAACTATTTCAAATACATATTATGTTAATACATGTGCAGAAGAACTTAACTCAAAATTTTATAACAACTGACTTCACATGAACATAGATAATATTAATTTCATAGTCTACATATGAAGACAATTTAATTTGAACTACATATCAAATGTACATGTCCATATGAGTCAAATCTAAGTTCTTGTCAAGCTTCAAAACCTTCGCTCCAATCTTCTGCACTGTGATGAAATCACAGCATCCACTAAGCTCGTCATGCTGTTAAAACTGTATACAGTCATCTCGCTGTCTACTCAACCATCTTCTGACAGTCACTGCATTGATACAGATCCATTTTCTGAAGCATGAGATCCACTGACGTCATTTACTTCTTCAACATGTGCCAGTCTTTCAATGACAACAAAATTCCCTTCTTGGTAGGATATAACCTCCCAGATGCATGATTCGTAATATATTTACGAATGTTAACCATCACTTTCTGTTGATATTCACCAATTTAATATATGTTTCTCCATTAATGGGTATCATAACCGGTGAATCGTCTACACGCATCTTCTTCATAGTGGTATCAGCTTTACGCTCCGGTTCTCGCTTTATATCAGGCTCTGTCGTATTTTTTCGCATTTTACACGGCGGCGTAATAGCTGGTAACTCATCTCTTTTTATCTTTCTAAGATGTGGTCGCTTTTGACGCTGCTGACGTGACTTCGCCTTAGACTTTACCATGGGCATTGCCTTAGACTTTGCTGTAGGTATTGTCTCAGGCTTTGCTATAAAATTTTCTGCAGGCATTGTCATAGATGGTAGTTGTTGTTCACTCACTGCAGACATGTTCACTCTTCAGTATCTTGATACAGAATGTGCGTTATGTCTGAGTGTAGGTACCTTTTATGCTCTATAGGGAGTTGTCACACTCGAGGTTGGACACACTATGTCCTAATATGTTTAGAAATAACTTTACCATATGCAACTTTGCGGCCAATTGTAAGATTTCGAACAAATGTTGCATTTATACATCCTTTCGGTTCAACCTACACTATTCAAATGATGAGAAAGTCTTTAAACATAGCTTTATACACAACTTGTTGAACATGTTGAACAACAACATGTTGAACATGTTGAACAACTTGTTGAACATGTTGAACATGCTGAACATGTTGAACATGTTGAACTTGTTGAACATGTTGAACATGTTGAACATGTTGAACAATTTGTTGAACAATACCACGACGTAATATCTTTCAAAAATTATTCGAACACCTGTTTTGAATGGGCTTGCCATTCGAACACGTGTTTTGAATGGGCTTGCCATTCGAACACGTGTTTTGAATGGGCTTGCCATTCGAACACGTGTTTTGAATGGGCTTGCCATTCGAACACGTCTTTAAAATGGGCTTGCCATTCGAACACGTCTTTAAAATGGGCTTGCCATTCGAACACGTCTTTTGAATTGGCGCAGTTTTCCTACATAACTATTCACATTTTCACTTCCCATTTTCCAACAATCAACCAAGTGGTAGAATCGTCTGAAACGTGTAAAAAACTAAATTTGTTAAAGTTGGTTTAGAAGCCTGATTTTTACCTTACTGCACCATGGTAAAATGTTCAAACTTATTTTATACATCATATGTTGTCAAAAAACAAAATTTGTTCAAGTTGGTCTATAACCACCGTTTTTCTACTACTATGACTTTAGAATATTCAAATAACTGGCATGCTAAAATGTTCAAACTTATTTTATACATCATATGTTGTCAAAAAACAAAATTTGTTCAAGTTAGTCTAGAACCCTTATTTTTACCCTTCTACACCATGGTAAAATGTTCAAACTTATTTTATACATCATATGTTGTCAAAAAACAAAATTTGTTCAAGTTGGTCTATAACCACCATTTTTCTACTACTATGACTTTAGAATATTCAAATAACTGGCATGCTAAAATGTTCAAACTTATTTTATATATTATATGTTATCAAAAAACTACATTTGTTAAATGTGCTTTAGAAGTGTCATTTTCAAACTACTTTAACATAAAACATAGAGTTTGGGAAAATCCCATTCCTCCTCAAATTTATTGATCGTTCCCACGGTCTAGGCCTTTGATGTTTTCAAATTTATCGATCGTTCCCACGGTCTGAATTAGTGCACTCTGAAATTTATTGATCGTTCCCACGGTCTAGGCCTTTGATGTTTTCAAATTTATCGATCGTTCCCACGGTCTGAACGAGTGCACTCTGAAATTATATCGATCGGTTACCTCCACGCTCTGAACGAGTGCACTCTAAAATTTATCAATCGGTTTTCCCCACACTCTGTACTTATGTTGTGTGTGTGTGTGTGGTTACTGTAATGGGAAACCATTGAAATATGACTTATTAAATATTATCATAATAATAATAATAATTTTAAAAAAAAGTCACAGAGTCACATAATGTCACAGAGTCACATGATGTCACAGTCACATGTTGTCACAAAATGTCACAGAGTCATAAAAGTGAACAAAAACCAGAAAAAAGTTTGCCCCGATGTGGGATCGATCCCACAACTCTCAGATTGCTAGCCGTCTATTCTACCAAGTGAGCTGTCACGGCTTGTCTGTTGAACGATCTGATAATGACATACATACTTGAAACTAATTATGTTCACATAGCAATTACATAGTCACATCCTGGGGGGGGGGGGGGGTCCGATACATGTCATGTCTTGGTCCGTGGGGGGTTCGATACATCTCATGTCTTGGTCCGGGGGGGGGGTTCAAAACATGTCATGTCCTGGTCCCGGGGGGGTCCGACACATGAAATGTTCTGGTACGGGGGGGGGGTCGGTGCATGTCATGTTCTGGTCCGGTGGATAGGCAGAAGGTGAAAATGATGCCTGAGGGCGGGATCGATCCACCGACCTTCAGATCATGCTTCCGCTTACGGATCCTCTGCTCTACCAACTGATCCATTCAGGCCAGAAGGTTAATGATCGGGAAAATATTTCTCATATACAGTCACATGACACATGATTGACAGGTCATGTGACCAATGATGATTGACAGTTCACGTGACTAATGACGTCATGATGATTGACAGGCGACTTAGGGTTATGCTGCTTAGGACTGTCTTAATATGCCATAACATCATAATGACGTCATGATAACGTCATAATGACGTCATTATAACGTCATGATGATGATGTCATGATAACGTCATGATGACGTCATTATAACGTCATTATAACGTCATGATGATGACGCCATTATAACGTCATGATGACGTCATTATAACGTCATCATGATGACGTCATTATAACGTCATCATGACGTCATTGAACGGGCGCGCGCTCTTTCGATTACCTGTTTCAGAACACCCATGCGAATTCGAAAACAATCACGTCACTGTTTTCGGAGCCCCATGGGGCTCCGAAAACACCTCGTGACGTCATTATGACGTCACTTCCTGTCTTCGGAGCCCCACTTTTATCCTAATGAAAATCCCATTCCTTCTCAAATTTATTGATCGTTCCCACGCTCTGAACGAGTGAACTCTAAAATCTATCGATCGGTTTTCCCCCACACTCTGTACGAGTGCACTCTGAAATTTATCGATCGGTTTTCCCCACACTCTGTACGAGTGCACTCTGAAATTTATCGATCGGGTTTTCCCCACAGTGACGTCATTATGACGTCACTGTTTTAAAAGCCCCATGGGGCTTTCAAAACACCTTCTGACGTCATTATGACGTCACTTCCTGTTTTGATGGCCCCACTTTTACCCTACTCATGCCACACAGTTAAAACAACACGTTATTCAGGCATCATGTGTAGCGAGATGAAGGGGTTGCATAATGCGCATTGTGGGGCAGTAATGATGGGGGTTTAAGGATTATGATTGACGTTGAATACACCCAGTGTCTTAGTGTGCACAGCGTTTTCACTGCCTACTATGCAGCAGCTTGAGATGCCGTCTTTTTTCTGTGGACACTTCGCGCTCCGGAGCGTGTATGTAATTTGTATAAACTGTATATAGATTTAGGTTAAAATGCGTAGTGTGGATTTTTACGAAAAACTTTTTTTCTGGTAGAGTCGGCTTTGAGAATCGGATGATAAATATACCAAATTTGATTAATTGATTGACATTTCTCGTGAATCAATGTCTGTTTGTGTAATAAACAGTTTAATAAAAATATAAAGTGTTATAATATCAAATAATTTGGAATAAAACGCAAATAAAGGTTGAAATAAGTTTTATGCCCGACGTTTCTCCCCTGTTTCTCCCCCATTTATCCCCCATTTCTACCCGGGAGAACCCTAAATTCCGGGTTTTTCCCCTATTTTTCCCATGGGGAGGGGAGAAATACCTTAATCCCTGGGAGAAACCCAACCCTGGCAACATCTGCCATTTCCGTAATCATTTTGCTTCGTGATGCCGAACAGGAAAAACTGTGGAAACTGTGCAAGAACTGTCTACTGGTGTTACTTATTACGACGACAGTTTATACGTCAACTCGGTTTTTTTCGACAGTGTCGCTGGAAATTCAATGAACGAGTGAATTGCACCAATTACACTAAATGGTTGTATCCTTCCTCTTAAAATTGACACAGGTGCTCAAACAAATGTGTTGTGTGAAAATAATTACAATGCTTTTGTCGGTTGTAAAGCTCCGCGGTTACATGCGTCAAAGCATAGACATTGTGGGCAAGTGTTGTCTTACAGTACGCCAAAATAGAAAACATTGCAAAGCAGTTTTTTATGTGTGTCGTGGTGCAACACATAGTTTACTCGAGTTAGGTCTCAGTGAAAAATTGGAGTTAGTAAAACTCACATGCAAGTCAACCAAAAAAATCGACTAAAACGAATGTCGAAAATAGTGTTGATAATTTGGTTGAGCAACCTTAAAAGCACATGGATTATGATAAATTTGTCAACCAAAATCGTGAGTGTTTTGAAGGCTTAGGTGCTATACCTGGAGAACACCATATAGTTATTGATGAGTCAGTGCCTCCAGTTGTTCAGGCCTGTAGAAAACACCTTTCCCTTGCATCAAAAACTAAAAGGGGAATTAGAGCGTATGATTGATCTAGGCGTTATCACACCAGTTGAGGAGCCTACTGACTACGTCAGCTCCATTGTGGTTGCAACAAAACCAAACGGGCAGTTAAGGGTGTGTGTAGACCCACGAGATCTTAATCGTACTATCAAACGTTACCATTTCAAATTACCAACGCGTGAAGAGGTAATTGCAAAGTTTGGAAAGGCAAAGGTCTTTTCCAAGTTAGACGCAAGTCAAGATTTTTGGAAATTGAAACTCGACAAAGAAAGTAGTTAAATTACGTGTTTCATTACTCCTTTCGGTAAATTTAGATACTTACGTTTGCCGTTTGAAATCGAAAGCGCGCCTGAGGTAAATCACAAACGTGTTAGTGATATGTTTGACGACCTCGAAAACGTTGATACGTCAATGGATGACATTATAGTTACAGGAGAGACTTTTGCAGAACACGATAAAACACTGAATGAAGTGGTGAAACGAGCCAAACAAAACAACTTAAAGTTGAATCTTGGTAAGTGTATCTTCGGTGCAAAAGAGTTGATTTTCTCGGTGACAAACTGACGGATAGCGGGGTAACGCCGGATCCGAAAAAATGTCCGCAATTGAAAATATGCCAAAACAAAACTCATTGAAAAAAACGAGTCTTCAAAGGTTTTTAGTTAGCATAACTTACCTTGCAAAGTGGACTCCGGACATGTCTGAGAAAATAGCCCCTCTCAGAGAATTGCTAAACCAAAATATTGAGTGGTCTTGGCATATTATGACTGAAAATAGAAACTAAGGTCTCATCCGATTATAGCAAAGACGTCCTTGGAGCTGTGTTGTCTTACAGTGCGCCAAAATGGAAAACAGTGCAAAGCAGGTTATTATGTCTGTTGTGGTGCAACACATAGTTTACTCGGATTAGGTCTCAGTTACGGAAATGAATGGCGTCCAGCTAGTTTCGCTTCCCAAGGATTATTATCGGCTGAAACTAGATATGCGCATATCGAAAAAGAATTACTTTCGATATTCTATGCATGCTCTAGATTTTATCAGTTAATATTCGGTAGTACAGTAAAGGCTGAAACTGACCATAAGCCGCTCATAAATTTGTTTAAGAAACCACTTAACGATTGCCCGCTTCCAGTTCAAAAGCTGATGCTTAAACTGCAGAAATATGACCTGGATGTCGTTTATACGCCCAGTAAGTTCTTGCTTTTGGCAGATATGTTATCTTGGGCAACAGAGGAAACAAGTGTCAAATGAAATGATGCACTTCAGTCTGAAAAAGACATTGCGTCATATGTCCACAGTGTTATTATAACCATGTGATTCTCTGACATGAAGATGAGAGAAAACAAAGGCAAAATCAATGATGACCCGGTTATGACCACGTTAAAGGCAACTATACTTCAAGGTTGGCCTCAGTCATGTGATCAATGTCCCTCGGACATCATTGAATATTGGAATATTCGGGAAGAGCTTACGGTGGCAAACGATATCGTGTTTAAGGGTTCAAAAGTTGTAATACCAAAAAGTCTGATTGGTCTTATGCTTGACAAAATTCATGAAGGTCATCTTGGTATTAATAAATGTCGGAAACGTGGCCGTGATATGTTGTATTGGCCAGGGTTAAATTGAATAGCGTGTAAACAATTGCAGTATTTGTTTAAAGTACAGTCGAACTTAAACTACAGAACCGTTAAAACGCCATGACCTACCCCTGAGACCGTGGCAATGTGTTGCAAGTGATCTGTTTACACACCAAAACAAAGACTACTTGATTATTACAGATTACTATTCGTTTTACCCGAAACTTGTTTGCCTGAATAGTGAAAAAGAGCAACAATGTCAAATTTTCTTGTCATGGTACCCCGGATTTATTAATTAGTGACAATGGTTCTGTTTATACATCTGCAGAGTTTAAACACTTTGTTAGAGAATGGGAATTCGAACATAAAACATCCAGTCCGCATTTTCCGAGTTCTAACAGGATGGCAGAAATTGCCGTGAAAGTAGTTAAGAATATTGTTCGTAAGTGTATTGATAGTGGTGACTATATATTCAAAGCTACTCCGCTTGAAGGTGGAAAATCGCCAAGTCAGTTGTTAATGCAACGTCGAATTAAGACACCATTACCAATACACCATACTTTATTTTAGACTGATAATGATAAGCAGGTTAATTAAGCTAAATATAAGAAACGTATTAAACAGAATGATTATTTTGATAAGGTTGCTACACCGTTGAAACCTTTAAACTCAGGTGATCCTGTGAGCATGTATAATTTTCAAAGTAAACGTTGGGATCAACCAGCTACAGTGTTACAGGAAATTTCGAACCGGTGATATTTGGTTCAAACACCAGTAAGTGTTAAAGTATTTGATAAATGGGTGTTCTACCCCAACCCCCCTCCCAGCGAAGTTGTGTGTGTGAATGAAACTGTCAATCATCGTGACGTCATCATGACGTCATTATTGAAGACCCACCTCTCCCCCTAGGACATGGTGGTAAAACCCTCACCCCTTCTCCCCAGGATATAGTGGTCAGACAACCGCCCTCCCGTGAGGAAATTTTTGGACCCCATCTAGGACAGGAAATTTTAGCAAAATTTTGTTTTGAATCACATATTGTTGTTGGTTGGTTAGTTGTTGTTGGTTGTTGGTTGAGCTTGAACCTCGAACACATCTTTGATTGGCGCGATCTTCCCACACAACCAACCAAAGAAAAAATACAACAAATAAACATACATAACAAAGAATTTCACTAACCTCAAATTTTCACTTCCCATCTTCCAGCAACAACCAACCAACACCAACCAACCACCATCCAACAACTAACCAACAGCCAAAAACCAACCAACAACCAACAAAAATATGTCACCCAAAACAAAATTTTACTAAAATTTCCTGAGGGGGGGGGGGGGGGGGGGGTTCCAAAAACAAAAAATGTTAAGAATCGTCTCAAACGGATAAATATGCAAAAATCACAAAATTACCCCACGGGTGGAGGGGGGGGGTTAAAACACGAAAAATGTTCAGAATCGTCTGAAACGGATAAATGTGCAAAAATCACAAAATTTTCCCACGGGGAAGGGGGTTGGAGTCAGGAGGTCAAAAAACCAAAAATGTTCAGAATCGTCTGAAACGTGTAAATATGCAGAAATCACAAATTTTTCCCACGGGAAAGAGGGGGGGGGGATGGAGTCTGGAGGTCAAAAAACCAAAAATGTTCAGAATTGTCTGAAACGGATAAATATGCAAAAATCACATATTTCCTCACGGGGAGGGGGGGGGGGGGGTCTGACCTTTATGTCCTGGGGGAGAGGTGGGGGTCTGACCACTATGTCCTGAGGTGAGGGGGAGGCGGGTCTCTAATGATGACGTCATGATGAGGGCCAGTTTTATTCACACACGCAACTTCGCTGGGGAAGGGGGTTGGGCCGGTAAATATCGCAGAAATATGAAACACAGCAAGCCTAGTTTTGCTGGTAATTTAGAACAAGATGTGTTAAACAAAGACAGTGAAAATGTAAACAATGCCATATCTGAAAATTTGGTTGAAAATATTCCAAGCAGTACACCCGAGAGTGATGTACAAACAGCACCGGTTCTGTCAGTTAGTCTAGTTAAACCTGAAGTTGTGCTTCCTGGTAAAGATCTTCTGATAATATGAAGATTCTCAAGACTGATCAAAGCTCCAGCGAGGTTGATTACCGAAAAAGAATAGTGTTAAGTGTGAAAAATCTTGTGTGTTATTAAGAACTCTTATTTCAAATTTGTTCAAGTTAATCTAAAACAGCATTTGAAACAACTATCACGTTAAAGGCTTATTAGTCAACGGTAATATTAGAACTTCTTTTCTTCTTTTTTTTTAAAAAAGAAGGTGTTGTGTAACTTACAGCTCAGCCTGTGTGCTGATAGCCGCTTTTGTCGTTTGTAGTGTCGTTTTAAGTCAAGATTAAATTCGAACTACAATATTGATTTTTATTGACTTCTACGACACATCCAATCAACCATTAACACCACAGGCGAACATCACATCATGCCAACAATATAAGGTCGATTTTTGCTTGTTAAATAGTTTTATCAATTTACTTCCATATGTTCTGGCTGTCAAAAGTACAGTTAACGGAATTATTTAGCTGTACAGTTAACATTTGTGAAAGCGGCCACAGAAGGCTACCAATGAATTTTACCTCATCATGTACATGGGTTGCTTAGCAAATTATGATATATAGGTAGTTTGAAATAATAAACATCGCATAGAATAATTTTTTTTATAACTATTTGGCGCTCTTTCTTATTTATTATTGTACGTCAGATCGGTACATCTTTGTTATTAAACATTATTAACAACGCTGATAAAAGTTTTGAAACGACTTGATCGATTATGGTTCAGATGTTTGTTGCCGTTTACGGACAAGCGAGGGGTGTGTTTCATGCGTAAAAATAGCATTGTACTCTGAAATATAGAAATATTTAACCGCAGTTGATACACAGACAGTTTATTTATGTCTTACTCTTTAAGATTTATATTTGACTTCGAGTTGTCACCTTGAACGTACGAGGTACGAGTCGACTGTAATCAGTCAGTCCCAGCTGATTCTAGCTCCGAGTAGCTCTGACTTGTATAACATCGTATATATCTCTGTCAGAGCTACGAAGCCTTCCATTGTTCCCCTAATAGGGGTCAACCTCACATGTTCTGAGGCACGAATCCTGCATACCAGTCCGTATTATTCAAACATCTACGGAAAGTTCATGCCGAATATGCCCGTTTTGTAAAACAGGCACAGTTTTTAGTGAACTGTATATCTTTTATTTGTTCATAAAAGTGCAGAAAAGTTAGCTTCCGCATCCACCTGTCAAATGTTAGTTTACTGTCTGGTCTTTAAATGTCACGTGACCAAAGTCAAAGGTCAGAAAATTTAAATAAAGGGATTGTAGTTTATTTGTAAAATATATACTAAAATAGTTGCAGAATTACGTATAAATTTAGTTTGTACACCCACAGTATTTGACCTTTTACTTTTATGTTCTTTTTGAAATATAAATTTAAAAGTTTTTTGGTGGATAATTGTAAAAATTATTGTTACTATTTCACGTAATAAAGTATGCTCCCTGTATACAAACAAATGTCAATTATTGCGGGAGATTTGGGGTTATTTCCGTATTATTTTCTTTTAAAGAAAGCGTAACACAGAAGTTGTATATGATTACCGTTGTACTTTGAGGGCCTTTAGCAAATGCCAATAAAAACTTATGGGTCGTTGAAACTCGCACAAAGTAGCCACAGGGGTGCCTCAAAGCGAGTGCAGTTGACTTGCTTATCGTTTTATAGCGAGGCTTTGAAGCGGTGCCTGGAAACTTTTTAGCGCACCGCTTCTTGGAGCTAAGCTGATTCTTGCGGTTGTGACAGCAAGCATCGTACGAGTGGTGGAACTTGCCATTGATGTCATTTTACCAATCTCGATGCACGACTCCGGTCAGTGCCGTTATTTTAGAAAAGGTTTATCACATAAATAGCCTAATTATAAATTATGATTATTTTTTATGGTCAAATAACGCTATCTTGTAAGACATTTCTACCAGTAAGCACATTTACATTGGACAACATCTCCGATACGAGTATACAGATATTACAGATAACTGTACATAAGTTCAGTTGTTCAGATAACTACGCAAGTTCAGTTATTCGTTTATTGAGCGATCGGTAGCAAACGCGGGTTTTCCAGCCTTTCAACTCCGAGACTGGTTTGCAGAGATCCGCATGTGGACTTAATGTGCTGAATTGTGCCTTTCGAGTATAGTCCTAGATGACTCTTGCGGTCTTCCTATGACAGCCTTTCTGTCCCAGGAAGATAAGGGTCCCAGTGGACCATTTCTGGCTTCCAGCGACATTTGCCAACATGGCTATTCATCTTTTATCATCACCATGCGCATGGCCGGCTACTTAGCGCGTGTTTTCAAACTTTGGGATTATTCACAGCCGAATCCGCAACCGCCTTGGAAACGAAAAGGCATCGAAACTTGTGTTCTGCTACAGAATGCTCCGGGGAGCTTCAGAAATCGAATATAATTAAAAATGAAAATCACAATATATAAACGACAAATATAAAATATGACATGTAGTTTTAATTTGTGTGCATACGTTAGATACATTTTGGATATTAAAACAATTTGCATATATACGAGTAAAGACATGAATAAGTGGGTATGTTTTTCCATATAATATGGACCATAGTTCTTCCCTATTTCTTCCCTATTTCCCATGTTTCTTCCCTGGAAAGGGGAGAAATACCTTTCTTCCCGGAAAATGCAGGAAGGGGGGGGGGGGGGTATACACCAAATATCACGTGGGGGACGGGAATGTCTTTGAAAATGTCACACGGATGGTAAAAAACAAAAGTTGCGTTTTTTTTAAAAGAAAAAACCGTGTTTAAGAAAAACTTAAACACTATCTTATTGATACTTATGGAAAGACCGAGTAGCTATCTTTTATCACAATGTGGCAACATTATGCCTGATATATGTTTTTCTGGATCATCTCTCTTTTTTATGATCGAGTCGTCTGATATAAAAATTGTGATAAAATATCAGTTGTGTATTATAACACTCTTCGATTTATGCAGTTAGCACCATCCTTTAAATTCTGAAGTGTATATAACGTATACAATTGTCACTTGAGAAAGGGGCAAGCATTGTCACAAGCATTTGCTTTTAGCTTGTTCCCTTTTCTGACCTCCTTGAAATATAAATTACCAATATTTATTCTGTTAGTAATAACCTCTGGTTTTGAATTAAGAAAATAAACTTTGATTGATTGATTGATTTTTTTTATATACTGCATCAGGAAAATTCTCAAAGTTTTGCTTTTTTAACAAAAGGTTGTTCAAAAAGGTTCCTATAAACCTCACAAAACTTAATTACGTCGTAAGAAATGTTTACCTGAAAAAATCCCACAAATAGCATGGAAATGCCAACACAAGTCTGAACACCAGATGTGGGAAACCAACACATTTTTTTGATCAGTCGTGAACGACAAAAAAACGATTACAGGATAGAAAGACTTATTCCGCACTATGAGACACTGTAAAGGAGCGTAACATTTAATGACAGCTAGAGACAAGACTAATGGTTGTAAATGCTGATAGTTAATGTTCTAATAAGGTTTAAAAATGGTTGGTGACTTAAGCGTGTTTAGGTCTTAGTTACAAATCCAGACTGATTTTCAACCCGTTACCAGAATGGTGTCCAATTGAATTTCGTCGCCACGGAAATAATAACTGTTTATTCAAAGGCAGGAGGTCCTTGGCGTTTAATTGGTGTGAAACTGTGGCCAGCCGAATTCAAACTGAGGATCCTTTGCTTACAAAGAAAGCATCTTTGCCACTAAATCAAGCAGGTGAACTGAAAGATTGAAACAGTTTATAAACATTCCAGACATTGCCAATAATCACATTATGTCCGCAACGGCCCTGAGGACCTTGCCCTTGACGAGTGATTATTTGCTGTGATTTGTGTTCGGTTTTAAGACATAAAAGCCAAACAGCAAATGTTTTTTAATATTTTCCAAAATATATTCTGAGCAGCGTTTAAGATTGTTAACCTACAATGGTTGGTTTTGAACTGAATTGCATAAAATACATTGGATTTCACCTTTTAACCAAAAGATTATAATAGATAGAATACACTGCATTTCATCTTTTAACGAAAAACTATAGAAGACTAGAGTATCAAGAACTGTATAGTGAACCATATTAGGAATGGCAAACGTTCGGGGCACAGTTTTCGGGTGGGTTTCAGGTCATGGGGCCAAAAGTCTGGCCCCCGACCCATCCCTATGAAGAAGTAATTTTCTGTTGGGTTCCAAGTCAGAAGGAATTCGAGGTAACGAGATAAGTGATAAAGCGGTCAAGGAGGTGCTTAATGAGAACTGTGTCGATTTGCTTATCCCATACTCAGAATTTAAATACTATATATTAACATATACAAACGATCTTTGGCAACGACATTTGAATAGATAAATGAATAACAAGCTGTTTGAAATTATTCCAATTGATGGGCATAAACTGCCCTACATAGGTAAAGTCCGGGATGATATGGTTATGCACAGAGCAAGAAATGGACTTACGTGTGTCAGTCATAAACACCTTTTTAAGGTGAACCTGCACCCGTATGCGTCAGCATACCATTTTTAAAAGAAAGCAACCTGTATCAGTATTTCTAGAATCTTTGTTTATTTGATCATTTTAGAGCATACACGACTTTAGTTCTCGTTGGATTTTAACTGTGATGCTGTTGTTTTCTAGTCATGCACTGACACAGTGCAAACCGCTCAGGGTCGGCCATGTACTTAAATCGTATAATAAACTAACTATCATTTCACTGAAATTTTTCTGTTTCCAGGAAGTACATTGGATGACATTATTGACAAATGATGGCGGCATTGGCAATGAGGCAAGGTCTGCTGTTGTGCAAAAGAAATGTTCAAGCTTCAGTAACATGTTCAGGTAGTGTATTCTGATAATTAATGCAAACCTAATTTATTCCCCACAAGGAATATATGCGATCGACCGCGTGTCTGTCGGTCGGTCTGTCACCAAGAGCTTGTTAACACGACGGCTGAAAAACTCCGGCAAGGATTTTAATGAAACTTGGCTTGTAGCTTCTATAGGAACAAACACAGATCGGTGTTGTAAATGGGCCAGGTTCGTCCAAGGAAAATGGACCAGCTGGACTTGGAAAATTTCCGCTGTTGATTGACTATTGATGGCCGTGTTTAACTGATGGGGGGCTGTGGGAAATATGTGGGCTTGCCACACTACTCTAGTTACATGAATACAGTAGTGCCTCCCGCCCTAGCTCACAGTGCACAGGTTCAGACTTAGGCAGTGTATTCGTACGGAGAATTTCGAAGCCATGTTTATTCCTCAGTCCGTGGCGATGCGAGGGCTGTAGTGGGCTATTGCAAGATAATAGGAAGGCTACCACCACCGAAAGACTGCCTCGTCAGGATACAGTGTGCAGTTAGGGTAGTTTTCTTACAGGCGCCTCTGCAAATGTTCTTTGAGTATCTTGTACGATTTTAGAATAGAGACGCACCTTTTAGTTCTTGGGAGAAGTCCCATGCTTATCGGAAAGAAGGCTTGACGATAGTCCAACTTAAATGTAAACGTTGAGGCACTTCGAATGAATGTTTGAGTGTCCTGGCGGCCTGCAGGTATTTGTCGCATTCAAACATAGGGAATTGGGATGTTGCTTCTATTGACACGATGATAAGTCTGAGGTTGTACTGGGGAAGGGTGTTGTCGTTTTCAGATCATTTGGCTATCATCTTGGCTTGTCTCGTGGTAGTTTTGACACGAGGATTTTCTTACTGCTGCCGGTGTGGTTATGTTATATCCGTAGCAACGCGTGGCGTATGATTTTAGCGTTAAAACACACCCATGCCACTCCAAACCAAGCACTTTGTTTGAGATGGCGAATTGGTGCTTGGCGCTCATCAGCGGCAGACCATTTACATAAAACTTATCAAAAAGAGCTTTATTTCTCCCGCTTTTTTCTAAGTCAGTCATCAAAATCGATTCACCATTGTTCCATCATTATTTTAATGATTTTAGACAATTTTCTATTTCACAGATTGTAGTAGTAAATTGTTTTTAGTCCCTCGCCTACGCGTAGCGCGAAGCGGGGGACTATTGAATTCGGGTCTGTCTGTCCGTCCGTCCGTCTGTCTGTCAACATTTCAGATATGATGTCTTTTGTGCGATAGATCTCAGGAAGTACTAGAGGGATTCCATGTAAACCTTGCATGGGGAAAGAATATAGGATGTAGTTGTGCACCTGGGTACAGGTTTTGCCTGCGGCCGAAAAATGTGACCCAGGGACTTTGTCGAAATCCTGGAATTGCACCCCTGCGGGGTACTTATTCTGTTTCACTGACATACATGTACTTGTTTACAATGTGTTTCGTATGTTGTAGCCTTATTTAAATCCTCCTCAGCACCTCAGCATGCCCAGTACGACAGTTTACCTGAAATGCCACCCTGTGACTTTAAACCACAGCCCTATAAGGTAAGCCCAAATCTCTTAACCTTCACCGCCATCTCCTGCTTTTAACTTCCTGCCATTGTTTTAGTTTTGTGACTCCATAAAAATATACGTACGTAAACTGTCAACGTGGTTACCCAACCCCCTCCCTCCCTCCCTCCCTCCCTCCCTCCCTCCCTCCCTCCCTCCCTCCCTCCCTCCCTCCCTCCCTCCCTCCCTCCCTCCCTCCCTCCCTCCCTC
Organism: Protula sp. h YS-2021; assembly: GCA_949752745.1. Classification (NCBI taxonomy): domain Eukaryota; kingdom Metazoa; phylum Annelida; class Polychaeta; order Sabellida; family Serpulidae; genus Protula; species Protula sp. h YS-2021. Next base: position 74,163,490 of record OX457027.1, read on the forward strand.
CCTCCCTCCCTCCCTCCCTCCCTCCCTCCCTCCCTCCCTCCCTCCCTCCCTCCCTCCCTCCCTCCCTCCCTCCCTCCCTCCCTCCCTCCCTCCCTCCCTCCCTCCCTCCCTCCCTCCCTCCCTCCCTCCCTCCCTCCCTCCCTCCCTCCCTCCCTCGCGGTATTCACAAAAAAACTGACATTTCTATTTACTGTAAAAATGGGTTCAACACATCCCCAGACAAAACCCGTCTGTGTATCGTGCGGTACTGATAATGTCGTAGCAAGTGTGACATGCATACGAGATGAGCGTAAGGTTGGATTTTGTTTGCGCCCAGCATTGCCTTAAAAAAACTATGGGCATACCCAGTATGTTGAAGTGCCGTTCGAGCGAAATAGTGAAAAAAAATGCGCATATGGAACTTGAAATAAGCATGAAAGGAAATGCATGGCATATTAGCTCAAGAGGCAGCACACGAGACGCGATAATACACAATAAGCGTGTCCTAAAAAATAAGTAGGCCACTGTCAAGCAGCTTAAAATTGGCTGTTGTGCGCAACGTGGCTGTGATATGTGGTGTGCTATGGAGAACACTGAAGAAAAGAAGACAGAAATCTTTTTGTGACAAATATATGAAATATCAGATGTAAAAGTACCATTTAGGTGTTTGTACTATGTGCCTTTTGGGTTTATTTTCAAACATTTACTTTAATAATGATAGGGAAATTTTGTCAAGAAGCTTAAGATAATATTTGTTTGCGGTGTTATTTTTTTCTGTGTCGCTTTCCTGCTTCAAGAAGATAAAAAGAGTGCGTTATTTATAGTTTTTTTTATACAGCTTTAGATTTGGTATAGGGTGACTTCGCATTTTTTTTTTTTGTCAAGGCAGAACTGGACATTCCTTTTCTATCTTTTTGGTAGGGCCCAAAATTTGAAGACGCCAAAAAAATTCGTGCCGATAACTTGAGTCCTGCGCTGCTGACCTACTACAAAAACCCCGTGCTGATACACCAGGGACACATGCAGTGGCTGTGGGACCATGAGGGCAGACGATACCTTGACCTTTTCGCGGGAATCGTCACCGTCTCTGTTGGTCACTGCCACCCGTAAGTGGGGGGAGGGGGGGGGGGGTGAGGGGCACCATGAGTGTTTTGGGGGCTTTCGAAGAAAACTGAATGACATTTTTTCCTCACTAATAGGGTTTCCGTGGTCTCCTGTCCTTTGGTGTGTTCTTTGTTATATACTACACTGTGATATACTATGCACAAAAAGTTATTGTATCGATGGAAAAAAATCGCCGTTCTGCCCCCAAATGTAAATGAAAATGAGATGAAAAACAAACAAAATTAATTTTAAATATTTGCTCTGCGACTTAAATTTGAAGTTCGAAAACATTTGGCAAAGGATAGAACTTTGCGTTTAAAGACACAAGGGTCAGTCTGAAAAAAAAATTCCATGTTCAGTAATGGGTATGTCCTGCTTGAACATCCGTGCATTCCAAGCAGCGCATACACATGCTGTTTGCCAGTGTCGATTCTGCGTTGGGGCTGCATAGGCAATGCATGGGTACCACGGAATACAAATAACTACCTTTTTCTGCGTTATATATGAAAGACTATAACAAAATCGGCATGTTTGCTTAGCTGTCGGATTCGCTTAATTTACGTTCACGATCTTAGGTAAATACTTATTCAGTGCACTACAAAATTTTAGGCTCTCGACCTAGATATGGGGCACTCCCCCCCCCCCCCCCCTCAATCCCCCAACAGTGGGTTTATGGTGATGAAAAAACACTGGAAAATAGGCCAGGAAAAGAAACGTTTTACATCTTGACTAGCCACGGAAAAATAGCAGATGTGCAAATGAAGATTGTTGTTTATTTGGCACACAGAACGTGATGTCACTGATCTTCTGATGTCAAAAACTTTATGTTAAAATAACCTTTTTTTCTGGCTTGGTCCGGCGCGTATTAGGACCCCTAGCCCAGCCCGGTCCGTGGAATTTCACGGACAGACGGGCTGCGGAATAAAGCCCTAACTGCTTTTCAGCCTCTCAATCACTCATAAATTCACCATTTACACGGGTATACAGATCTGACGACATGTCATTTATTCCCCACAGGTAGAACCTGTTGGGAATATATGCGATCGACCGTGTGTCGGTCTGTCGGTCGGTCTATCATGAAGAGCTTCTTAACACGATAACTTAAAAACTGCTCTTGATTGACTATTGATGGCCGTGTTTAACTGATGAAGGGCCTGTGGGGAATATGTGGGTAATGCACACTGTTGTAGTTTCAACTGCCGTAAGAAACTGCTGCTCTAGTTTACACTGTTGTGTTTGAAAGATGAGGTGTCGTCCTTAGGTAATAAAACATTTTCGTTTGTTTGATTGTCCATATTACAGTGGGGACTTGTCTGTGTTGCAACCTGCATGATTACTGTGAAGTGAAAAAAATTGCTTTAGCCTTATGCTAATGCGTATGGTTGTGCTGTGCACTAGCCTATTTTTTTTAATAAGCAGGTTATCTTATCTTTCATCCAAACTACTATCGCAAAGTGTATGCGAGTTATTCTTAGAAAATGAACCATTTAGGAGACGCGGCACTAGATAATGTGAAACATAATGTGAGCAAAGTCGCAAATGAACCACCTTTGCAAATTCGCTACTTTATAACTGCTGACTTTGCTGATATGTATTTGAATCGAAGTATATTGTGCTGTATCAAAATTAGAAAATTTCACGACCTCTTTTACAAGTCCAAAAAACTGTAAACGGAGACAATAAGAAAAGCATTTTCTGCACTTTGTGGAGTGCGCTTAAGAATTCTAGGCTTTTCGTGTGTAAAAATACATGGGACTTAAACACGTACATCTTCTGTCTGTTGTGTTTTATTCCCCACAGGGGGGAATATATGCGATCGACCGGTCTGTCATCAAGAGCTTGTTAACACGATAACTTCAAAACTCCTGCAAGGATTTTAATGAAACTTGGTATGCAGCTTCTATGGGAACAAACACAGATCGGTATTGTAAATGGGCCAGGTTCGTCCAAGGAAGATGGACCAGCTGGACTTGGAAAATTTCAAATTTTAATGGCCGTGTTTAACTGATGGGGGGCCTGTGGGGAATATGTGGGCTATGCACACTGTTCTAGTTCATTTTAAAATGGTCATATTTTTTGTCAGCTATGAACCTTTTAAGTGTTAATCATGGGCATTTGAATTTTGTGTAATACGGAGTCGTTTTCAGGGTTGAGACTTCGTAAAATTTGCTGGTCGCCCTCCGGCCAGCTTTAAAAAGTTAATCGCCCGGCGCAATTTTTGCAAAATTTACCTGAACATACTCAGAAAAAAAGTTAGTCGCCACTCGGGCGACCAATTCGAAAAGGTTGATCGCCCGAGCCCAAAGTTGGTCGGCACGGGCGACCGGGCGACTGCGAAATCTCAACCCTGCGTTTTATTCCTTTACTTTTCTTCGTCGTAGCAATTTTTGTCCAGCATATTTTTGTTGCCGGTCTTTTTTAGGGAAAATGGTGTGGTAGAATTTCCTCGCCCGAATTAATTAATGGTGTTTGCGAATTGTGTATCAACTAAGCAGTTACTTTTTAGCATATTTCAGCATGTAGCAAATTTTAAAAAAAAGAATTACTGTGACTAAAAAAAAAACTTCTGACTGGTACACAGGACGTATGGGTCTATGAAAAATGCCGGCGGTTTTCATGCAGAATTTGGTCGTATTCTGTGTCTCTGCTTGACATGGCCAATATTCAGTGCTTTGCAGTGAGATGTCAAATTGTGTGATTTTTTATTGGGGGTGGAGTAGAAATTCCAGTTTCCACATGCTGCCTTCCCTATTTAGTGAGGCATAATGGTTTAAAGATGTCCGTCACACTGGGATTGTGTGTGAACAGTTTCTAAACATGGCCTCTATGTGCACATGAAAAAGCAAAATTTTGTAAATTTCTACCGGTGCAGAACCGAAAAATAATATAATATAATAAAGAGCAAAATATGTTTCTTGTGACTTATAAATGCATGTCGACCTCTATGGAGTATGGTTATATTGCAGGAAAGCAGTTAAGGCTCTACATGACCAGTCTAACAAACTATGGCATACCACAAACATCTACATGCATCCAACGATTCATGAATACGCCGAAAAAATTGTGTCGAAACTGCCAGGAAATCTGAAGGTCAATTGAGCTTATTTGATAGTTTCATTAATCATATCTCGAGTTTTAAGTGGAGTGAAATCAGTTGAGTCTGATATCTAAATTTAATCGTGTGTAATTTTATTAGCAAACATGTCAGCCACAGTGTTTTATCAACCGTCTAAAATTATGTGATCTAAAACTGAGAGGTTGCTCTTGTAGTCCTTTGCTACGTCCTCTCTGTTTGTCTGACTGTTGCAAGTCTTGAGTGATATGAATTGCAAAATATTCTGTAAAAATGGATTCAGCACATCTCGTTTATTGTTATTGTCAACATGGTACGGGTTTCAGTTTCAAACAGGGCAAAAAGAGAAAAAAATAGAATGCGAATCTTCACTTTTTGACTTAAATCGTGTCGCATTACTTTGCTCACATTTTCTCCGCTCACGTTAATATCATGATAACATCACAACCGCTTTGGGGCGTTCGGTTAACCGTTCTCAGTTTCAATGACGATAACACATTTGTCGGGAATATAGAATTGAAAGGCTTCGGCTAGACTTTTAGAAATATTTAACCGAAGAAAAAGCTTTAGTTTGAAAACAGATTTTATCTCATATATTGCGTAGTTGCACGTAATGTTGTAAAACAGAAGATTCGGAAAGCTGCCATAACTAGCACTGTGGGCCATACAGCTAATCTCTGGAGCTTGTGTGTTTTTGCACAGGTCGTGTATTTCGTTAACAGCGGTTCCGACGCGAATGACCTGGCTATGTTGATGGCGAGAATGTACACACAGAGATTTGACGTCGTGTCGTTCAGGTATACTTTGGACTCTAATCGTAACTTCATCTGAAATTGTCGAGAAGGATGAAAGTTGTTTTTTTTTCTCTCTGTCGCTCTTATTTTCGACAGGTTTTCAGATCTTTATCGGGTCTTTCTCGATTTTTAGGTTAAAGAAATTCAAAGTAGAATGATATGAAAAGGAAGCTTGTGGACAGAATGATAAAGTGGTTAAGTGAAAACTTGAGCTTATCATTGCAGTATTTTTTTTTTACCTCGATAAAGTAAGATCAAGTTGCAAGAGCTTAAAAATACAAACGTTGAAAATTTTGCTGTTAGATATCATTAACTGTGCAAAAGTAGTTGTTTTAATGCATAAAAAGCGTGAAGGAGATAAGGCCGTTAAAGAACGCATATTAGAATTAAGTGGTCAATAGCTACATCCAAAATGGCATCGGCCCACCCCATCAACCCCTTCCAGTCACCCTCCGTACCTTAGCAGTATCCGTGAGTGAACTGTCTTGAAAAAACAAGCAACATATTTACTTTAGGCGATGAAAAATACCTTGTTTCTCATCCTCCTGTCGGCTCACTAAAATCACAAATGAAAAAAAAAAGAAACAAGAAGTTACCCGGGCGAGTCTACAAGGGTCCAGTTAAAAACAAAGAAATTGACCGGAAGTCCGAATGTACAAAGTTTCAGAGCAAAAGAAAAAAATACCTGGAACCAGCAAAATACCGAAAATGTTGCTCGCGTCTTCTTCACTTGCATTTTGATGTCAGTAACACTTCAGATCCTTCAAAATTGCATCTTATAAATTGACAGTATGTGTCATGTAAATATTTTATGAAACCGTTTAAGGAAGAAAAAAGGATAAAAAATTTTGGCCAGTACAGGGTTATCGAAATTTTCAACAACAAAAAAAAACACTTCGGGCCCAGCCGACTGTAACTTTTTTATGAGAAAAAACATTGCCGACCGGTCGGGTCGATTTAGAAAAAAAGGGGATTCGGAAAGGTCATTTTTCTCCCTGGCCCCATGTATTAAGTATTCAGTCTAATACTAAACATTATTTTTATCACAGTTTCTTTGTTGATTCCTTTAGTTTTACTTCAGAAATGCTTACCATGGGGCGAGTCCTTACTTGATGGGTGTCACAGCACTGAATACTTGGAGATACTGCGTGCCTTCTGGCTTTGGCGTCCACCAGGTGTGTATGGTAAAACCTTCCCGCTCCTCCCCCTCCCCCCACTCAAAATTTAAGTGCAACCTCCTGGCTACCAGTTATTATCAGTCCCCGGCCACATATTGGAACTGTGCGGCATGATGTTATTGTTCGTTTCTCTTGAAAGCTCTAAAATTGGCGATTTTTTTGTCATTACACATGTAGGTTTTGGTATTTTGTTCGGACCATAGCTCAGCAAGATTATGATAGTTAAGTGGCCTGTGACTGTAGTCGGAAAAGTGAATTTTTGTTTCACTGTGTCATGTGACAGACTATGAACCCTGACGTGTACCGGGGGCCGTGGGGAGGCAAGAACTGCAGGGACTCACCGGTACAAACAAACCGTTCCTGCAACTGCGCGGCGGGTCAGTGCCTGGCTGAAGACATGTACATGGAGCAGCTTGAAGACGTCCTCAAACATTCCATGCCCAAAGCAGGCCTGGCAGGCTTCTTCGCCGAGTCCATACAGGTTTCTTAATGCTTAATCCATTTTCAATAACGTTTTGAGAGTGCATTTTAATTTATTGCAAATTTATGATAGAGTTTTTCATGAGAACAGGGGTGTACTTCCTACTGGTTGCGCAACAAAATAAATGAATAAATAAAATAAATGGAAAAAAGGAAAGCTATGAACTGTGGTGAAAAAATGTGGTTAAGAACAATGGAAATGTGATAACAATTAAAACAAAAAAAACACTTACTGCTTACGAAGCGTGAACAGTGATTCAATTATTCCGTGACAGGGCGTAGGAGGTGCGGTGCAGTACCCTCGCGGATTTCTCAAGAGAGCATTTAAACTTGTACGCAAATGGGGTGGAGTTTGTATTTCAGACGAGGTGAAAACCTTTATTTAAATTCGGTGTATCATTTATAAAGTTGATGTGTAGGTTGTACTGGGGGATCGCAGCTGATAGTAATTTCAAAGTAACCCAGTGTTAAAAGTTGCTTTCATCTTGGAAAGATAACTGGGTACCGACCTAAAGGGCACTACCGTCTTCGCTGACAAGCTTTGTAAAGGCGTGATCTGTCAGAATAGCGGAAAACATGACGCATTATTTTGGAAGTTAAATGGAGGAGATACCTTAAAAACTATCACGCATGAACTACTTTTGCTTCAAGTTTTAAAAATCAGAACACGAATAGAAAAATGGAGAAGAAACTGTAATACGATGGCAGTTCCATGTATTTTTTTTTAAACAGAGAGAACTTTTCAAATATGTTTAGGTGCAAACGGGTTTCACAAGGACCGGAACTCACTACTGGGGCTTCGAAGGTCATGATGTTGTCCCTGATATAGGTGAATTTGTCACGTGATCTGCTTAAAATATGCTGTTGTCCCTGGGCAGGTTTTATTGTAAAATGTGTAACGCGTAAATTTGGTGGGTTGTTCTTAAATGTTGTAAAAGTTGTAAATCTTGTTGAATTTTGTGTTGCTTGCAAAAGACAGTAAAGTGTCCATTCTTTAATAGGTCAATAAATGTTGAATTATCACGGTGTAACAGGTTTATGTTTATATCTAATTTGGGTTTAACATGGCATGGTCAGTGGATTTTGTCTTTGGTCAATGCCTGTGTTGTACACAAGTTACAGTGATGCTTCCATAACTCATACTTCAGCAACTCCAAGTGTACGGAAACTCGAACAAAAATCGCAGCTCATAGAGGTGTAATTAGGTGTAATTTCGTATTCGGTAGCTCTAGTATCCGACATCTTGAACTTTTAATGCGAGTCCGGCGGGGTTCGATTTATCGAATCATTGCTGTAAATTACTTGATTTTCTTCCCCCCAGTGACCTTGGCTAAGGGTATAGGTAACGGGTTTCCCATGGCAGCTGTAGTGACGACACCGGAAATTGCGTCGACTCTGGGCACAGCCCTGCACTTTAACACGTACGGCGGTAACCCCATGGCGTGTGCCGTCGGCTCGGCTGTCCTCGATGTAAGTGTGGGCTTTGTGTGAGAGGATATCGTGTATTATCTCCTGTTTTCCCAATAGCAGTCTGTTTTAAATTAATTAAATTATTTAAAAAATGTGTCTTCTGTTGTCGTTGATACGCACGCCGTGGGTTTTATGACAACTTTACCCTCGTTTTCTTTTTGAGTAATTTTTACTACACGGCTGTTGGTACTTCACGTTATGTTATATCCGAGATGTATCGCTAGATTTATTCCCAGTTATTGCTGTATAAAGAACAGTGACTGAGAAAGGCAGAAGCTTACTATTAAAAAGAAAACACACAAAAAAAACTGTGTAATGATCTGAAGTGGATATGATTATAGATAGTAGAAGAGGATAAGTGCCAGGAGACATCACACGTTGTGGGCACGTATTTCCTTCACGAGCTAGCCAAACTGCGTGACGAGTTCGCCATAGTGGGAGACGTGCGAGGGAAGGGACTGATGATTGGCGTTGAGCTGGTTGCTGATAAAGTATGATGTCTTTCTTAAGTCAAACACTGTAACATTTTCAAAAGGATGTCTTATTTCAATATGTTTCGATTTGCAGATTCTAAAGCCATAAAACGCAATATTACATTTCTGACATTGTATATTTGTAAATTTTATGATAAATTCTACTTAAATTTAATACTAGTTCAACATGTATGAAAGCGTTTTCAAAAGCAAAACTAAAGAGACACGTGATTCCAAAAATCGAAAGTTACACATGCCATATTTAAATTACGTTGTGAAAGTAAAGAAAGTTCTCCTGAATAAAATATTTCTCTACTCTGCAAGTGTGTATATTGACAGGAGTCACGTGATCCCCTGCCAGCGGACCGTGTGAACGCCGTGTGGGAGGGCTGCAAGGACCAGGGGGTGCTGCTGGGCAAGGGCGGTCTGTACGCTACGACGCTGCGCATTAAGCCACCCATGTGCATTACCAAGGAAGATGTAGACTTTTCTATCGCCGTGCTGAGAAAACAGCTCGCTGAAGATCGAGACAAGAATTAAGTCGTGTTTGTACACGGATCCATAGAAAGTGAGAATGTGAACCATTTGAACTGCTTTGTATAGCTATGTTATCTATCTTCAAATGTGAAATCGGACTGCATTTCAAACTTCTTTTTTTTTTTTTTATACACGGCTTTCTTGGCAGTTCTTAAACATTCATGCATGGAGTAAATCTGTAATCGGAGACATTTGAGCCTATTAGCGAAAGGTGAATTTCACAGTGAAGGCTAAAATTCGGTTAAAAAAACAGCTGTCGGAGATGTCCTCTAATGATATCCTTGTTGTTCACTAATATAGGGATAGGTCATGGGGCTGGCTGCTTTGTGGAAGGCCACTGAACTCACCGCTTTACGGTTCGTTCACAGGCCTTGCACACGTGGCTGAATCCAGTACAAAGCACACCAGTACCATGGTCTATCGCCATTATAACACAAGCACACGTAATCATGCCTTTGATAGCCAAGTAGAGCAGAAGTAAACTCCTTTGACCTATCAGTTGGTTCCTCTATGTTGCATGGCAGCTTTCGTTATGCAAAACAAAGGGTTTCGTCACAAAGCCTTTGTTAGCATCACGTTGGCTTATGGCTGATGTTCGTGTGAATATGGCGAGCGGAGTTGCGTACTGGTTTGGAGAACGCAGAATTACTTTATGCAGAAGAGTAGATGTCACTCGACGCGTATTGTAATGGAGGTTTTACTGTGTTAAAACTATTGATATATATACAATGTATACAATAGATATATAGAGAAAATACACTATATATACATATGTGTGTCTATATATACATATATATATGCAGTAGATATACATAAGGAATGTATGTGTAGAGAGTTTCTTATCACTGCCTTCCTGTCGCGTACATTTTTATATATTGTGAGGTCGTATGTGAGCTGGTGCAACATGCGGATAAGTCATACCATGTGTGTGATGCTTGAATAAAAGACAGAAATATGTCAACAAAAACTCGTTAAAAAAAAAGCGTAGGCTGTTCTTGTTGACAAAACTAAAAGTCCTTGGTGTTGAATACGCAGATAGAGCTAGAAAACCTGAACAGTTTGTAACTGAAAAATAACGTTGAATATCAGGGAGCAAACGTATCAACGGGAAAGAAAAAACTGGTCATTTCCTTTTCATATTTTGTACAATTCACTCTGTGAATTTCAAGACTTAGGGCCTGTTTCCGCAAAATTTCTTAATTAAATTGTTTACGCACAGATATATTTTTGTATACGTATAGTGTGGTTTTATATTCGAGGCATTGACATTGTAATCCGTATTTCTTTTAAATAGTAAAAAGCTTGTTCGCAGAAAGTTTACTTCGGAGTGTTAGCCAGTGACTGTATAGAATCGTTAAGTTTACACCACTTGGTCTATCAAAGTCTTAGCTATTGTTATTATATATACGTTTCGGCGTTTTAGCTATTGTTATCATATATACGCCGAGACTTTCACCCGAATGCCAGTTCACCCAAATTAAAAGACGTTTCACCCAATTGAGAAGTTGTTTCACCCAAAACAGAGAAGTCGTTTCACCAAGGGTTGTTTTTTTGTGTGTGTAGTTTGGGCTGCATTTGCAAAAGAAAAACAAAACAGTCTTAAATCTGTTGTCTTTATTTTTTAAACATCTGTTTATCGATTTAAATTTTTCTTTTCAGTGCAATGCTACTATACTGTTTTAACAGAATAAAAGAAATGTATTTAACCACTTCTGATTTACTTTTAAAATTTTTTTACGCAGAATACATCGGTAACCGGAGATGAAACTGTCAAATATGTAATTGTAATTAGGTTATGCATCTTACGCATTACTTATTTCTTTGCCTGCTGAACTGATGAATAAACAAGTGTAGCAACTGTTTGTATACTGTTTAGCACCGCTATGGATAAGTCCTGCTTAATTACATGGCATGTTGCTCTGCAACTGTTTTAACGAATCATCATTACACATGCAAATTGAGTCTTCCATGCTTAATTAGCCCCAACCGGGGCTTTATGCCCCGGAGGGGGGCTGATGGATTGGGCTGTATCCGTCTGTGTGTCCGTCCGTCCGATACCATTTATTCCTCTTAGATGTGTATGCCATTTGGTCTGATAGTTTACAGGACTCACCCATATGGTCGTAGCTTGATGCACGCCAATTTGTTTGGCGGTTCGTTAAAAATCGGATTTTTGACGAATTAAAAAAAAATTTTGTTTGATTGTAAAGCATGTAAAGCTTTTCTTGTGGACACGATATCTCATATTCAGTTGTAACTGGTATAGTATGTAAAAGGTCTCGCAACCTGATTTGGTTGGGGTGACCGAGAGTCAAAGGTCAAGCTCATTGGGAGAGTTTGAAATTTTGCACATCTATTCCTTTTAGATACCATATCTCAAGGTCGGCTGGAGGGATTCAACAAAAATTTGTGTGTAACTTGTATGTAAAAGGTGTCACAATCTGATTAGGTTGGGGTGACCTTGGGTTAAAGGTCAACGTCACGGTGATATAAACTGAATTCCGAATGCTACCGAAGCGTGGTAACTGCGGTTGGGTTTCACGTGGGTGTGATGTTGCTCACAGACACGTACTTAGTACTTTGCTACTCAAAAGGCAATGTTATAAGAAGAATGAAATAGCTTGACGATGGACTTAGTGTTTGGACGTGTTTTAGACAATACTTAAACCTTTGGTTGAAGTTGCCGTCCTGACCGGAGTCCCCGTCAGGTTGAGCTGCAACAAAGCGTTTTATACTATTCACGGTGTCACAGTCGGATCGTACATTAATTTTAAACTGACGTGAGGGATCAATTCTATGACCGGAAAGTATGATAAATGTGTTTGTTTTGGGTGGGCGAAAATAGGGAACATTGGGCGATCATGCAAGAAAGTTGTAATTTTCGCTTTAAAAGTACACGAATCAGTTGTATGACCCGAAAATGTGATAAATATAATATTTTTCGGGTGTGCGATAATAGGGAACATAGTGCAAAACATTTCCCTTTTTAATTTAACCCTTTAATGTTAGTTATTGATATCTTTGATGATTTGTAAGTGGGCGATAATGCAAGAAAGTTGTAATTTCTGCTGTAAAAGTGCAGGAATCAATTCTGTGACCCGAAAATTTGAGAAATATGATGTTTTCTTGTGGGCGATAATAAGGAGCATTGGGCGATAATAGGGAACATAGTATAAAACATTCCTTTTGGTAATGTAACCGCTTTGAATATAAGTTATGGGTGTCTCCGATCATTTTTAAGTGGGCAATAATGCAAGGAAGTTGTAATTTGTGCAGAAGTGCAGAAATCAATTCTCTGACCGTAAAACATGATATTTTTCGGGTGGGCGATAAGATGGTATCATTAATAGATGCTAAATACTGGCCACCACAGAATTTCAAAGGTCAGTGTCAAAGATCAAAACCTCTCAAACTCTTAACTTTGCACCTGTTTGTGTCATAGTTACTGTACCAAATGTTGTGATGCTACTGTAAATAATGGTGAATACTATCCCAGACAAAACTTCAAAGGAACAAATGACTGAGACACGATCCCGTCAATAGCCTCTTTTTCATTTTTCCCACGCCAATGAAAATTAATTAGGGTCCACATGTTTTTGACGAAATCCCCACTTTGAACTTTCGCAGGGCATTTGGAGTAGGATAGACTATCCAGGGTCTGGATATTCCTCACCCGGTCATTTATTGATTTTTAATTAAACGCTGGCCCAGTACCACCCTGGATAGGGTGTTCCAAAAGCGGTATCCACGTTTAAATAATCGTTTGCAACTATAGGCTCGAAATAAGTGCATATAAGACAGGACGCTATTTAAAGTTTGGAGTTCACTTCTGTTTGATTTTTAAAATTCCTGTTTTTACAAATATATTTTTATTTGACAAATATCGTACCGTGTTCTGCATAGGATGTTCCAAAATTGCATCCCACATTTTAATACTCACTTGAAACAAGGCGCGAGAGATAAGTAATATAAAGAAAAGCTTTATTTTGATTTTTACATTTGACTTCTGTTTGAATTTAATAACAAATTGGAGTAAAATTCCTGCGTCTGCATTTTTTTCCATTTATTACAAATATTCAGACATTTTCATAATTTCAGCCTAATTTAATATAAAAAAACATTCAACCAGATCAGACTGTCTTGCCATTTTCCAAGAGACACAAGACTGAATCCTCAACTGGGCCACTGTCACTTGACAGTCTCGTTTATACTTTAAAGAATTGACTGCGGGGGAATTGTCTTGGGGGTAATTGTCCTATCTGTCCGTTCGTCATCGCTTTCTTGTACGTGCGATATCTTGGGAACTGAGAGGCCTATAAAATTGATTTTGGTATTAAATTAAAGCTATCAATCTGTAGATGTGCCTGTGTCTTTTAGTACTTGTGACCAAATTTGATCAACCTGAAGTAGCAGATTTGGGGGCGGTTTGGGGTCTTTAAGTGTTTCAAGTGATTCACAAATACCTTCTTGTTAGACCAGCCGACTTTGTCGAGCATGTCTTATCACGTCAGTAGAGGGGGTATCCGTCGTCTGTATGTACGTATGTACGTGTGTAAACTTTTACTAAAACTGCTTCATTTGAAAAGGTTTTGTTGCCAATTTTCAAAATGCTTCCCCCACAGTTTTGATCAGATTTTCTTTAAATTTTGTGCGATTATTCTCTAGGTAAACCTCTTTTGAAAAATCACTTTTTTTTGACGATCCGCCGAAAATTGGCCAAATGGGGGGGGGGGGGGGGGCATTTTTTATTTTTTTTTTTTTTTGCCTTCCAATTATCAAAATACTTCTCCCACATTTTTAATGGATTCCTTTCTAATTTTGAACGATTGTCCTCTAGGTAGGCCTCTCTTCAAAAATTGCGTTTTTTGACGATTCGCCAAAAAAAAAATGGCCACATGGGGGGGAGGGGCATTTTTAATTTTTTGGTTGCCAATCTTCAAAATGCGTCTTCTCCCACAATTTTGATCAGATTTTCTGTAAAATTGTGCGAATATTCTCCAGATAAACCTCTTTTGAATTTTTTTTTTTGGCGATCCGCCAAAAATTGGCCAAATAGGGGACATTTTTAAAATTTTTGGTATCAAATTTTCAAATTGCTTCTTCTCCCACAATTTTGATCGGATTGCTTTCCAATTTTGGATAATTGTTCTCAAGGTAGACCTGTCTTGAAAAGTTACTCGTTTTGGCGATCGACCAAAAATTGGCCAAATGGGGGACATTTGTAATTTTGTGGTTGCCAATTTTCAAAATGCTCCTTCTCCCACAATTTTGATCAGATTTTCTTCAAATTCTGCATGAATATTCCCTAGGTAGGCCTCTTTTGAAAAATTACTCATTTTGGCGATCCGCCAAAAATTGGCCAAATGGGGGACATTTTTTAATTTTTTGGTGTCCAATTTCCAAATTGCTTCTTCTCCCACAATTTTGATCGGATTCCTTTCCAATTTTGGATAGTTTTTCCCTAGGTAGATCTCTCTTGAAAAATTACTCTTTTTGGCGAGACGCCAAAAATTGGCTAAATGGGGGACATTTGTAATTTTGTGGTTGCCAATTTTCAAAATGCTTCTTCTCCCACAATTTTGATAAGATTTTCTTTAAATTTTGCAAGAATATTCCTTAGGTAGGTCTCTTTTGAAAATTTACTCGTTTTGGCGATCCGCAAAAAATTGGCCAAATGGGGGACATTTTTTAATTTTTTGGTGTCAAATTGTCAAATTGCTTCTTCTCCCACAATTTTGATCGCATTCTTTTCCAATTTTGGATACTTGTTCTCTAGGTAGACCTCTCCTGAAAAATTACTCTTTTTGGCGGTCCGCCAAAAATTGGCCAAATGGGGGACATTTGTAATTTTGTGGTTGCTAATTTTCAAAATGCTTCTTCTCCCACAATTTTGATCACATTTTCTTCAAATTTTGCACCAATATATCCTGGGTTGACCTCTTTTGAAAAATTACTTGTTTTGGCGATCTGCCAAAAATTTGCTAAATGGAAGACATTTTTTAATTTTTTGGTGTCAAATTTTCAAATTGCTTCTTCTCCCACAATTTTGATAGCATTCTTCTCCAATTTTGGATACTTGTTCTCTAGGTAGACCTCTCCTAAAAAATTACTCTTTTTGGCGATCCCCCAAAAATTGGTCAAATGGGGGACATTTGTAATTTTGTGGTTGCCAATTTTCAAAATGCTTCTTCTCCCACAATTTTGATCAGATTTTCTTCAAATTTTGCACGAATACTCCCCAGGTAGGCCTCTTTTCAAAAATTACTCATTTTAGCGATCCGCCAAAAATTGGCCAAATGGGGGGCATTTTTTAGACCAGCCGACTATGTCGGGCTGGTCTTATCTTATCAATAGAGGGGTATCCGTCGTCCATATGTACGTATGTGTGTATGTATGTGTGTATGTGTGTATGTACGTGTGTAAACTTTTACTTAAAATGCTTCTTCTCCTTCAGTTTTGATCGGATTCCTCTCAAATTTTACACGAATGTTCTCTAGGTATATCTCTCTTTAAAAATTATTTTTTTTGGCGCTCCGCCAAAAATTGGCTAAATGGGGGGCATTTCAAATTTTTCGGTTGCCAATTTTCAAAATGCTTCTTCTCCTTCAGTTTTGATCGGATTCCTCTCAAATTTTACACGAATATGCCCTAGGTAGACCTCTTTTGAAAAATTACTCATTTTGGCGATCCGCCAAAAATTGGCCAAATGGGGGACATTTTTTAATTTTTTGGTGTCAAATTTTCAAATTGCTTCTTCTCGCACAATTTTGATCGGATTCCTTTCAAATTTTGGATAGTTGTTCTCAAGGTAGACCTGTCCTGAAAAATTACTCTTTTTGGCGATCCGCCAAAAATTGGCCAAATGGGGGACATTTGTAATTTTGTGGTTGCCAATTTTCAAAATGCTTCTTCTCCCACAATTTTGATCAAATTTTCACCAAATTTTACACGAATGTTTTCTAGGTATACCTCTCTTTAATAATTGTTTTTTTTTTTGGCGCTCCGCCAAAAATTGACCAAATGGGGGGCATTTCAAATTTTTCGGTTGCCAATTTTCAAAATGCTTCTTCTCCTTCACTTTTAATCGGATGCCTCTCAAATTTTACCCGAATATGCCCTAGGTAAGACTCTTTTGAAAAATTACTCATTTTGGCGATCCGCCAAAAATTGGCCAAATAGGAGACATTTTTTAATTTTTTGGTGTCAAATTTTCAAATTGCTTCTTCTCCCACAATTTTGATCGGATTCCTTTCCAATTTTGGATAGCTGTTCTCAAGGTAGACCTGTCTTGAAAAATTACTCTTTTTGGCGATCCGCCAAAAATTGGCCAAATGGGGGACATTTGTAATTTTGTGGTTGCCAATTTCCAAAATGCTTTTTATCCCACAATTTTGATCAGGTTTTCTTCAAATTTTGCACCCATATTTCCTAGGTAGACCTATTTTGAAAAATTACTTATTTTGGCGATCCGCCAAAAACTGGCCAAATGGGGGACATTTTCAAATTTTTTGGTCTACAATTTTCAAATTGCTTCTTCTCGCACAATTTTGATCGGATTCCTTTCCAATTTTTGATAGTTGTTCTCAAGGTAGATCTCTCTTGAAAAATTTACTTTTTTTGGCAATCCGCCAAAAATTGGCCAAATGGGGGACATTTGTAATTTTGTGGTTGCCAATTTTCAAAATGCTTCTTCTCCCACAATTTTGATCAGATTATCACCAAATTTTACACGATTGTTCTCTAGGTATACCTCTCTTTAAAAATTTTTTTTTTGGCGCTCCGCCAAAAATTGGCTAAATGGGGGGCATTTCAAATTTTTCGGTTGCCAATTTTCAAAATGCTTCTTCTCCTTCAGTTTTGATCGGATTCCTCTCAAATTCTACCTGAATATGCCCTAGGTAGACCTCTTTTGAAAAATTACTCATTTTGGCGATCCGCCAAAAATTGGCCAAATGGGGGACATTTTTTAATTTTTTGGTGTCAAATTTTCAAATTGCTTCTTCTCGCACAATTTTGATCGGATTCCTTTCAAATTTTGGATAGTTGTTCTCAAGGTAGACCTGTCGTTAAAAATTATTTTTTTTGGCGATCCGGCAAAAATTGGCCAAATGGGGGACATTTGTAATTTTGTGGTTGCCAATTTTCAAAATGCTTCTTATCCCACAATTTTGATCAGATTTTCTTCAAATTTTGCACGAATATTCCCAAGGTAGGCCTCTTTTCAAAAATTACTCATTTTGACGATCCGCCAAAAATTGGCCAAATGGGGGACATTTTTTTATTTTTTGGTGTCAAATTTTCAAATTGCTTCTTCTCGCACAATTTTGATCGGATTCCTTTCAAATTTTGGATAGTTGTTCTCAAGGTAGACCTGTCTTGAAAAATTACTCTTTTTGGCGATCCGCCAAAAATTGGCCAAATGGGGGACATTTGTAATTTTGTGGTTGCCAATTTTCAAAATGCTTCTTCTCCTACAATTTTTATGATATTTTCTTCAAATTTTGCACCCATATTTCCTAGGTAGACCTATTTTCAAAAATTACTTATTTTGGCGATCCGCCAAAAATTGGCCAAATGGGGGACATTTTCAAATTTTTTGGTCTACAATTTTCAAATTGCTTCTTCTCGCACAATTTTGATCGGATTCCTTTCCAATTTTTGATAGTTGTTCTCAAGGTAGATCTCTCTTGTAATGTTACTTATTTTGGCGATCCGCCAAAAATTGGCCAAATGGGGGACATTTTTCAATTTTTTGGTGTCAAATTTTCAAAATACTTCTTCTCCCACGATTTTGATCGGATTCCTTTCCAATTTTTGATGGTTGTTCTCAAGGTAGACCTCTCTTGAAAAATTGTTTTTTATGGCGATCCGCCAAAAATTGGCCAAATGGGGGACATTTGTAATTTTTGTGGTTGCCAATTTTCAAAATGCTTCTTCTCCCACAGTTTTGATCAATTTTTCTTCAAATTTTTCACGAATACTCCTTAGGTAGGCCTCTTTTGAAAAATTACTCATTTTGGCGATCCGAAAAAAATTGACCAAATGGGGAACATTTTTTTATTTTTTTTTTTGTGTCTAATTTTCAAATTGCTTCTTCTCATACACTTTTGAGTATGGCCGCTCATTTTGATTGGTACGCTGTGATGACAACTATCTTGCGTGTGACATTTTCGCATTGGCTGAAAGCCGTTTAACAGCCGACGATGATAACAAAAAATTTTTAATAGATGGCTTTCATCCCATACTGAGATGTGACCAGTTCGTTTCAACAGAATGTCGACGACCTCCGCATGGCCTTGCTTTTGATCTAAAAAACATACATGAAGTGTTGTCCAAGGAGTTCATTTCAACTGCACTCTTTGAGTGTTTACACATTAGAGTAATTTCAAAGTAATTTTCTTTGAGTGTTTACACATTAGAGTATTTTCCTTCAACTAATCAGATTGTATGTAATCCCACCACACACTCTAACACGACATTAGATCTTGCATTTGCCTCTTCTACCACTGCTTTTTCCGAAATTATTCCCTGTGTTTGGTCTTTTCACCACACGCTTTGTATTCTTGTCCCCTTATGAAAGAATTGAAAGAACGACTCCTCATCAGCCACAACTACACCGAGCAAGTGAGCGAATATTTTCTCCATTCAGTTACGGCTTTTTTCGTAACCGCTGTCTGCCAATTTGATCATGATTTTGTCTGTGATTCTTGGATATATATTCTGTAGGTCACGGCTGGTCACCATGTCCCTGGACATGCTTGTTAATATTTTCCCCTTATGAAAGAATTGAAAGAATGACTCCTCATCAGCCACAACTACACCGATCAAGTGAGCGAATATTTTCTCCGTTCAGTTACGGCTTTTTTCGTAACCGCTGTCTGCGAATTTGATCATGATTTTGTCTGTGATTCTTGGATATATATTCTGTAGGTCACGGCTGGTCACCATGTCCCTGGACATGCTTGTTTAGGTGATCCGCCAAAAATTGGCCAAGTGGGGGCATTTTTTTATTTTTTTGGACTCAAAATTTCAAAATGCTTCTTCTCCCACAATTTTGATTGGATTCCTTTCCTAATTTGTACGATTGTTCTTTAGGTAAAGCTTTCTTGAGAAGTACTTCTTTTGACGATCCTCCTAAAATTGGTTAAATGGGCATTTTTTAATTTCCTGATATCCAGATTTCAAAATACGTATCTCCAACAATTTGGATCGGCCAAAACATCCCCAGAGTAAAATTTCTCGTAGTGGAATCGAGGACAGGACGTGCCCGACCATAAGGTCCCCATAAAGTCGGACACAATCTCCCCAGATGAATATAGGGACAAAACGTCCAGAAAGCTAAGAAACGTTTTCTAACCTAAATTAACGTTTTATAAAGCTATACCTCGACCATAAAGTCCCCGACTATAATGTGTCTGGTCATAAAGTACACGGCCATAATTACCCTAGCCATATGGCCCCCCTGTCATAAGGTCCCTAAATGAGTTTAGGGCAAAAACGTGCCCAAAACAAAAAAAAATAGTATAACCTAAGTAAATACGTTATTAAGCTTTACACCGGCTATATGTCCCTTGCAATAAGATCCCTAAGTGAATTTAGGGTCAGAACCTCCCCAAAGCCATAAAAATTTATCATAACCTAAATTAACGGTTTATTAAGCTTTTCCCGGGCCATAAGATTTCCGGCCATGAAATACCCAAATAACTTTAGGGCCAAAACGTCCCCAAAGCTAAAAAAAACATGATTAACGCTTTATTAAGCTTTACCCCGGCCATTAGCAGGCCTTCCAGCGGAACCAATTAAACCAAAGAATATCCATAACAAGAAGGGACACTCCCATTGGCAGCTATGTTTATCCAGATTTAACAGCGCCATCTGTGTGCCTGGGTGGCTACTAAGTAGCTGTGTGCTTGTGGTCCCCTGCATTTAAGCACTGTTTGAAGGGCATTTCTTTGATTTATACAAATTTCGATCGACTTCAGAAGAATTTTTAAACAGAACGCTGATAAAGGCATGGACAGGTGTGGGTGTGGTACTGGAAATATATGTTTTGCACCGTATGTGGTAGATAGGGAAACTTTTCATGCTGAGTAAAGAACAATAAACATTTTCTGTGCTGTATATCTCAAGATAACAACAAATGTACTAAAAGGTACATTATCTTCGTTAACCATACATCAAACAGGATTGTATTAAATGCAAAACCTATATATTAAAGACATAGATTTTCAAAAGAAGCTGTCACAATTAGCATCTTTATATATGCTGTAATTTCATTATTTTGCAATTTCGCGAACCGGCTTTGAACTGCTTTTCTCTGTTTTGTATTTTTAAAATGTGGTGTATTTTAACTGTCAAATACAAATTAGTAATGTAATTCACCGCTTTAACACAGCTTTGCGAACCACACGAAATTTGACCGAAATCTTCTGAATCTAGAACTTGCCTGAATAGTTTTCCTCTTATTATATCAGCGTGCATAACACTTTTGAAAACACTATTGAACAGTGGTTCGCATTTGGTAACAAAATTTATCGGTTCGTCTGAAGGGACAATCAACTTTTAAGATTCACAACATTTTTTCTCCTTCAAAAACACGAACTTTGTGTCATTTCTGGCATGGTGATTTCTGAATTTAGCCACTTCGAAAAACAAGCACTACACGAATACCTTTTTTTCGCTTTTGAAACCAAGTACCCTTATAAACAAACTGCAACATTTTCTTCTGGAAGCGATAATTGTGACAAGCAGTAACCAGCAACTGACAACAAATCTGAAACTTCGCCAGGGATTTTGGTACTTATTTGATTTTCCTGTAACAAAGGACTTATTTGACTGTTTTCGCGCATTTATGTAAAACCTTTTAGCTGTAATGAAAAGCAATCGAAATCCTCTTCGCAATTGAAAACATAGAATCTACTGCTACTGTACGATAAGCAGCGCGAAATTGTACAGCATCGGGATTGTCCTTTAACTTTTTTCGAAACGTGTATCACGTTTTCCGCCATGTTTTTCAATGCCAGTTTATTTGTTTACATCCGCATAGCCACCTAGGCCAGTAGATAGCGCTACTGTCTGCTGTGTTACACTAAAACGCACAGCTGTCCCTTCTTGTTATGGATATTCTTTGATTAAACTTATTAAACGTTTTTTTTTTTCAAAATGGACCTATTTTTGCGAAAATGGCCAATTAAAGCTATTTTTTTAACTGCTTATTAATTTTTTTACCGATTTAATTTTCTTAATATTACCTATTTCTTACACAAAATATTACCAAAAAACTCACATTTTTATATTACTTTCACAGACTATCTTTTTAAAATTGGTATATTTATTGTATATAAAAAAATACCACACAGTAACAATATGCATCGCTAATCGAGGACGCTATGATAAAGTTGTGATAACAGCATATGCAGCAGCGTATTCTTACACAAAATATTAGCCCATAAAAAACTCAAATTTTTAGATTACTTTCGATTTTTTGGGCAAAGCTTCACTTTGATCTTTCTTCTTGATATAGATGTATATGTGTGAGTCATCGGCGTAGACATTGTGGTATAGTCCATGCTTTTTTAAAATAACTGCAACGGTTGAGATACACTGTGTAAATAAGAGAGGTCCAAGTATATAGCAATTCGGTACGCCGGTGTCTAAATTTCTCGGGTCAGACTTGTGACCACCCACAGTTACTGTTTTGGTTCGATTCGATAAATATGATCTAATCCAGGATAGGGCCAGGCCTTTGATACCAAATCTGGTAGACAGCCGATTAGAAAGGGTTTTGTGATTAAAGGTATCAAAGGCCGCACTAAGATTCAAAAGTATAAGCGCGGTCATCTGCTTGCGATGCCTCGCAGACAAACCGTCCTTGTGTACCCTGAGCAGAACAGTCTTTGTGGAATGGAAACGACGGTATGCTGATTGAAGAGTTTCCGCGAGACAAAACTCATTGAGATGATCATTTAGTTGACTTGCAACTACTTTTTCACACACTTTAGAAATGAAACTGATGTTTATAACAGATAAAGCGATTAAATAAAGCGATTTTGCAAATGATGGCAAACTGTGAAATGCCAAACATTTGCAAAATGGCCTTTTTTTGTTGTTTCTGTCGTTATAATACATTGTAGTGGATCTGTCGTGTATTATTAAATTCTGTGCCTCCTTTCAATCTATTCAGCCAAAATTGCATTTATTTTCTTTCTGCTCACTTCTGTGTTGGATCTGATAAACTACATCAGGCCCCGGTTTGTGATCACCAGTCACCGGTTTGTGATCACCAGTCACCGGTTTGTGATCACCATTCAATGTGATCACACTTTCATTTTAATGGAATTCCTCACATGGTGAACTAATAACTTGCAGTTATGGTACAAAAAATTGCGTGGCCTTTGGCTTCTTTTGTCAAACGGCAAAAAAAAAAAAAAACAAAAACAAAAAAAACGTGAATTTGCCATTTCTCAAAATGGCGGGTATCACAGATCGCCTATTATATACAGTGTGTGTATTCGTGGTTTATTTTTATTTTAAAAATTAAAGAGTATTCTGCATTTTAGATATAATTCGGTAGAACTTTGCTGTTTTCATACTGTATTTTCTACAGTAGGGCTGGTCCAGTATATGCGCCTTGTGCATGGACTGTGTATGTATTTGTGCTGTGGGTTGGTCATTCGTTGAACCTGACAAGAGTTTTCCTGGATCGTTCCATTGATGTAAATGAAAAAATAAATGAAAAAAAAAAAACGATGTCTCTATTTCACGTGATACACAACGAAATAAATTTTGTATGAGTTTATAAATAGCTTTTTTGCTATCTCTTTCTATATGTGGTTTTGCGAAGTCTGGTGCTTGCCGATTTTATTCTCAGTCATACGCAGGACACCATTACAGTCGAGATTATAATGTAATAAACTACAGTACTGATTCTCACACCTAAGGTGGTGACAAAACCCTTTGGAGTGAACTTCGAAGATTTGATAGCATCATGGCCGGTCCATGACCACCTACCCGTAATTTTAGTTTGCTAAAGTGATAACCCGTTTGCGATAGCATTAGTTACCACCCCGATTCGGAGTCTATAAGTGTTGTAGCAGAGGTGAACCATATGACAATGACTTGAACATTGTTGTAAACGGGATACAAATTCGTAGTGGGTTACTTACTGGTTTTCCTTTAATGGGAAAGAGTAGGCCTGGTGTTGTTCCTCCAGCCTGGTCTGCGGGTTGGGTGAAAAGGCTGCCGATACGAAGGAAACTTGCTATACAGGGAAGACATCAAAGCACCAATATATTGATTGACAAGTGGCTCCGTCAGTGGTAAAGCGACAGAGACGCGCACTTCTAAAGGTCTCATCGTTCGTACGTCAGCCGTATTCTGATGTTTCGATGCCACACTGCGGGTGAACATTATATTTATCATTAGTGCAGTTGTTTCGGATGAAGTGCCATAGTATGGTATTCCATACAAACAAGCATGGCATTTACCCATTGCCCCCATCGAATTGATTTGTTTATAAGACTGCTGTTGACATGCCAACTAGTCATGCCGTTCGTTGCTAACAGTGTATTAAGTCTATTTCTGGGAACAGGAAGTTCAAAATCATTTTTCGAGACTTTCGGATACATGGGCGCCAATTGGGGAGATCAAAACTGGAGGCTTAAGTAGCGTTGTATATTTTTGAGAAGGATGTAGCTGCTATGCACATTCTTTTCACCGCCGCTGTCTTTAAGCAGCTGTGCTGTGACTCGTATTCCAGAACCAATGAGCATTGGCTTGCCAGAGTGACTTATTGACGTAATATACACATGCCATAGTCCCTCATAGATAATCTACGTAAACAATTTTATTAAAACTGCCAAAATTATGGTTAATATTACTTAATTTTGATACTGTCGACTTGGCAAGTCAAAATCGCGATAATCTCACGAATTCTATCCCGGCTAAAATGGACATTGATCGGACGACTTTAACGCCGGTAAACCAAGAACAAGACAAGAGTGTATTTCTTATAGATTTCATTCAAGGGATAAAAGCCAATTGAAGGAAGCATAAAAAGCCTTTTTTTCTATGGAATGTTTTCCATCGTATTTGCAGATCTTATGCATATATATTTTTGGGGAACGGGGGCGGGGGAAGGGAGCAGGAAGGGAAGGCGGTACCATTTCTTGGGAGTCCTGTATTTATCCAGCATGTCACGGCAGAATGAAAACATCAATCGTTCATTGCAGCACTACATCAACTTTATTCCAGTATAACACTAGAATATATACAATATTTACACAAGTAAAATAAACCTTTGTCCACATCCAAAACATATACGGCCCACTTTAAAATTGTTCAAAATAGTTACAACGACACCACGACTTCGCTCTTTTCCTTGCATTTTAAATTTGTTTTTCCTTTCTGAACGCTTCTTTTTCTCTTTTCTTTTTGTTATGTTTTGAATGATAAATATAAAATAAACAGCCAAGCATCAACTTCAATGATTAATAAACAATATATGCGCGGGAAAAAAATAAAGTAGTCAACATTAACTGACACGCAATGTGACACAATTCACAAATATATACAACAACTCTTAAATAAGTTATTCAGCAACAAAATGGTTTTTAAAACCAAAGCACTGGGATATTACCTTGTGACTTTTATTATACCATTTTCCACACAGCAACCTTTTTCTAGTTGTGTACAAGAAGAATTTCAAACTAGTGTCTCATTTACAACGTTAAACAATAATCAATACACATTCTGGAGTGAAAAAAAAACACATTGCAGCAAAACAACTGCCTTTTTCGATTGTTTTTGGAACAACAGACAACCAGACACACACAAACCATAGCAATCTAAAATTATGTTCCTTCGTGAATAGTTCATCTGCCCAACGGCGAAATCTACATTCTGGAATAAATTAATGAAGTCAGTTTCACACTAATTCGCACCAACGAATAGGCTTTACTCTGTACATCTGCATCAACACCTGGACACTTGCAATTGCCAGGTGCACCGAATACAAAACACTTTATCACGTGTTCGCTTTACTAAATGCATAACCAAGCCTGCATTTTCACCTGTCAGCTTTTATACGCGCAACTGTTCTTTTTTTACAATAAATTCAATGTAAAAATTCTTTTTCTTTTTCTTACCATAAAAACAGAGATCAAACTATGAGCCTTCTTTAAAAAAATTCCTAAATAAATATTTGACTACCAAATGCATTTCTACAGGTGCATATGGACACGTTCAACTACACGACGAAACTGCCCCCCCCAAAAAAAAACAACAAACAAAAAAATACTACCTGACTCATAATACAACTGACAATGGCATCACCCATCTGAAAGCCCATTTGAACATAACAAAACGATTTTACATATATAAAAATATATTTTTCAATTTTTTTATTCTTTTTCATTTCTTTTCTTTTTTCAATTTTTATAACTGCTAAATTGTCAGTCTATTTTTTTTCGTTCCTTTTCCTTTTTTTAGAACTGTTAACTGGCGAGTCTGTTTTTTTATGGTTTTTCTTTTTTTCCTTTTGGTGCTTGTGTTCTACTGTACTTCTTCTCTCATACCCTGTTGCGGGGTCTGGGCCTGCTGCCTCAAAGGTATGCAGGACTTCGCCACCGACTCGAACAACCTGCACGAAGAAACCAAAATCTTAACAGTCATCCCGGCAACAGGATAATCTATCCGTGTGGAGGGGAGGGGGGGGGTGGAGTGGGGTCAATGGATTTGAGGTTGACTTTTGTAACCAATTAAGTTCTTGGGTGTAATGTTTTAAAAGGTAAAAGTGTGACTGTAAAATCAGTCAAGAAAAATGTTTCTCCACACGATTATGCTGCAACTACTTACTGCTCATGATCTCAGCGGCATGGCAATATCCATCACTTGAGCATTGCTAATGATTTAACCGCGGTATTCTCAGGTCTGAGTAAGGCTTTGAGAGTCAAAGAACCCCAACCCCTCCCCCCCGCCCTCCTCACAAGTATCGTACCGTGGTGCTGCGTAAAATACACGAAAGGGGCGAAAATCGTGCCGCTTACTTTTCGATCTCCGGCGCGCAGTGCACAAATTCGTGGTTCCAAAACTTGAAGTTTGGATTCTTAATGAGCTCAATGAATGTGATGAGCAGACCCCAGGGGTGCGGCCTGTTCGCTATCAATCTCTCCAGCAACACCCTGTCAATCAAGATTGTGATAACCAAGTACTGTTTTTTCCCCTCTCTTTCGATGACAGAATAACCACATGAGTTTCAATGCTGCAGGAACCTCATTTCAGCTACTATTTGACATGTGACATGTGACCCCCGGTTAATTCTTTTCTTCCTTTTATTTTTTTTTTCTTCTCTCATTTCAATCACACATAACTGGAACTTAATCATCATGTCACAATTAACAGGCGACCGCCCCTCTGCCCCTTTTACCTAGTGATCTGCTCCTGAATGGCCTCGTTGTTCGCCTCGGCAAACAGGTACAGAAGCGTACAGCTGAAGTAGTGGGTGTGGCTGTTGGGATATCGCAGCTGACTGGCTATGGCGTTGAGGAACAGGTAGCGCCCTGTTACAGAGGTCAAATTGTACAACCCAAAGTAACACCATTGTTACATTTTATGTCTTTATTTTAAAATTTGTTCTTCTTCGTCTGCACTGAAATCTTGGATTTTATTGACTCCTAAGAAAGCATGAAAGAGATGGCTATTAAAATCTCAATGACGCAGAAATGAAGTTCTTTCACTCTGATGTTATTTTTACACTTAATGGCAAATTTCAAGGAATTAATCATAATGCCATATGAACATTTTTAGCTATATGGATTATACAAATGTACCAAATTTTACACCAATACGACTTTTGTTGATAAAATGAGTTCAGCACCTTCCGTATCGAGATCAATGGCCAGATTCTGGAAGATGTCCATGTGCGACGCATGCGCAATGGTGGACATGCTGGGCGTCTGGCCCTTGGCGTGGATGTGCGCGATGGCCTGCGTGCCCACGTAGACGACGAGCGCGTTCATGAGTGGCATGTTGTAGCGCATGCCCGGCTCGCTGGACACCTGCAGGTTGCTGCGCAGCTCAGACAGGAACGTCACCGGAGAGCGCGTCTTCAGGTACGACTCCAGGTCCTAGACACGCCATTGACCACATTTAACATTATATTAAATGCAAAGCGAAAAATATCTAAATCTCAGTTGCTTTCAAAATTTATATTAACGATTTAAAATAGGTTTTGTTCCATTGGAGTAAACAACTTCATAATGTAGGGATTAACTCTCAGTTAATTAATATTTCAAAGTAATCTTTTTTCTTTTCTTTTAAATTTAAAAAAGAAGTACTTTCTTTTAAAAAAAATCATGATATGTAATCCCATTCCTCGCGCTTTCACTTCAACACACAAGACTAAGCGAGACCTTCTTAAAGTGTGCCGGCTGAATGTTGTTCTGGAAGGGCGTCATGATGCGGGGCGGGTGGGCGATCTCCGGCAGCATGTCCACCTTCAGGCTGCGCATGAACGGGTCCGGCAGGCGCATGTTGCGCGGGAAGGCGCTCAGGACGAGGTTGCGCATCTGGATGCAGTTGGGCGGGATGACGTCACAGAAGGCGTAGTGGTAGTCGCACAGGAACTCCGGGAAGTCGTGCAGGAGAACCAGAAGCACCCGCAGCGTGCCCTACAAAAGGCAGTTTTATTCTCTCCCTTTTTTGAAACACGGGCAGTCATGTTAGATGTTAAGAGCTTTTCCAAACGACCTAAAAGATGTTGCCTGTAAGCCATATTTCCATCCACCCTGCTTTCCCTCCGTCACACACTGTTATTACAAGTAAAATATCTGTAGTTTCTTACTTACACTTTTTAAAATATTGACGGTATTTTTGCATCAAACCAAGCTGTTAGCTGGACCGGAAGTTGCCACAGCTAACGTATCAGTTCAGGTATACAGCTTCTAAACTTTCTATAAGCTTCTACTTTCTAAAGGAAGATTTTGTACTTCTTTAACATGTAACCGAATTCGCGACAAACGTAATAAAAAACCGTTTTTGCCGCATCGTTTGTTAAATGTGGTCTTGGGACGATTTCGCACCCTGCCTTCTCGGCACCTGGCGAAAAACGACTCGCCAACCAGGCATCCAACCGAGAGACAACTCAGCACCCATTGTGCTGTCTCGTTACCCACCCCGAAAGACAACTCCACACCCAGTATATCCTCATTTCATTTCCTCTTGTATGCCTGCCTGAATCTGTAATATCACACAGATAGTTCAAGCAGAACCAAATATTGCGAAAAAAATTCTAGAATAATTCCCACGCAATGTCCTCAGAATAACTGTAATTAAACAAATCAGTTGAGTATCAGCGAATTAAATCGGTTATAGGTGATTGCCTTCAAGAAATTTGACCTAACATAAATCCAATTCCGATAACATCGACATACTTATTGCAATTAATTACCCCTGTCGTGAGGAGAACATCACAAACATAAAGAGACCTCAAAGCCATTTTCGGCACCTGTTTCATGTCGAAAACCAAATTCTATCTAAACAACTTTTTCTCTTTCAAATACCAACAGACTTCGTTGAAATAATGCACACACGACTTTGAAAATTGGGTGCCGAAATATCCCAAGAAAATGTGGGGCCGAAATGGCAGGTGCTGAATAGTCCCAATCCCCCTTATCTCGCTGTGTGGAAGCAAAACCTACCTTGTACAATAACAGTGTTGGCTTGGTGAGCTCAGAATTGCGGAGAAACGGTGCCATGAACTTGAACAAATCGATGAGCAGCTGTGCGTACATGCTCCAGCCCTGTCAAACAATAATGTACACTCTATTCAATGACTCCCTCCCTATTCCAGAACTCCCTCACACAGTAACTTCCTTTTTTCAGTTGCTCTAATTCTGTAATACGTGATCCATCTTTTTAAGACTCGTCAGAACAGTGCACGCCTGACAATACGATACACCTCCGCCCCTGCGCTTAGCCTCTTACAGTTTAACGAATAAAGTAACAAATTCTACTGACACTTAACGGTAAACAATACACTTTTACAATGGAATTGAAAATGAAAGTCAAAACAGCACTGCAGCCGAATAACACCACGAAATCACAAACTACAGGAACCTTTTATTTCTTCTTTTTTTTTTTAATAACACTGCCAACACTACAACGCATGTTTTGTTAATGTCCACGGACAAACAT
Organism: Protula sp. h YS-2021; assembly: GCA_949752745.1. Lineage (NCBI taxonomy): Eukaryota > Metazoa > Annelida > Polychaeta > Sabellida > Serpulidae > Protula > Protula sp. h YS-2021. Next base: position 74,192,771 of record OX457027.1, read on the forward strand.
GCAGCAACATCCAAAAGCATAACCACGCCTGCTCTGTTACTACTCAACTTTCTTCTTCTTCTTTTTATTTATTTACTTTCAATTTTTGTTAAAAGATTTAACCAGTAAAGATTACAGCGAAAACGCAAAAATCAACCAAAAAAAAAACAATACAAAGAAATAAAAAAAAGTAGAGAAAAAATAAAATAAGAAAGAAAGCGGAAGACAAACTTGATTTACCCTCTGCTGAGGGGTGATAGCGAGCATGCGTCCGATGAAGACGCGGTGTGAGATGAGCTCGAGCCAGGCGTAGGCGAATCCCGGCGCCTTGGCGGGCCGCAGAATGTGCAGCGTGTTGCTGTGACAGACAACAATGGAACTCAATCAACTTATGGAACGCATAGGAAAGCAGCAGACTGAGATGTGCTTTAGTGCAATTGGAGCAGAAGAAGCCTTTATTTCAAGGGAATTTTAAATTTAAAAGCCGTAAAGAATTAACTACACTTTAAAATTTGTTTAACACAATAAAATGTGCTTTTTGTTTATTTAGTTTTTGTTGCATTTTTTAAAGTTATTATTACATTTTTATTTCAGTTGTTTTTTCTGTTCATATATTTACTTTACTTGGAAAATTCTACAAAACAGGTTTACTATTTTACTATTTTTTTTTCAAAATGCACGGTGTACGCTACTTAAGAGAGTTGCAGGCCTTACTCAATCTCCAAAACAAGTAACAAGTGTGCTGCTGACAAGCCTGTGGAACTCACCAGAAGGCGGTAAGGACCTGGTAGTTGATGTTCTCCAGCACGTGCTCGGGCGCATTGAGCTCGATGAAGAGCATGATGAAGAAGCGGTGGTAAGGCATCTGCTGGAACTCCGTGTGCCTCACCTCGTGGTCCTGCAGCAGCACGCCCGCCACGATGCCCAGCACCTGAAGCACCACACACAGCGCCAAGCTACAGTCGTCTTAAAACCATCTCACAATCATTCTGAGTCATTTCTTAAAAACCATCTAAGATGTATCTCAGAACCATATAGGTGCTACAGTGGCTCTGTCAAATCAGCAGCTTCACAAAGCCGCTGAAAAATATGTTAAGTCCCTCGTTCACTTATCGACTTCATAAAACTGCTGAAATTTCCAGCAGCTTTGTACAGTCGCTAGTTTCAGGCCGGGAAAATTTGACAGATCCGCTCAAAATGTGCATGCAAAAATATCACAAAAGAAACAAGTAAGGAAGGTATTCGCAAAATCAAAAGCATACTTCATATCACACCTGAAATTTTCAGCGGCTTTGCAAAGTCGCTGATTTGACAGCCCCGCTCTAATATTGGAACCATCTTAAAATTATCTGAGAACAAGCTCATAATCACTTCAGGACCATGTTAGCGTCATCAGAATCATCTTCGAATCCAGATTCTAAGCTATCAATTTGACAACATATGCCTTCAACAGCCCTTTCCACATTTTGCCCCTTGTTTATTCTGAGACAATAAATATAAAGGGGACTGAAAGAGAACAACATTGCCGTCAAGCTAAACAGTGACAACTAAGCGCCAGGTGGCTAGTCTTTGTATCTTCTCGGATTCTACAATCAATGTTTTATTTGGAATTACGCCTTAAAATATTTTTGAACAGCATCGGCATATTAAGGTTCTTCTTCAATTTTCAATTCGAAGCCTAAAACTGAATACGATATTCCTAGCCTAACCAAAAATTGGAATATTTCTGAAAACCCGAAAATCGGTTAACCCACAGCAACTTGCTCGGTGAGGAACACCGATTTCTCCGGGCCTTCCCCTGTAGCTCTTTAGCTTGGTAAATGTTTGAATTTTATATGATTTACCTTATTTAGTAGGTTGATCTTAGTGACCGTGTTGGCGGTATCACCGGAATGCTTCACCAGTAACGCTACGAGGCGCACAAACGCGTCCAGTGTATAGAAACACTTTGTTCTGAAAACAGCCAGTTAATTAGCTTACTTCCGGTTAAGTTACGTAATCATCTAATGAGTTTTCAGTCCAGTAAATTTACTGAAAAGTCCAACCCTTTAGCTTCTTTTCGCCGTAAATGACACTCCTTTAAAGTTCGAGGTCAATGTAACCCTTGAAAATATGAAACGTAAGCGCCGTCCCTTCACACGAGCAATTTTTCTATTTTTGTTAACACAGTTCTGGCGTGGGGCTCACCTGACGGTATGCTGCACTGTTTCCGCCAGCGCCCTGTAGCACAGATCTACGCACATCTCCGTACAGAGGCGGAAGAAGCGCGTGATGAGCTCGTCCGTCTTTAGTATGCCGTGCTGGTGCATCTGCAAGCATCAAGCACGTGTCTCTCTGCACAAGCCGTGCGCAGGATACTTACACTCTCCTACTGCTTTCACCAGCCGGGCAAAATCGTCTAAGCCCAATATCCAGACTGTAGAATGTGAAACGCACAAGCCGTGCGCAGGATACTTACACTCTCCTACTGCTTTCACCAGCCGGGCAAAATCGTCTAAGCCCAATATCCAGACTGTAGAATGTGAAACGCAGGAGTTTTAACACACGATAATTTGGTTATAGGGCGGACTGAGGAATTATTCTCGCTGTAACTCTAGCAACGAACCTGTGCGACGAAGGCGGAGAAGGCCTTGGCGCTGTCCCTACCGGCGGCCGGCGAGTGGTACATCTGCACCCACTCCTTCAGCAGGTACTCGGTCTTGTCGTGCAGGCCGGGCGGGTCGTCAAACTCACGGGCCTGCGAGATGCCTGAGTGCATCATGGAGGCGGGACCGCCGGCGACACGGTCCAGTAAGCCGCCGTCGCTCTGTTGACGGATGGTGTCCACCAACTGCTGAAGGCTGTCGGAAACACAAACGTTCTTATCTTTACCTGGCTTATACAGGCAAAACTGAAGCTGTTAACTAATGCATGCTGGCACTTGCTGCTGTTACTATCACTACTTTAAATACTACTACTACTACTAGTATTATTATTGTTATTATTTATTTATTTATTTTTCTTTTGACTGAGCATATGAAATTTTGTGTGTCTTAAGTTTTGTGCTTGGGAATACGAAAGATATCAAAATCATATACAGATGATCAGCTGTACCTTGTAAACTGGTCATCATTAACACAACCGGAATGAACACGCCAAAATCAAAACGGCCACAACTAACTCAGATTCACTCCGAACCTACCCTTCCGGACATGGTCGCGAGAGCCGTGCCACGCTGGAAAGTGTCTCGATTGTGTTGAAAAAGTCTGCTTGGAAGAGCGTCTCCTGCGATGGGCCTATCTTGTCCGCAGCGTCCACGCAAAACCTGATGAATGGTCACACAGAAAACAGCGCATGTGACGTCAATGGCCGCCCATGTTAACTATGCCATAATTTGACAATGAATTTAACATTTAAAAATTTACGTATTTTATTTTTTTTCTTCTATACCATCTTCGATACCATCTGTCTCCGTCTGATTCCTATCACTGAAAAAAATTAGGTCTGAAAAAATTAGGGCTCGGAGGACCTAAATTTTTAAACTTCATTTTAAGTCATTATTCCCATGTCGTGCCTCAGAACGGAAGGTGTAAAAATATCATCAGATCGCATTGATCAGGTGTAGCTTTTTCACTCTTCATCATAAGCACCTCGGGATATGGCAAAGACGAGCCTATATTTACACGAGCGTAGGCGACAGTCACGCTGTGACCGCTGTCTATATACACTACTGCATGGTGACCATGTATGCGTGTGGGAGGGGGGGTGGAGGGGGGAGGCGGCAAACGAGCCTGACCTTTGCACGAGTTGCATAGCGAAGGCGACGGCCATGTAGTTGTGACCGTTGTCCATGCACTGCGCCAGGTGCATGTCGTACTGCTGCATGTTGACCATCTGCGCGCGTACCAGGCAGTCAACTGCCTCGATGTTATACTTGTACTCCTCGCGGCACTCGATCAACGCGCTGCAAAATACAACCGCTTGTAATGTTTTTCCCCCCCAAAATTGTCCTTTTTGAATGTACTTTTATGTAACATAACAAATGTTACATTGTGTTTGTTATCCAACATATGTGAGAGTCCGGTCTAGTGCATATTTCTACATTGTTTCCTTCAGTAACTGAATTATTTACAGAGCAATGTAACGCAGGCTTCAAATGAAGTGTGTATAAGGGTTATCTAAAAACAAGATTTCAAGATTATTTGGCCAGCATTCGCTAAAAGCTTTGTTTTCAAATGGTACTCCAGTTTGACCTTTTTCCAACAAGCTCTCAGCATAAACTAAAAGGAACAAGAGGAACAAGCTACGTGGTGCACTATTTTACAAAGGAAGTTGTGCATCAACAACGATCGTGACTTCAGAGTTTATGCTCAGGTCAAGCGTATGTTATTTTGAGTCTTCATCATTTGCACAACATCCCATAACTTCAACCTCGGGTGAATCCAGATTTGTTAATCCCGGCGAAGCCATTATTTTTTTAGGTTTACTTTCTCTCACATAGACGTGTTTTTTTTCGTTCGCCCACTCGCAGTTTTCAGGGTGGCCACAGAATTTCCTGAATTATTTTTCCTGACTTTTCATACTTTTTTCCTGACTTTTGAGGGCCCCCTTTTTTCGACTGTTCAGATCAATAATGCAAAACAAATATCAGATAACGAGATCAGAAAAAGAATCAATGGGAATATTAAGGATTTGTGGGACAGATCAACCGGCCGGTCGCCTTTTGACACATTCGTCATCGGGAAAGGACAACTCATTCAACGTAAAAATTCAATACTTGGGCGGCGAATTTCGAGTTTAACACAAAAAAAATGAAATTTATAATCGTGAAATTCCGTACTTTTCCTGGCTTTCTTGAATTCTTTCTGACATGACTGACTATTTTCATACTGCAAACATTTTTTTATGTTTTTTCCTCACTCGAATTTTTCCCCTGATTTATTTTCAATCTCTGGCGACCCTTGTCTTGTTCTCACAAGGTCCTCCCGCCCTTTTGAAAATAACGCATCCTTCATGCAAACAAGGCACTACAAGGGCTGGAGTGCCGGACGAAAGTCTCGCCTAACTGCTCTTCCACCACGACCAATCAGAACAAACCACACCCTATACGACGTAACGCAGCATGACATAATAACCAATGGAAACGTGTTTGGAAATTGTTGCATCAGCATTGTTCATGACCTCACAGTCAATACTCGGGTTAATCGTCTGTTTTTCTCAACATGTGCACATTTTTCACCCCTCAAGAACTCCAAAAGCTCATTTCCAACTTCAAGGGCCTCTCTCCAGGCCTGCTGACTCAAAACAAAATATTTTTCTTAGTTTTTCTTGCTATCGCGCAAACGTATTCTAATTTTTGCGGTGTTTTCTCACTGTCACAAGGAGACACTGATTTTGTGTTCATTTTGTGATTCAGTTCTCAATTTTCACTTCACGTTTCTTGGCGAGCTTTTAACTAAATATGTGTTAAACACTAACTTGGGGCCGAAAATCTTGCTCTCTCGCTTCGATCAGAGCAAAATAAGATCTGTGTGTCATTAGGATAGATTAAGCAAAGGAACCGAGTTTGGCAACCAAGAAGAGAGTTATGCATCAACAAACCATTGGTGACTTCAGAGCTAATGCTCAGGTCAAGCGTATGTTATTTCTCATCATTTGCACAACATTTATTTACACTTTTCGAAGAACTCAAGTAGCCCTCTCACATTATTCAGGCTTATTACTCCTCTTGAATGAACTACTTTTTTAACTTCAAAAATTTGCTAGCTCTCAAAAACGCGCTCTTTTTTTCGGTACTTTCCCGCTCTGAACCGTAAGCACTAATTTGTTATTTGGCTTTACGGATGCTTTTCGCCAGAAACACGATGACCCTATTTGTTTTTAAGCGTGTCCGCCGCGTACATACCGCGTGACCTGCTTGTTGGTCCACTGAGGGCCGTACGCCCGGTGATCTTGCAGACCCTTCAGCACGAGCAGGTGGCAGTCCCTGTACCGCACCGTGAACTGTGGGTCGGCAGGGATGGCTGTCATGCCCTCTTGTAAGCCCTCTACCGCCTGACAACAAAGCAACTCATCATTAGTATTTATAACGCTGGCTCCAACACCTCCAGAGCATTATAGGTGTTTGAAATCTCCCCAAAGCGGCAACAGGAACACCCCTCCTTTATTTTGATAAAGCTGTCAGCGGTTATGACCGTGCATCAGATGAAAGAAGCTGGCTTCAAGGCTCATGCAGCGCTCAGGTCAAGCGTATGTAAAACCTCATCACGCGCACTCAAATTACCGCGGCAAAAAACAAAACACAAACACCTGTGTCAACGACATCCTACCACCCGCCCCCCGCCCCCAACCCCCCCCCCCCCATTCCCTAAACCAACCAGGACATATTAACCAACCTTCTGCAGCAGCGCGAGAGCCGAGCCGATTTCGCGCGTTGCCCTGGCCTGGATGACAGCCTCGAGCAGGTTGTGAAGCGTCTGTACTTGTGGGTTGTTCGGCGTGTTCATGGCCAGTCTCAGGTTAGCCTCAATGTCGTGTGCCACCTATAAAACATAATGATTTCATGGCCAGTCTCAGGTTAGCCTCAATGTCGTGTGCCACCTATAAAAACACAATGATTTCACAGTTTTGGTGTTCCATCAAAGCAATCAACTTACCAATGCCAAAACATTTATACATTTCGGCATTTTTTAGAGCAGCCGACTCAAAATACTTCTTCACCTCTAGTTTTGACCAGATTCTTTCGTACTTTTTAATGCTGTTCCCAAGGTAGTCCTCTCTTGAAAACATACTTTTGAAGACCCGCCAAAAATGGGCCAAACAGCGGCATTTACTTAACTTTTGGGAGACAATGAAAACTGGCCTCTCTTCACCAGTTTTGATCGGATTATTTCAAATTTTCAAACTGGCGCAAAAGCAGCAAATTAAACTTTTTGGGAATAGCCTATATATATATATTTATATATATTTTGAGGGGGGGGGGGGGGTTAATTGACACACTGCCGATATTTCAAAATTTTTAAAGATCCAGTTTTTCAAAAAGGTTCTACAGTTTTAGTCAGACTGCTTTCAAATGTTATTTCAGTGGTCCAACGCCAGGTTTCTCCTGGGAATTACTTTTTAGTGTATCCGACAGAGATATGGGCAAATGCCGGTTTAAACAAACTGCTTTCCGACTTTGTACAAATAATCCCCACGTAATCCTCTGTTGAAGAAGCACTTTTTGGCGCTCCTGCAAGTCTTTTAATACTTGGTTAACTAGATCTCGGCTGGTTGCAATTTCCCTGGACATTTTGGTTAATTCAGAAACAGATCTTTGCAGGTCTCTATTTTTAAAGTTAATTTGACCATTTTGATCTAAAATACTTGACACACTGGCTTCCACCTGTCACGACTGACCATATACATCATATAGATGGCGTCACATACCTTGTCATAGATCTGTGTGATGTCGTCACCAGCGCCGCCGCCCGGAAGTGCAGCCATTGTGGTGTTCGTGGCGGGAGGCTAGAAAATTACGAATGTCCATGAACTTTCACGTACACATATTTATAAACTATATCAACACATTTCTCTGCTTAGGATAATTGCTCGATTTTAACATTACCACCTACAGCATACTGTGTAAAAAACAAGGGAAAAACACGCGTATTCAACAAATCTTATTTCTAGTGTTACAAAGAAACATGGGTCTCCCTCATAAAGCTGTTCCTTTTTCTAAAGCTATATACTTAAGAAAAGAGAAAATAGCAATCAAGCAGTTTCATTTTCAGTGCAGCAACAGTCAAACTAAACGTTTTTAGATGTGAGACAGGGTTAGATTTTTTTCAATGGTTAAACACACCTGAACGCAAAGTTAGGGTTTGGTTCTGAAATCTCGGATATGATTTAGTTGCTTTCTTAAAACATCACTGGATGTTAAAGAAATCACAACTCAACTTTGCTTATTACCACGTGGGATGTTCAGGGAAACCAATATAAACCAGTTTGGGAGAAAGGGCTGCAGAATGAGAGAGTGAGCCACTGACTCGTCCAACGCAAAAATATTTTGCTATACAACACCAGAAATGCAAAGCTTCGGTCTCTAGATAAAAACCACAGCTGTTAGTAGTGATGATGATGAGAATGACACCATTTTATAAATCATCTATTGTGTTGGTTACGTGCTAAAAGAAAGAAATTATTCAGCGCTACGTTGCAAAGACAAAGCTTTAGTGACTACTCAAAATCAGCTATGACTACCTTAGTCAGCTCTTTGAAGTCAAATAATTTGCTGATTTCATCGGTTACTGGGGTATCGCTTTTCTAAAAATTATGATTCAACATGCCAGGCAAATGCTTTCACCTTGATATCTAAGTTGAAACAGTACAGCACCGCATGCTCGCAAGCTAAAAACAGCATTTTTTTTTTTTTTTTTTTTTTTTGTCTTTCGATCTCTACGTCATACGGCCATGTGCTAATCATGTCTTTCAACAATCACTAGCGTCGTAACAAGCAAAAAGTTGTCTTTTTGACATGATCATTTCGGCAATATTGAAAGCACTTAGATGCCACAAAAGTATTTTGAACGTCTCATGCATTGAAACCAATGCACAATATAAATTCTCGGTTTCAGATATGCATCCTTTACCTGCTGAGCTCGGTTCATGTACGCCGCTGAGGCCGGTAACACTTCTTGTTTGGTGGAGGCAAAGCCTGGAATGTTGCGCGCAAATTCCTCATACACTGCTATCTGCTGGTGCGTCACGCCGCCCACTTTGAGGCGAATTTGCTCAGGCATTCTCTCGGCTTGATACGTCAAGATGACAGGGTCACAGTAGCGCCTGCCCTCCGAGCGGGCGTGCTTCCTCAGCTCATAATCCTGCAATCGCCATTGGATTACCATCAAAGTTTCAAAAAGAATTAGCACAAAGCACAGTCAAAAGAAAATCCCATAAAGACAAAAAATAAAGAAAGATTAGATGTTTTCCTTAATGGTTGCCTTTTATGTCGCATTATACATTTTCTACCCCCATTTTCTGCACAAGTGCACGTACACTCTTGTTCGGAAGTCTCACACAGACAATGCTTTACCGTGGTGAGACGGTTGTCCATTTCCGGTATGGCCTTTTCAACAGCAGTCTTCTGAATAAATGCACAGGCTAAATCTACACTGTCTTGTGCCAATACTTGAGCTGCCTGCTCAATGGCCTCCTTCTGTGGCGGAGTGGCCGTCTACAATTAAATAAATAAAAAAAACCTTAACAAGTTTATGTTCATGCTTTTTCGTATTTCATTGCAACCAGCTACATGGTTTGGTTCGGTGTGGCCAGGTTTTTATGCAGTCTGGAAGACATTAACTTCATCTTTAATCTTTTAACGAACAAAATGATTTTTAAAATGATGGAAATCATTGAGAGAAAAAACAGAAAAATTTCCATTCACTTAGAATTTTGTTTTTATCTGAGATTCAGTACACAAACGCAATTTAGTTCTTACCCTAAGCGTGTTTAGGAAAGCAGTCTTGATATTGTTACTGATGTTCAACAACAGAGGTTCTCTGCACGTGATCAGCGCCATACCGGAAGTCATGAACCTGACCATGTGATGCGCAGCGGCGCGCATGCGTGACTCTTCAGGGTCAAGAGCGAAATCCTGAAATACGTATAACAGTCTTTAATAACCCCAAAATAAAAGACATCCAAGATCGAACTAGCATAATACAAATGCAACAGCACTCACAATGTTAAGGTCTAATTCCAATGTATTCTTTTCATATTAACGAGCACAACACTAGACGTCCTAGATCTTGCGACTCTGGGTATCCTCCCCCATGAACTTCCTCAGTTAAGACGCGTAGGGCGGGGGGGGGGACGGTACCACACCCACCTTTTTGACGATTTGCTCGCATGTGGTGAGCGCTATCTTGATGGAGCGCTCCACGACAGGCGGCAGCAGCTCCCGCACCGACCGCTCGACAGCTGGTCTCACCAGCTGCTTCAGCTGTGGATGTGCTTGCAATATGGGCAACTGCACGAACAAAAGAACCTCACGCTCAATTATTCATGTATATTTAATCATGTCTCATTCATAATATTATCTATTACAATTATTGTCAACATCGTTGCTACACTTTTTATTATCATAATTATTGTTTCCTCTGTATTTTTAGTAGCGAGAACCACAACCGTTCAGATTTCTACCAAATTCATGACCTAACACAATAGTATACATCCACTTGCAGCACCATCAAACAAATCATCAAACTTTATCTTTAAAGGTATAGCCCAGGCCGGCAGAGGCCACTAACCTGCTCGTTGATATTGAGGTGTGGAGCGAGGCCCGCCAGCGACATGACGTTGATCTCGTGGTATCCATACTGTGGCTGCGGCATCACCATGGACGTCGTTGACGTCGTGACGGTGGCCGGCGGCGCTTGCTGTCGTGTACAAGCACAAAAGTAAACAAAAGTTATGACATTAAATGAGAAAAAAAATCACAAAACGCCCTCCCCTTTCGCCGTGTACCGTATTAATAAAACTGTTCTTTGACTCGTCTGTAATTTTAAATCTAAAAGCGCTGACGTTGGAAAGCCTGGAACTCCATTTTGAATTTCTGATGGAAAAAATCTTTTGGGAGTGTAAGGATGCTTTTTTTAATCTCGTTTAAACGATGTGAGGAAAAGAATTCAGGGAAATGTTTTCTAATAACACACTTCATTATTAATAAAGAAACGCGTCAATCATCACGATTTAGGCAAGCTTTTTTTTTTGGGGGGGGGGAAAGACACGTCCAGCTCTAAATCTTTTAGGTACAATATAAAAGAACCCCACGACAAACAAGACAAAATATACATAGACTTTTGCAATAAAATAAAATTAAAAACAAATATAAAATTTTATCCCCTCATCCAAGAGCAGGTGATAATATTTTCATAGGAAAAATCTTTAAAACTGGCGTCAATGGTTGCATAATCACTATACACAACACCACAAAAACTCACAATCTATACGTTGGTATCAAATAACAAGTTTCGTACACTTTAGTCCTTGCAATTCAACAGAAAAAGAGCTGTTCACTTACTCAGAAGATATAAAAATTGTAAAATGAGGATCAAGTTTTTGCCATGCAAGTTCAGTTACACTTTTTATTTATTTTATTTTTTCGGGATTTTCTTTTCAGTAATTTATTTTAAAGCCACAATTGCCATCCTCTGTTTACACCTTTTTTTTATTTCTTCCACAAAAATGACACAAGTATTCGCCTTTTATCTGACATCATTTGCAAACTGTTCCGTGCCTTGAAAATGTGATTTTATTTTAATAAGCTGACAGGGTTCGTAGCGAAAATTGATTTACAGATTCAAGACTTTTCAAGACAGCTGAGACTTCTTTCAAAACAGTTTTAAGATTTTTTCAAAACTTTTAAAAGTTTTTAGAAATAATTTTACATACGTTTTATTTATTTATTTTAAGAATTAAAGACAAAAGTTAGATATTGCATATCTGATAACATTTACTCTTTTAACCACAATATTACTCAGCTTTTCCACATCAGTTTCATCCCTCATAAAAATTCTTTTTTTTTTGTACCGTTGCAGTGTCAAGAAAAAATATATAGAATACATTAATTTCATAAACCTATTTCACATCATTTTTGATTTCCCATTTCAAGGCTTTTCAAGACTTTTTTTTCCAAAATTCAAGACAATTCCAGGTAGCTTGAGACGATTTGGCAAATTCAAGACTTTTCAAGCCTTTTCAAGAATGCTACGAACCCTGAAGCTGATATAGCTTGTTTCAAATATATTTAAACTTTATTTAACACAAGAAAAACTTTAACAGAAAATAAACTGAACTGAATTATTATTTAATGCAATTAAAACAGAAAGGGAAAGGAAAGCTAGAACACAAAGACGACACACACCTGCTGGGGAGCGGGGGAGGCCGACGCCGCACTCCGGGGGCCCGACACCACAGTGCTACCAACCTGGGTGGGTGTGCTGGCGATGACGGTGGTGGTGGGCGTGGGCATGTTGATTTGGAGCGGGTCGTCGGGCTGCGGCGTGCAGGAGTCGGGTTGCTTGCGTGGCGCGGAGAGCTGGTGCTCCATCGTTAGCTTGCGCTCCGTGTCTTGTAAGTACTGGCCCGGATGCAAGTCCTTCATTTTATGACATATGGAAACGTTTCAATTATTTCTTTATTTATTTATTTTTTTGTGAAATTCTAGTTACTAAATACGTTATCTGAATCGTTACATTAGATGTGAATGCAAACTTTTCATGAAAAATAGCTGTAAGAATTTAAAGCAGGCACCAAAAAAAAAAAAAACAAACAAAAACAAACAAACAAACAAAATGTAAAACTAATTAATTCAATTTCAACGATTAATCTTTTTAAAGTTGCTGCCACACTTTTCTCCCACCAAAAATATTTCAATTTAAAGTTTTTAACTTGTCATTTTCATTCAAATCTCTTAAAATTCCTGAGCCACATGTGGCATCTTAAACTTCTCACAAAATTCCAAATTAAGAACTTCAAAACAAAACAAAAAAAAATTTACAAATTACCTAAGTAACTTCTTAAACTAAACCAGTTACCCTCTCCCCTGTTCTGTTTACGCCTATTATCCTGACACACCGCCTGGCGCGGGCTGTACATCATACTAGCAACCCTTGTAGCACTCACATTGATATCGATATTGAGGTTCTTGCACAGCACTTCGATCTCAAACTTGAGGTTGAGCTTGAGGTCGGGCTCCTGGTGTAGCTCCGCCAGCACATTCATGATGCCCATCGTCCATGGGTTGTGCGGCTTGAAGACCTTGCTGTTGGCACAACTCTCCATCACCTTGGCAACGAACGGAACGACGTAGAGCAGCTCCTGCGGGCCCTTGTGGTGCGCCTCGTACAGCAGCGACTTCAGGTCGATGTCCTATCAGTACACACCCAGTACAATTCAGTATACTATCACTATGGATTCAGTATACATTCAGCATATATTTAGTAAAAGCCAGGACACATTCAGCATATATTCAGAATACCTTTTGTGTCCTTTCAGCATACATTCCGTACACATTGAGCACACATTTAGTATGTATTATCTTTTATTTAATTGCATTAAGTTCACAGATATTACAGTTTCTGATCAGTGAACTTATCTTCAACTTTTTACACAATTCTTTTATCTTTTAAAAAAGTTGTGAAATATTCCAACTTTTTAATTACTCTATATACCAACTAAAACATACGTCATGTAATATCGGTTTGTTTTTGGCCAGGGTTAACATCCCGAGCCAATGACCCAGGTTCTTGAGCAAGGATCTATCCGAGAAATTGGACACCCCTTTATCACTCCGTAACAGCACCTGTCAAGAGAAAAAAAACGTACTACTGCAACTGAAAACCCATCGTCTGTTACATTTTAAAATTTCAGCGTTTCCATAAAAAAATAACAAAAGATTCATTAACATCGATTTTTCCTACCTTCCCCCCATATTTTTAACACGAGATGTCCCTAGTCTCGACAGAACTCACCCTTATGTTCCTGAAAGTTTCAGAAATGACCATGGTCAGAAGCTCGATGCTGGCCAGAGTGTCTAACAGCTTGGCATAGAGCGTGTGGAAGTTAGCCTCGATACTGGCTCTCTTCATCACCATGTACTGCGCCGTCCATGGCATGTACTTGTCCTCAATCTGTTCCCGCAACTCTTTCCCCTGGTAACACAAATTTAAATTTTGCTTAATTTAAAACCACACAACGAATTACACATTTCAAAAATTGCTCACTTTCCACCCCTAATTTCGCGAAAAAAAAATCTCAATAAATTAAAGAAAAATGTGGCCATTTTCCTTGGACTCCGTTCTTTTTTTTTTTTGCATTTATTTGCAGATTTTTGGACTTTTTTCTTATATTCTCGTTACCTTGACTTCCATGTTGGCAATGGAGAGATTGTTGAAGATGAAGAAGACTTTGTCCTGCAGCGTCTCGGGCGGGACGAGCAGGTCCTCCTGGCCCGCTATCAGCGTGTCTATGTTAGTGGCTGTCGCTATGGAAGGCTAAGAGAGCAAACCATGGAGATAAACGTTCACAGGGTACATATGCTACATGCCAACACATGTGAGACGTCAGGAGAACTTACACCAGGTCTTATCATGTTTAATGACAAAAAACGCAAGAAAAATGTCAGACGGCGTCCCTTTATTCACACGTGGAAGCCTCCAAATGGCAACGGACCCAAACTGAATTACCAGCATACTGACATATTCAAACTTTCGCATAAACGAAAAATTGAAAAGAAAACACGACGAACAGAAATTTTGACTTCATTCTACGCATTCTTATTCTGCGAGGTTCACGGTACCGCCTTACCTTGGGTCTGTTCGGTCTCTCAATAGCCCCGTGCGAGGCCGTTGTTGTCGTCGTCGTTGTTGTCGTGGCAACCGCTGTCGTGACCGTTGCAGTGGAGACGGCCGGCTGCGCTAGTAAGCCCAGCGGCCCTGGTGACTGCACGGTGCCCATGGGCCTATTGGGCGGTTCCTGCGATCGCGCACCGTATTCACAGTACTCCTTCATATGCTGCGGGAACTGCGTAAAGTGCGCGATGGAGGCGAGGTGCTGACAATACTGTGGGTAATCTTTTAGGCGTGTCTTAAAGCGATCGAGTGCGGCAATACCGAAATAGTACATTTTACTTCCGTGTTGCTTTTTAAGTGCCTCGAGCACATAGCGCAGAGCTATGCCTAAGTCCATGTACCTACAACATACCAATAAGCCATTAAATTTGTGCTGTAATTTCTCTTTCATGTAATGAAACTTATCAACAGCTGCTTTCTTGCAGTAGCTCGGAAGTCAATTAAGTGACACTACAGCAAAACTATGATTGGCAACTTACTCTGCCAACAATGCTGCTAGGTTTAAATATCTGCCCGAAGACAAAGCCAAAAACACTATTTCATCATTTTTCTTTTGAAACTGAAAGTAGTCCACTGTATTTCTCACAGGATTCTCCCTTTGTTCTCTGCTACGTAGGAGAAGGGTGAAAAAAAGGCTACTCACGTGACAAGACCTTGCTCGATGATGCCGCCGTAGAGCACCGCCGTGGTGTGCAGCTCTTTCTCGGGATAATGCGGGAAGAAGCGGTACTCGTCAAACAAGTTACGTAGCATGCAATAGAACACCTCCTGCTCTCGCTTCTGCTGTGAGTACTTGAACTTCTTCAGCATGTCGAGAACCTGGAAAATCGTTTTTTTTTTTTACATTACGCATTTTCTCCCTTTCTTTTCTGAAGTGTGAACCATTTTTGCATTAGAAAATTGTGCCAAAAGCCAGGGATGTGCTTTCAGCACAGATATCAAAAGCACTACGCTATATTAACGTAATAGTGAATTTGGTAAAACCTAGGGAAGCATATAGAGAATGTGGGTTGGGTCCAACTCCGCCCCCTCTCTACAATATTGTGAGAAAATATCTTTAAAACAGTATGCTTTTCACAATTATTTCACTCAAAATTGAGCTTCACCTTGAGCTACCTCAGAACCCCCTTCATACAGCGCATAATAAATAATACCTGAAATTCCATAGAGTCTATTTTGTAAAAATGTATCGATGCAGTTTTGACTGTAAATGGTCTTTACTGCGGTGACGCACAGTTTGTAACTCTAATGCGAGACTTTCGAACCCACCTCGTCAATCGAGATGCCAGGCGTGCCCGCACTGTCCACGTGTGTGTAGATTTTCTGGAAGTAACTGTTCGCCTCATCCTCAATCTCCCTAGGGAACTGCTGGCTCACAGCAGGGATTGACAGGTCACCGCCAACGCCCGCACTGGTCGGATTGTTGCCTGGGTTTGGGCCAGGACCGCCCAAACCAAAATTCTCTGAAACATGGAAACGTCACTCTATGACGCCATTTAACAGATGCTTTTACTGATCTTACTCCTAGCTTTCCCAAACAATTTTACAAAAAAGACACAGACTGCGGATCAGAACAACAATAACACTGCATCGCCTTTGCTTTTACACTCCCATTTTTAAAGGACTATTGAGGACGTTCCAGGATTTAATCCAACCCCCACCCCCCCCCTCACAAACCTCCCATTCCATTACCTGATCGTAGCCTTTCTTGCGCAGTCTGCTGCGGATTTCCTCTCTGTGGCTGCTGGGGCTGCGGGTTGAACTGGTTCCCCTGTCCTGGTCCCAAGCCTCCTAGGCCCCCTGCAGCGCTGGGGCCAAGCCCTCCTAAGCCCCCCGTCGCATTAGGCCCTAGCCCGCCTAAGCCACCGCCTCCACCCAGGCCGGGGAGAGGGTTCGGATTCGGGTTCGGTGCTTTTGTGGGAGTGCTGCTGGTCATGGTTGTCTGCATATTTAGGTCTGCAACACGTCATCATCATCATTATTATTATTATTATTATTATTATTATTATTATTATTATTATTATTATTATTTTTCTTATTATTATAAATATGGTCTTCTTCAATTTTTATCTTGTATTTCAATTCAACAGTGGGGATTTAAATTGTCAGTAGAGTGAAAGAAATAGTTTTACAACTGAAACTTAGTTTTTGCCTCACTGCATCACAAGCTCGCAGCTTTTTATAGCATGAGCAATGTTACTGCCCCCCCCCCCCAAACAGTTACTGCATCAACATCACACCAATGACCTAACTCACTTTGTAGCTGTGAAGCGAGATTCATGGTTGACGGATGACCAAAGCCTGGCGTGCTCGGGTTCAAGGTCGGAAAGATCTTGGCGGGCGAGCCCGAGGCCCCGGGCAATGACGTTGCCAGACTGGTGGGCAGGCCCGGGTTGGTTGGCACCGTGGGCGCGGCCGCACTCGCTCCTATGGGACCAAGGCCACTCATCTGATCTATCTGTGAGAACAGAAAATTGAACTCTACTGCAAGAAATCTGGCAAATTTGCTGAACTTTTCTTCTGAACATGTTTCTTATTTCACTAAGAGACTCGAGTCACCCTGCCATTGTAATCTAAACATAAACTGACGGAAGAAATGGCACTTTCTACTCAGTGCCGTCATTGTTGAAATTGTCAACCACTTGAATTTCAAAACCCTTTTTGGCTGCCAAAATGTTTGGAATGCCATCATGGTGATAATATGAAAATATCTCATCCCTAATTATGAAGTCGCTGGTTGCGCACGGAGCCAGCATCATTGGAACGGTGGGTGAGTCAAGGGGTTTTTTTTTATGAGGGGGGGGGGGGGGGCGATGACTTAAGCGTCGACAGCTCGAAACAAATCCAGAGGTTCGGCTGAACGGGACACCATTTTTTTTTTTCAGGTATCAAATGCCAGTCATGAATGTGGTGCTTACAGAGGTAAGAAAGTGGATTTTAAAAATGACTCCCAGTCCTTGCAAAACACGTGTAGATCCGCACGCTATAGCAAACCGAATTTGAAACAGCCTTTCACACACTTACCGGATTTGCAGCTTGTGGTGTCGGGGTGGTCAGACCAGGAAGGGCACCGGCTGTGATTCCTCCCTGCTTGGCAGCAGGTATGGCCACAGGTGCCACAGCAGGCGCTGGCCTCTTCAGGATCGTGTTGGCGTTCTGCAGTATCGTCACGATCATTTCTTGAAGCTCTGGCGACACGACGTTACTGTGAACCACAAAAATACAAGTTTCAGTTGATTTACTGGCTTTGCCTTCACACAGTCTGGCCTAGCGCTTTATATTACAACTCACAACGTGATTTTGACCACAATCAAAACTTAACTTAGTTAGCAACCAGCACAATATTTTCACCTACAAATTTCAGGCCGTACGACATATTTGCATCGAAGTTTACGAATGAAATACAGAAGCTCTAAAAAAAATTTTTCTTTCTTGTCTCTTGCGCATTACAGCAACTTTTGCACGGGTTTTGCGAGGCCCAGGCGTTGGCACTTACGCGTGGTACTGCTGTAGCTTCTGCAGCAAGTCGTGCCTGGTTTCCGGCGGCAGGGGGACCACTTTGGAGGGATCCTCCTTGTTCTGTGTCCCCGGGAGCAGCTGCGGGCACCGTCGTTTTAAGTACAGCGCAATCTCCTTCAAGAACGGCTCCTAGGCGACAGTGACAAACAACATAGTTTTATAAATAAAACAAGACCATTTTCGATAACGAGTAGCGAAAATTACACCTGGGGGGCCATGAACGAGGAGGTGAAGGTCATCAAGATTACTCTTTCCTTATTTCCTTTTTAAGCCCCAAACGGTCGAAAATAAGCTTAAAGTCGACTACCTCTAACCGCTTTTGGAACACCCGGTTTTTCACATTGACCATAACCGAAATGGTAAAGATCACCAAGGTACCTCTTAAATGACCAAGGTACCTCTTAAATGATACCTTTTTAGGCTGAAAATCGCTGTCTCTAACCGTTTTCGAGAAAATGGCCAACTTTCTGTTTCTGACTTTGACCATGACCGAGAAGGTCAAGGTCACCGAGGTACCGCTAACATAGTCTTTTAGGCCCAAAGGGCAAAGGGTCGAAAATAAGTTCAAAATCGCTCCACCTCTAACTGTTTTCGAGATAATGGCCAGCTTCGACCATGGCCGAAGAGGTCAAGGTCACCGAGGTATCTCTTACATATAATCTAGTAGGCCCAAAGTGTAAAAAATAAGCTCAAAATCGCTTCATTTCTAAACGTTTTCGAGTTACTGGTCAACTTCCGGTTTTTGATATTGACCATGACCGAAATGGTCAAGGTCGCCGAGGTACCTCTGACATATAGTCTTTTAGGACCAAAAGGTCGAAAATAAGCTCAAAATCTCTAACCGTTTTCGAAAAAATGGTCAATCGTTTTCTAAGGTCATGGTTAAAAAAATATGCGGATTTCACGACGTCTCATCACCCTCTATCAGTGAGCCAGATTTCATCACTCTTTAGCAATTTGGGAAACCGAAACACTGCAGTCAACTTCAACTTGCACACACATACTGTAATCGCTCTCACTGTAGACAGTCGGGCGATCAATATGCCTATGCTGATATAACAAATCCTTACCTGCGAAATTAAAGCGTTTGCCTGCCTTTTGATGCGTGTCAGTGGCAAAATTTCAATGTCCATTTTTACATGTTAAATGTTAATGAATTTCTTGAGCTGGACAAACTATACATCCTACATTATGTCTCTGCCATGTTTGGTCGTCCTAGCCCAAGAAGTCCCAGAGGAGTACGCTTAACAAGGTTTTCAAATTTTAAATTTCAATGTCCATTTTTGCCAAAAAAATGTTATTGAATTTCAAAAAAAAAAATTGAGCTGGACCAACTAGACATGCTATACTATGTCTCTGCCAAATTTGGTCGTCCTAGCCCTAGCCGTCTCAGAGGAGTTCGCGTGACAAGGAAATATACGGAAACAGTTTACCGAGTCGTACGAAAGCAATAAACTAGGGGACTGAAAATCCCCAAGTGTAATTAATCCAAAATGACAAGTCAAATGCGTTTTGCTTTAACACACGTACACATTTAACCAAAACCTCAAATAATTTTACACATTACATAAAATCATTTTGTCAGATGGCACCTATTGCCTTTTAAAAAATGTTAAGGCACTTGATAAGAAATAACCGAAATTTTACAACACGTTATGGTTATAGGGGCTAATAAGGAGACAACCGAACAAGCAACAAACCTGGTGTTCGATGATTTTATCGTTGAGCCACTTTTCGAGTTTGAGGTACTCCCTCCGCGACGCCAAACACGCGAGGTCGATAACGAAGGCGAAAGGCGTGGCCTTGAGCAGCATGGAGAGTGCTTTGAGGTCCTGCGCTACGTCGAGAATACGCGACAGGCGCGTCTGGTCGTGCATGTCGCCGCGCATGTACCACTCGGCCATCGAGTGCATGATCAGCGTGCGCACCGTCGTCGACTGACCCTGCCACCCACAATCAGCAATGCTCGTCTTTTTCAAGTTGACCGGAACGGCGATTTTATTTTAGGATTGGGGGAGGGGTAGGGGTGGCGGGCGGGGGGCTCGGTCTGTAAACTTGAACAAGTACGATCCACGCCAGGGCGGGATTGCTTCCCCAGGACGGAGGGCTTTATTCTCTGCCCAATTCAGGTTGACACTTCATCGGAAAATTTCCACTTGTTATCACTTATTTATCTGTTACTGTCGCGAATGAAACTGAAATTTTTACATCTTTTCAGAACCACTTTGTGGCAATTTACAAATGTCGTAAGGAAGCGACATGCATGCCGTCAACCATTATGTCAACTCGAAATGATTCATCTATCAATAAACAACCAGGCAAAACGAAACGCCCACGCAACAACTCCACGGTTGCTGATACCTAATGACTTTCACAAAAATGATTCCATCTTGGACCTCCTTAAAAAAGTCTTAAGCCCGTTTCAGTGCCAGTAATTTTTAACCAAACTGATTAGATTAAAATTCCAGAGCGAATCAAAGGTCAGCTCATGAAACTAAAAGATCATCTGCATGATAAAATGAACGTAGAACTTACGGAGACGTGCCAGGCATAGGCCAGCACTTGGCCCGAGTTTGGATGGTTGCCAAGGAAAACCGGGATAAGCGTCTGCAGCAGCTCGTGCTTCATCCTGTTCCACTGCGGCTAAAAATAGAGCCCGCACATTTTTATTGTTACAGCAGTTTGGGGCGTGCCAAAAGAAACAAGAGAAATGACAAGATTATGTTTTCTTTTCTATTCATACCACTTAGCCTTTAAACTGTTGCAATTTAACACCCTCTTCACACTATTCACTCTTTTTATCTTTGTGGTGACATCCATGTTGTTACCATCCAACAAAAATCCAATTCAGTTCAACGGTTAAAATCCAGTTAAAAAGTTCAGTTGCTTACAATTTGTAGCAGTGCAAAGACGAGCAAATCTGGGCAGTGCTGCACCGGGAATTTGAACAGTTCCGATACGGGTTGGTAGTGGCCCGATTCTGACAGGCGGATAAGCGTCTCCACCAAATCCAGTGACTTCCTATCAGCACAAATACGTGAACAAATTCATAGTTGTGCGCTCAGTTAGAAACAATTAACTACATAAGCAAACCTTACTTGTCATGGTGTTCTTGTATTGTAACTTAAAAAGGCCGGAAAGTTGAGAGGGACTTAACCAAGATCAATCTGAAATTGTCAAACAACTAAGATCACGTGAGGGATCATAATTCTCCATTTTAATGATTTACAAAATTAAACTACACATAAATCAAAGACAAATGCCGGCTAAGCGTACCATGTTGCGACGTCTCTGTTTTCTTCGTCTGGTGGCGTTTTCAACTGTTCTAAATTAACAGTGTGAAAACGGAAGTCAGCAAAACAAAACACATCCGGGTTCTTGATGGAAGTCGTCATCCAAGACAACTGAATTGAAAAGAATTTAACATCAC
Organism: Protula sp. h YS-2021; assembly: GCA_949752745.1. Lineage (NCBI taxonomy): Eukaryota > Metazoa > Annelida > Polychaeta > Sabellida > Serpulidae > Protula > Protula sp. h YS-2021. The sequence goes on from OX457027.1 coordinate 74,214,071, forward strand.
ATAATTTGAAACCGTGTTACCGGGAGTTTCCGAAAAGAAGCTCCCCCCCCCCCATTTAAAAGCCCCGGAGCTGTTATTAGGAAACTGTTTCCCAATAGAAGCCCCGGGGCTTCTATTTGGAATTAAAATAAAGACCTGAAAAAAATCGTTTCCTAATAAAAGTCCCTCCTTCCCTGTAAGTCTTTTTAGAACTCGTGTTTACTCGCAATGCAGACACGGTGCACTTAATCCTTTGATATGAGGCAGTCCCTAGACATGTTCTGCGTCGTTGCTTAATCCTGTGCTTCGCACAAGGCGAGCAGACACCCCCCCCCCCCTCCCCCACTGCCACCTTTACTCCTGAGTATTACTGGAAATATAACGGGCTGAGTACTGGCGTGATGTTGGCCCTCCTTCCCTGTAAGTCTGTTTAGAACTCGTGTTTACTCGCAATGCAAACACGATGCACTTAATCCTTTGCTGTGAGGCAAACCCCCAGACACGTTCTGCGTTGTTGCTTAATCCTGTGCTTCGTGTTTTACACAGGACACTTAACCAGACATTTTTAGTTACTGTTGTTTTTGTGTGTTTGTTTTTTTTTTTGTGCGGATATCCCCACAATGTAGCGCTTTAATAAAAGACTGATGGTAATTTTTTTTCCAATAAAAACTTAGTCGTGAAATTATACCGAGCAGTCGTGAAATTATACCAGATGACAGGTTCGTTTATCCTTTTGCTTTAGTTAATGTCCACTAATTAACTGCGTCTGGAGACGACGAAAAATACTGAGGGGACAGCGTTGTCTTCGGCACACATTATTTTGTCTTGTCTTTTTTAGCTTATCTATATGTAAATAAATTATCTAATCGGGCAACTTACAAAGTATCATTATTAATCAAAATGTTTTTCGAAATCTAACCACAGACTGACAATGTACCGGGGGTTTCCGAAAAAAAGCCCCGGGGCTTCTATTTGGTTTCTAAATGAGCGCCTGAAATTGGCCAGTTTCCAAATAGAAGCCCTGGGCTTTTTTTTCGGAAACCCCCGGTACATTGTCAGTCTGTGGTTAGATTTCGTAAAAACATTTTGATTAATAATGATACTTTGTAAGTTGCCCGATTAGATAATTTATTTACATATAGATAAGCTAAAAAAGACAAGATAAAATAATGTGTGCCGAAGACAACGCTGTCCCCTCAGTATTTTTCATCGTCTCCAGACGCAGTTAATTAGTGGACATTAACTAAAGCAAAAGGATAAACGAACCTGTCATCTGGTATAATTCCACGACTGCTCGATGGGGTTAAACTGAAAGGAGAAACGAACCTGTCCCTCGGTATTTTTCCACTGCCTGTAGATGAGGTCTATGGGGAAGACATCGGTAAGGGCCTTGGACAGCGCCTGTACGATGAGTCGGAGGCCCTGCTTGCTGCTGATCTGGAAGCCCTGGTGGTCCAGCTCAGCCACTACGTCACGCCAGTTCAAGTGCGGTGCCTGCAAACAGTCGAGTGCGTGCGGAATGTGTACTGACAAGTGACTGGCCAACGTTCTGGTATAGCATCTTAAATCTACTGCCATTGAAAAATGTCTATCTACACCACTATCATGATTAGAAACACAGTTATTGTCACCAAAAATCCATTCATAATTCCTGTGACTTGTGATCTGTTGGTCAATTTTATTTATTTGTCATTGTCTGCATTATCAACAGCAAAGCACGATTACGTATCGGTGGCACTTACGAGATCTTTGATGGCTTGCACGAATATGTCGACATTCCAGGAAAGAGGGGCGCCATCCGGAGTGCCGTCCTTGTTATCCAGCCACTGATTATTCGACGCACCCAGGGCCTGAAACATCCGAATACAACACTATAAACCAACACCCTTCACTCAACCAACAGCTCTCATCCAACGGCCAAGCGATATCTACCCAACTTTTGCGGACCAGGATAGTTTTTTTGTAAGACGGAAGGGATTGGGTGGGGGGGGGGGGGGGTTGGTGGGGGAGGCGCTACTCTACAGGTCAAAATGAACAGGTCCCGTTTTCACATTGCAGCATATGCTGTGCTCACGGTTCACGCCCGGTGTAAATGAAAAACCTAACACAAAAGAAACATTTTTTTTCATCACTAATCTGACCGGTCTTTAAGGTGCTGACGGTCCTGAATCGATACCTGAACAGATATGGAATCTGTGATGCCGGCGGGTGACTTGGCCATCATGCCTAACACACGCGCTATGCTGGGCGGCGTGATCTCTCGCACACCCAGCGACATCAGTGTGTTCCTGCATTCTTCTAGCCTGTACACAAGGCAACAACAGCCAATGATGGTAACAGTCTGTTGGCTGAGAGTATTCAAAAATTTTACTTATCAAAACCAATTTTTCAAAGGCTTTTAAATGTTTAGCTTATTTACCGGACCAGTATATAAATGACTTTATGACAACTTTAAACCAACTTAAGGAAACAAAAAGATCCCCATGTAGCTCAACGGCAGAACTGTTTTTGCCAACTGCCCCGGTATTCACAAAAGTTAACTGCGCAGTTAACTGTGATTCTTGAAGAGAAAATCTGTTATATCAAGGAGACAATATTAGACACATATCTGTTTGTGAAACAGGTTAAATTTATCAATTTACTTCCGGATGTTCTGATTTCAAACAGAGCAGTTAACGGAATCAGTTAAGTGCGCAGTAAATAACCTTTGTGAATACGACCACTGACGGCGTACCTGTGCAGTATGTTAAGCCACTTACCCTTGTGTGACTGAAGATCTAAAAGTTAACACGTGCAATAATGAGATGGATATTCATATCTTATTTCAAACCCTTTGAATAAACACCGAAAAGAATAATACCCCAAAGTGATCCAACTATCTATTACGTACGATTATGTATTAAGTTTCATGTATTGACGTCTTTTGTGAGGCAGACTAAAAAACTCAATAATGAGAACCATAACATACGTTGATGTAAAGATATAGCCGATTTCCCTGAGTGTGTCGGCCAAAGACGTGGCCATGATCCCAGTAGGGGTGGCTAGAGCGTCCGGGTTGAGCTGCTCGGGTACCAAATCCTCGGTACTCGGATACAATAAAGGTCGTACAACAGCACTGACTTTATCGCGGGAAAAGTCTGTCAAACACAAAGAAACCAACATGCTCTGCTTGGAGATGCATCACAAAGGTTTTTTCTTTGACAAAAACGCGACGATCTTTTATTCAAAATATACCAGAGTCACCTGGTAATTTGTTTTATTTTTAACGAAGTTAAAACATAATTGTGTCAATTATCAAGTTTTTTTCAACAAACACGTTCAGTGTTTCTCCCAGCACTTACATTCTCTGAGCTTGGTGAAGAAGGTCTCTTTGGTTTCTTGCGTTACACCAAAATCCTTTTCTGACAGGACAGAACTGAGTAACAGGTGTAACAGCTCAGCGGGCGCCTCCTGTATTTCCTCGACCGTAGAACTTGACTCTGAATGAGGCATCGCAAATCAACAGCGTGTTAACTGTTTATGCCTTTTTTTTCTACTTCACTAGTCTTCCCTCTGTTTCGCGTTCAAATCTGAATACTTAACAGCTACCTACTTCTTCAAATTTAACACAGAAATGCTTTTATCTACAAAGAAATATTTTCGCTACGGATACACATGAGTCAGTTTTAAACAGTGTCTGTAAATGTTTGTGCCACCAAAAAAGACGATTACGCGCTCAGTGTGTTCACCTGCGGAAGAGTAGGAAACAAGGAGACCGTTGAGCCTGAGTTTGAGAAACTGCGAGGCACCCTGCCGGGTGTCCTGTTTGGTTGAACTCAATAACGCGAGGCCAAATGCAACTTCTTGAAGTTTTGTCAGTCTCAGGATCTTGCTCAGTTGGTTTAATAAATTCGGACCAGGCCGAAGACTCTGCAACAGAAACCATGCTGCATCACGAGATGACAACACCATGTTGTATCACGAGATGACACCACCATGTTGTATCACGAGATGACAACACCATGCTGCATCACGAGATGATAACACCATGCTGCATCACGAAATGACAACACCATGCTGCATCACGAGATGACAACAGCATACTGCATCACGAGATGATAACACCATGCTGCATCACGAGATGATAACACTAAGTGAATTTTAATTGACGGTTACCGCACAGCGCTGGGACAATTTTATTTAAAATTCAAACGCACAAATGCGTGGGTACCCCCTCCCCCCGCACTAAGTTCCAGTCCAACCCTAATTCAACGCAGTTATTTACTTAGATATTTAGCTTTGTAACGACACGACCAACCCTTTGCAGGCTGCATTGCGCCTTTACTTGTTACCAGAATATTCAATGCAAAATTAACACCCCCTTCCCCCCAAAAGAAAGCTTACTTTCACATACTTTGCCAGTTTTCATATCAATTTACAAATGGGGTGCACAGTGCGCTCGGCTGCCAAGCACTTTTTAATTCCCCTTGCATACGATCACAAATACAAACCTTTTGGTGATGAAGAGGATTATCGATGGCGTAACACAGCGTCGACACAAAATTAGCTTTTCTTATCAGAGACGAACACTCTTGGGTAAGATATTGTGTCTTTAAAAAAAAACAGAAAACAATAAAAATTATGATTACCGTGAACAGCTGATTGTTCTGTACAGTATTGATTCATTCATTTTTATCCAGTGCACGGAACATAGAACACGACACAAGACACGACACCGGTCAAATCGGATATACTTTTCATCTTTTACGCTGAGACAACAGACGATGGAAGTGAGAGTGGACTGTGAGAACGTTGTTTCACATTTCAATGCGAAATTTTTTCTGATATTTCACCACTTCTTCTTTTTGCGCTTACTACAACACGCTGATAGAATTTTTTCTTTCAAACAGCCAACTTGCAAATGCTCTTCCAGGGGAGGAAATTAGCGTGGGTCCGATGACCCGAGGATCCCTGGTTCGGCTTGAGCCCCTGCATCTCCGACTCTGATAGGTCCGGAGGACCCCGAAAATTTTCCTAATTATTATATATATATATATATATATCCCCCCCCCCCTTTTTTTCGCTCGGGCCCCCCCCCCTGGATTTTCCCTGCAGCGGCCCGGAGGTTCACCAATAGAAAAAGAATTCCAAGCCTGCTCCATTATACGAGCTCAAACACGAACTTCACGATGAGAAAAAAAAGAAAATCATACGCAGTATCAATAACTTTTAAATAAGAACTCTAACAATTCTAACTCCTTATATTATTAACAGTTGACAAAGAGTATTCTTCTTAAATTTCTTTGTTCTGAACGTGAATACTTTAGCACACGCTTAACCAAATTCTTTTTTTAGCAAGGAATACGACTGTGGAGATATGCCGTCATCATTTATTCATAATGGTACCACATACAGACTGTTTACATGTTCAATTGCAATATGCACCAACAGAGCATCGTTTAAAATGGCACTGAAAAATTAACTGCTCGTGAAAAACAATGCAGCATTACAACATTATCGACTAATATTTGTTTGATTAATGATATAATACAAAATATTAACGATAGTTGTTCAAGGGATTTCTGCGATTTATGCATTAGTCAATGGGTTGCTACTGCGCACTGGATATTTGAAAAAAAAAAAAAACATTTGTTGATTGTTTTACCTGGATTTAAGTCATGACTAAATCATACCCGCCATTGCATGCATTTTCCATCATTGAATGACCATAGTGTTTTATGGCAGAAGTCACATGACAAGCGGTCAACAAAACTGCTGGTATATGTTGCACTTGAGGCTATGACCATAACCAGGCTTTCTATTATTAGCCTCAAAATATTACATTATCTATAGATTGCCAAACTCATTCAGGCTCACAACAGATGGCCTCAAAAAAGTCAGGCTATAGCCTGGTTATAGTCACAGTCTACAACATACACAATTTTTACAAATACATTGGAAGCACAAAAAAAGACACACAGATACATCAAATACCAGTTGTTTTTTATGTGTTCGTTGTCTCTGCTAGCCGTTTTTATTTAACATATTACTGTCGATTCCGCAATCTCATTCGCCAGAAATGGCTTTCATTTTCAGATAGACGTTGGGTATTTCTAACACCAAGACACTATCAGCCTATAATCTGAATGTAATGGATTTAAAATTCCGCAACTTTAAAATAGCTAGGGTTTTTCCACCATTTCATGTGCAGCAGTGGTATATCGCCGACCGGCAAGGACTTATTACTAACCATTTACTATACTTCATCGTCACAGTTACACTTAAAAAAAAAAATACATAACCAATTTTATATTGAAAACAAAGAAAAAAGGCAAATGAAAGCGGCAATTTCTTAAAAATCGTATCTTTATTTGGATAAAAATGAAGCACATGTCTTATGTGGTACTTCTAGGGGAGGGAACAAAACATATTATAGAAATATGAGATCAAATCAGGACTCGCAATTTTGCCGAAATTTTCGGATCGCGACTAGAGTTTTCCAAGGCGAAAAGTCCTTTCGTATCCTACAACCTCGGTATATCAGTATACCCTGCCCCGCCATATACTCCCTCTCCAACCCCCCCCCCCCCCCCACCTCCCCACTCATCTGGCAGCTCCTCTTCATGTTCTCCGGTGTGATATTTACTCTAGTTTTTTTGTTGCACAACATGAATTGACCCTTTTTATTTAGTGGGAAATTTCAACCAGCTTCCAGTCTTAAATTAAAAAAATGAATGTGACGTCCTGTCCTGCGTGGCACTTTACTGACACCGATAAGTGTCCTTTAGATGCAAGAATTTTCGGCCAATTATCACTCATAATCATTGTGTAAAAGGAACAAAAAAAAAAAAAAACAACCAATGATTAACACTTTTCAAAAGGTGTGTTACTCAATAAGGTTGTTTAATGCCCGACTTTCACAGTACACACACTAAATTACTATTTCTATCTCCCATTGCAAATCAGACCCCTCCCTTAATCCCCTATACATGTTGAGCCAATACAGCAAACACAGGAAACCTAAGTGTTTGAGAAGATAATTCGGGGCTCGGATGTCTTCGGTCTTGACCGGGATCGGAGCTCGATTGCGAACCCTAGATTAAATATAAAATTCGAGGGTAAACACCAACCGCTCCGACCCCAGCCCTTCTGGAATACAATATTTCATTTCCTAAAACCGAGCATACATAACACGGCTGCCATAACCAGGATCAACTCTTATACAAACGGTCTTGGGACAACTTACATATCTAACAAGTCGAACATTTTTGATCTCCCTAACCTCGACATTTTTTCCAAGTTGTACCTCCGAGAAAGATATTTCGTGCATGAGACGCCATCTCGTACCTCGGCCTAAAATGTGAATTTAACACATAAACACCTTTCATGTCCTTCTGAACTGTTACCTACCCCTACCACACCAACCCTATTCGGCCATTTACGGAAGCCTTACCTGATGAAAATCTTTACCGGGGTGACCATCCCCGCTGAACTCAACATGCGAGAAGAGACACCTGAACAGATGCCGGTCTGCTTCCGCGCCGTGTTGCGCTATTAACTGAAACACGTAAAAAACCGAGGGTAAATACCTCTAACAATACTAGTTCACATTTCATAAATAATCCAATTTAACTGATTCAGTGGTAAACGCATTCTTTAACAGCTCAAAAACTCCTAGTTAACTTACTCTTTTCAAATTTTTTTTGGCTGGATCTAACATTTTTGAGAACCAAATCAATATGTTCCCGCACTGTTCGCTCAACAATTCTTTAACTTTTTGAGGAAAATTTCCAGGACTCGAAAATTAATATATATATATATGTTACATGCTATGATTACAACCAGGAAATGCATACATTTCCTAAAATGGTCAGGCTATGTCTGCGATTCCTGATTCAATCAGGCAATGTATACATTTCCTAGGAAAGACCAGGAAATGTACACATTGCCTGATTTTCCGACTAAAAAATTGTAGTCTTTGCCTGAAACGTACTTTGTGCGTTAAAGTTATCTCCCATTGATATTTATTTAAAAATTTCATTTTCTTTGCCTGATAAAGTTAAAAAGAAGAAACCACCTGAGAAAACACTCCGTAGAACCATACCCCCGTGCCAATACCCCCCCCCCCCCCTATGCAGGCTAATAGATGAGCAGTTTACTGCAATAACTTGATCTGATCTACACTTGAAAGCTAATCAAAAGCAAAATTGCTCAATGAATGGCTTTAAAGGTTTATAATTTCAATTTACTCACATAATTGCAATTCTGCTACCCACTGGAGTAGTTTCGCTTTAGTCTTAATCTTATTAAACCAAAAACTTGACCATTTCATAGTAAATTGTTCTTATTATCACTATTTTGCTTAGGAAAGGTAGGGTATAGGCACGAGGGAGAGGGTGGATTAAATACAGGACACAATAAAATTATCCCATCAAACCTCGGAGTTGTCATTTGATTTTGAATGAGCTTGTATAATCTCTCCATTCGTATAATAAACTGGAGGTAAGAAAATTCAATTGTAATTTAAAGGTTATATATAGCAACAGATACGATGAACGCAAGATAACAAGAGGGGATTTATTGTTTTTTTCGGGGGGCGGGTGGTGGGGAGGCAGAGACGGGGGTATTGGCACGAGGGGGGGGGGGGGGGAGAGGGGGGTGGATAAAATGCAGAATGCAATAAAAATTCTCAAGCCAAACACCAGAGTAGTCATGCGATGCTGAGTAAGTTTTTAAAATCTCTGCATTCGTATTATAAACTGGAGTTTTAAAAAATTGCAATTTAACTGTATAACATAAATTGAATTTTTGGCAGTAATTTCCAATTGCAATTTAAAGGTAATTCAAAGCAGCAGACACGCAGAACACGAGATTACCCATAGGCGATTTAGCATATAACATCTATATATATATATAAATGTTCTAAAATTATAGGTGTTATGAAGACAATCTATGATATCAGCAGGTTGTAATAATTTTAATTTATTGCATTTTTTATTTCCAGAACTTTCCAGAACTGCAACAGCCATGTCGATAACTTTTTAAATGGCAACTGACAATAGCTTCCTGGATAGATTTCGTTGCAAAGCATCTATAAAACCATCCGCTGGATTATCAACTGGGTGAAATGTGAACTCTTATACACAGTAAGAAAATAACGGCCGTAGCATCATTTATGGGGTGTCATCGCCCCTGTTGTCCAACAGCCAACTGCTATGGCGGTTCGATCTGTTGCATGGAACACATTTGTAGTTCGCAGACCCACTGGGGATTCCGCGAAAATAGTACCCATAAAAGCGAGGACTACTCTTAGAAACAACCATAAGCTCTGTGTTTATACACATGACATAATCTCAGAGGTGAGCTGTTTCATAACAAGGCACCATTACAATAGTAACAGCCAAAAGTACTCCGCCATGAATGCATCAGAGTGGTGCTTCTGTTCCGCATGAAATCTGTCATGATCAACGTTAGGAACAAGTCACTGACTTGCGAAGTGTTAAGTTAAAACTTTCAATATCAGTAAGGATTTATGGTTGCCACCAACACGATAGCTGTCAAGTCAATCGGGAATATCTTGTCGGCTCATCATTTCAACAAGCGCACCCTTATCTAGTAGTTAATTGTGTATATTTTTTTCAGACAACATATAATCTCTTCAGTTGCTTGACTTTCGTCACATGTCTTTGACAACCCAGAAAAATTTGACAATAACATGAAGAAATAAAGATAAACAGCCCATTAAAAATTGTGCTCGATTTACAAAAGGGGTATATTGGGCATGAACTTACTGTAAATGTCTGAATGCGGCAGGATCCGTGCCTCAGAACATATGAAGCTTACCCCCATTAGCGGAACAAAGTAGGTTTAGTATCTCTGACAGAGATGTTATAAGCCAAATCACACTTTGGGGAGTTCCCAATAAAAATGCGCAAAAATTCTACGTTTCCAATAAAATTAACCGGGTAAAAAATGAAAGAAATGATACAGAGATTTCGCCTACATGTCAAATTTTCTTGCACCAGACAGGGTGGCCACCTGGAATCCGAAATGAAATACCCGGAGCCCCCCCCCCCCCCCCCCTGAGTTTTCCATACAATGAATTTTGACATGTTTCAAAAGGTCATCACCAAGAAATCTATATCTGATCGAAAGGGAGTGGCCAATGGCAATACACATTCAAGAAAAAGACGATGTAACACGATAGAAGCAAAACGAACTGTCATCGACTCAGAAACCCACTATTTCTCTTAAGCGCTCAGAAAAGACAACGTTCAACAAATTCCTACAACATCTATCCAATTTTGTAAAAGAAAAATTTATGTGGAAATACCCTGGAAAACCTGGCACTCCAAAAATTAAATTCCCTGAGTTTTCCTTGAGATTTGCCGGAATTTTCAAATTTCCTGAGTTTTCTCTGACTGGAAAATGCCAATTGAGTTTTCCCTGAATTCCCTGATTTCCAGGGTCGGTGGCCACCCTGAAAGAGCAATAGGATTTTTAACAACCCATATGCTATTTTAAAAATTTATTAAAGTCTTAACAAATAGTTTCAAGTTCTTTTATGTTCAGAGTGCGAGCTGTTTTGCGATATTTCTTCTACGTTTTTCTGTCATTTCTTTCATTTTTTACCCGGTTCCCTCGCAGTCGAAATTCTAAATTCTTGCGCATTTTATTCAAAACATTATTTGGCTTACTGAAGTCAGAGCTGACTCGGTGCTATCTGGAAGCCAGCTCCAAGAAGCGGAAAGCTACAAAGTTTCCACGCAACTCTTCAAAGTCTCGCTATATAATAATAAGCAAGTCAACTGCACTCGCTTTGAGACACCCCTGTGGCTACTTTTTGCGAGATTCAACGACCCAAAAGTCTTCATTTGCATTTGGTAAAGGCCCTCAAAGTACAACGGTAATGATATACAACTTCTGTGTTATGCTGTCTTTAAAAGAAAGTAATACGGAAATAACCACAAATATCCCGCAATAATTGACATTTGTTTATATACAATGATCATTAATTATTATGTGAAAAAGTAACAATAATCCACCCAAAAACTATTAAACTGACATTTCAAAAAGAACGTAAAAAATGAAAGTCAAATATTGTGGGTGTACAAAATAATTTTTTCTACGTAATTCTGTGTCTATGAACTATTTTAGTTTGTATTTTACAAATAAACTATAACCCCTTTAAATTTTTGTCACCTGACTTTAGTCACGTGACATTTATATACAGTTCAATAAAAATTGTGCCTGTTTTACAAAAAGGGCATGAACTTTCTGTAATTTTTTTAATAGGGACTGGCATGCAGGATTCATGTCTCAGGACATATGAAGTTGACCCCTATTTGTGGAACAATGGAAGGCTTGGTAGCTCTGGCAGAGATATATACGATGTTATACAAGTCAGAGCTGACTCGGAGCTATCCGGAAGCTAACTTTTCAGCACTTCCACGAAGACATAAAAGACATGCACTCAAATAAAAAATTACAACATCAAAAATTTATAAAATTCACAAATGAACTTACATGAGATATTTCTGTGACGCTCGATTTGAAATTCTTCTTTGTTAAGTTTGCTACTGAATAACTTATTTGAGACAGGGCAAATGACAGCGAGTCAAGATTCATATTATCATATTAAACAAAGGCGAAAGCTCCAAATATTGTTTGAAGCTTTCTCAAATCCAAAGATATCACTCTGCTGGGTGAGCTCCTTCTAATGAATCCAAAATTATCGGCAAAGGGCGGCCTCATTGGTGTTTAATTTACAACAAAAATAGCTGATTTAACATCAAGGTCTGTTGTTCGCCATGTTGGATTCCGCACCTGCAGTAATTACAGTAAACTTTCGATCTTGAACGTATTGCATTATTTATCAATAAGTATCGGCATTCGACATATCTTTTTAAAAAATGCAGATATGATGTCAGTAATATAAATTATCAGGATCTTTAACATATTATAATCACAAGAATGGAAAATGCCAACATGTTGTATACAATACAAGCATATATATTACATATCTACGGTAATGTGGTTTCCGTTTGACGTTGTTCTTTAAAAGCTAACCTCTACAACAATTTGATCTGTTGTGTAGGATGCCGTTTCTCTCCAAGGTCAAATTGCAGATTTCGCAAATTAATACTCATTAAGTGGAACTACATTTTAAAATATCCATATCCTCTGTGTTTATACATAACAGATAAATTTATCAGAGGCCAGCTGTTTTATAAAAACGTCTGCAGGAAGATTTGGGCCTGTTGGTGAATATTGCCTGCGTTTTATTGGGCAAGGATAATATCTCGAAGCTGTTTCGAGGCATTGTCGAAAAACTAAGAAATATTTTCTGATTTTCGAAACATGTATCGAGCTTTACATTCAAATAATCTTCCCACAATTCTCTTCTGCACACCTGCGCACCATTATCGCCCAAAAGTGATACAGTTTTGCTTTACTTACGTCGATTCAGAACTGACATACGACAACTTACATTAAAGCCAGTAGAAATACAACTGTTGACAATAGCAATTCGCAATTTGGATTGCTTTCTACTGGAGAGAAAAGCACCAAAGCTTCCGGCAGCCATTCTTATTCTCGAAACATTATCTGAAGTGTTTTATTAGGACATTTTCGAAACATTATCTGGATTTATTATTTTTTGTCAATACGTACAATAAAATGCGGTTATTGTCGCCACCCTCGTAATGCAGCCAATTAGAGAACCGACAGCACGACGATGGTGTCGCTTTGGGAGGTCGACAAAGGGTTGATCTACCCCCAATTAGCAACACGACCCTCGTTCTCTTGCTATTCGAAGAGTGGCAAAGATGCTCTTTTCACCTGGTGAAAAGATGTAGAAGAGTTAGAAAGGTGCACTTTTTGCCAGATTTAAAAGTGCGACTCTTCGGGGCTGTTTCTTCCAGAAACAGCTTGTTTTATCCAGAATAAACTTCAAAAAAAAAAAGACTTGACTTAATCTGTGATTTATAAATTTTTTACACTTTTTTTTTTAGTTACAGATCATAACGCATTCATTTCTGTTCCAAAACTCTCATGACAATTCTACGCCACCTTTCTGACGTCATTATGACGTCATAGGTACTCCAGAGCTGTCTTGATCACATAGTCACATAGTATGGTCTAGAGTTAGGCCGCCCATACCTGGCTCGAACCACCAACCTTCTGAGCCATATGAGGCCATAATGCACACATTCATATCTGTTCCAGAACTGTCATGACAGTTCCAGAACACCCTTTCACGTCATTATGACGTCTTTATGACCCCCTCCCAGGACATACTATGTGACAGGCTATTTACACATGTGGCTGTAAGCATAATGTTTATTTTAGTAACTTTAAAAAAGTAGATAACTTTCATTATGTTCAACCGATTTGAATGAAAATTTTACCTTTTGAACCAGTTTTATTTCTAGTTTTGGCATAAAGTAGTCACAGGCTATTTGCACAGATGGCTGTAAGCACTTTGTTGGTAAGCAGAGCACGCTACCCAAAGATGTATTCGAATGGCAAGCCCCATTCAAACATATGTTCGAATGGCAAGCCCATTCAAAGACGTGTTCGAATTATTTTTTGGAAGATATTACGTCCTGGTATTTCTCAACAAGTTTTTTAAACAAGTTGTTTAACAATTGTTCAACAAATTGCTTAACAAGTTCAACATGTTATTCAACATGTTGCTCAACATGCTGTTCAATATGTTCAACATGTTTTTCAACCTGTTGTTTAACATGTTCAACATATTGTTCAACATGTTCAACACGTTGTTGTATATGAAGCTATGTTTAGAGACTTTCTCAGTAAAGTTATTTCTAAACATATTAGGACATAGTGTGTCCAACCTCGAGTGTGACATCTCCCTATAGAGTATAATGACTGCAGAAAATTTTACAGCAAAGCCTGAGATAATACCTACAGCCTAGTCTAAGGCAATGCCTATGGTAAAGTCTAAGGTGAAGTCATGTCAGCAGCGTCAAAGGCGACCACATCTTACTGTGAAACAAAAAGGTTTCTCCGTGTAGGGCAACGTATATAGTAAGGATCGATTGAACGTCTGATCCCGCGGCACTGACTTAGTCAATGCCGAAGACCGATGTAGACGCTACAGTGTTCAGATCCAAACTGATTTATTATTCTCGATTTCCGACTTATATACTGTTACGCATAGCAACGTACGTCACTTGCGTAATCGCGTATGTGCGTACGCAAATGACGTTGTTGCGACCAGCGCACACCGCGTCAGTCCGGGAGTCATGACTTAGTCACATGACTCCGTACTAACGCAATGGCCAGTTGAACAAGAGCAGGTTAAATAAATGCAAATGATGTTTCTTCACATTATCCCCAACCTTCGCAAGAATTTGTCCTCAAATTAAATTAATTTTTAATTTTCCAGGTTAATAAGGAAGAAACACCAAATGTTATGAAAAAAATGTACATCAAAAGACATAATGATGAACTAATGCATATGCGTAACTTACAACGAAATGAGATAAGAATAAATCAATAATAATTTTAACAATTTTCAAAAATGATTTTTTTTTAACAAATGACTAGATGAATGACTAATTGACTAAGTTTACGTTCACGGCATGGTAGCATATCACTAGTCTCTTCGTAAGCCATACCACATGGCATTTACTTATTATTTTTATACTGTCTCTGTTCCAGATTCACTACTCCAGATGATTCCACGACTCAATACGCTGATGACCTGAACTGATGAACACTTGATGAACAACTGATGAACACCAAACTGTATGTTATAACTAAAAACGACATACTGTGTTTTACTATGAAACCTGTTGTTTTACTGCGTTAGCTGATAAGAAGAAAGAAGACTACTGACAGAAGAATTTGCCCTTGCACAGACAAGAAAATCTTGCCCAGAAGAACTACCCGTTGCCCATGTCCCTTGCCAACATAGCGAAGAGTCACGTGACGCTTCTCGAGCAACGACGTTAACGTTTTAACGTTTCGAATGTACACATATATATATTTAAGTCTGCAATTAAATTAATTACCAATGTTGGTAATTCAAATTCCACATAATTGCCATAGTTGACTCATATTTACACCGTGTACCTGTCGTAACTAAATACACCTACTGGTGTTAGCCCTGTAGTAACTATGACCACTTAGTCGGACTACTCTGTCATGGCAACATAGCAGACCTATTCTAGCACATCATGATTAAATTGAAGTAGTACATTCGAGTATAATGGATCGCTATGGTATAACAACGTTATATAAAAGTTCGTTGCTATGGCGACGACCCAAACCTGTAAGAGCACATTATGATTAAATTGCAGTTATATATTACAGCATAATGAATGAATAGTCAGTCTAGTTTCTGTCATCAGCAACGCAATTTTATATAAATATAAGTTAATTTCAGTTAATTTTCTAAAGTTCAAACGTTCATAGTCCCTACCTAAAACACTTTAAGACCAGGTCCATGACACCCTGCCGTCCCACAGACCTCGTTTAGTTCTTTCACACAAGAATCACACTCGCTCTCAATGGTAAATGACAATAGCGAACGACAAGATACAGAAATTAAATGTTTTGCTATTTCCCAAATGTAATTAATTAAATTTTTGAAGTAAATTTAATGTACCAAATTTGTACCAGACTTCCAAAATATAAAATGTAAGTTAATAAAATTTTGTTTGTCAAATGTTTCCTGGATCTCGAATGACCGATTAACTTCAAAATGAAAGTTAAAAAATAATAATAATAATAATAATAATTTAACGTTATATATATTTACTTTCAAACCTTCTTTAAAAGAATTTTAATTAATTTTAATAGACTAGCATCGATTTAAGTGATTAATGAATGCACTGTTATTTTTCATTAAATTAAAGTTCAAGTTTTTAAATTAAAGTTAAAAGTTACTTGGAACGATAGCTCCTATCATAATGAGTTATACGATATGACATCATGCATACAACATTATATAACGTTATCCTAGTCCCTATCTACCTAAGTTACTATCGTACTGGTTCAACCCACACATGTACAACATCAACACTTGTAGGTTGTATCAACGTCAGATATAAATCACATCAGTCCATGATATGCAGATGACAGATGAAGACACAAGTCCTCCCTGGTATGCAGATGACAGATGAAGACACAAGTCCTCCAATGCGACATTGAAACCAGCTATCGATCAGCTCCGTCAGTTTATTCGAGCATTGAAAAGGAAAAGCACATTACCATTACAAGGATGACTTTGTTCCATACTTAATCCTAATTTTATATCAAACATTAACAAACACTAGTACGGTTTCGTCAGCCAAACCTACCGAAAAGCTAAAATGTTTTGATCAGCCAAAACCATTCAAAAGCTAAAATGTTTTATCAGCTAAAACAATTCAAAAGCTAAAATGTTTTGATCAGCTAAAACCATTCAAAAGCTAAATCACTAATCAGGTTTCGTCAGTCAAACCCTTCGAAAAACTAACATCAGGTTTAACTAGCCAAACCCGTCAAAAAGCTAACATGTTTACTGATTTACACATGCAAGTTAACTTAACTTAAGCATGTCACTGCCTAAGTAATACAGTGTAGACTGATCACGACCTGTCTTAAAGTAAAAGTACATATAATATTAATACTGAAACTAAAATATTAAACTGAAAAGACGTAATATTATTGACATTCAAGTTAACATTTTACTGAAAAATTTTAACGACGCAAATTTTTTTTTAGTGAAATTTTAAGATTGTAGTTTACCAAAGTTAATTTTTTTTTTTTGGAAATTTTAAAATTTAGTTTGCCAAAGTTAAATCAATTTTTTTTGAAGATTTTAGTTTACCAAAGTTAAATCAAACTTTTTTTTTAAATTTAGTTTACCAAAGTTAAATCAAACTTTTTTTTTAAAATTTAGTTTAAAACTTTTTTTTTATTTTAAAATTTAGTTTACCAAAGTTAAATCAAATTTCCCATGAAGTTTTTGTCGAATACTTTATTTTTTTTTCAATGAAATTTTACTTCCTTTTCTTTTTCTTTTTCTCGATAGGAAATTTGACTATTTAAGAAGGCACAGCCTCCAGATCCTCGACCTGATCTCCCCAGCTTTCTAAAGCCAGAGGATCCTTGGCTGATGCAGTAGACAATTCACTGCAACCTTCGGGGACCTGAAACGCTGTTGTTTCAGGCCGGGTGGTGACTGTTTTGTCACCACCACCCTCCACCTCAGAAGTTGACTTACCAGACGGAGCTGTAGTAACTGCTGAAGTGGAGTCCCCTGTAGGATCTATTGACCTGGATGACTCGGTAGTCACCTCCATTGGTTCCTCAGGCATCCTGGTGAACTCCTGGCCAGGACCCTGGTACTCCATATCGTCAGGGATCCTGGCTGTCGGCTTATAATGGTCCGATTTCCTGGGTGGGGGACTGAATTTAATACTAGGACTTACGTCCTCTACCTTACCAGCCGTAGGCCGGCCACTGGCGCACCAACAACCCAAGGACTTGTTAAACAAGTCGAAGTTGGCGTAGTGACACCTGCGACAAAAAGGGATGAGTCTATACTCAACCAAAAGGGCCCGGACAAATTTTTGGTCAACTGGCAAGTCCGGGCCAGTGATTTTCTTGTCGACCACGTCTTGGACATGACGACGAGCAATATGGGCCTGAAAGCTAGACCCTGTGGCGAAAGTGCCAAGGCACAAAGTGCAGTGTAAAGCGACATCCTTCACTTTGTGTGCTTCGAAGACATGTCGCATCCTAGTCTGTCCGTCAGTGGGTTTGAATTTTCTACCACATCCGTCGGGACATTTCAGATATGTGTCCTTAGACACCTTGACTGGCTTTGCTTTGGCCGGCGACTTGTTAGGTCGCTTTAGGGGTGACGGTGCGTCACCAGCTGACTTTTCTTAAGTCCTCGTTCGAGCCTTAGAAGTTGCGTCAGTAACTGAAAGAGAAGTTTGAGCATTAGCGGTTACGGATTCCGAGGGAACCTTACCCTGTACTATACTACTGTACGAGGCGCATGGCTTAGCCACCATATTTGGGTTAGGGACAATTGTCCAAGCTACTTGATTATTTGGTCCCTGAACTGGCAGGAACATATAGGGTGGGAAGCCAGAGGCTTCAAATCCCGGCGGTGGGGATACCGCTGTCGCTAGTGGGGATGGCATAGCCATAAGTCCCGGTGATCTAGGGGCTGTAATGACAGCCGGTTGATCAGCCGAGGGCTGAACAACGGATTCAGCCACCTTAGGTGACTGAACCTTAGGCTTAGTCACCCGAGGTGACTTGATCTTGGGCCTACAGGCCGGTGGTGGTGATGCCACATCACTGTTTGCCAAAATGGTTTTGGCAAACCGGAGCTCCCAAAAATTTTCGGTGAGCCCAGCAATGGGTCCAATAGACCCCTGATACTTTTGTACTTTGTACAAACACCGCTTTCCTTTACGAAGGCGACCTTCCACTTGATCGCGGTGTTTCGATAGAATATGTTCTTCTATCGATAACTGGGGGTCCGAAATAGTACCCCCCGCATTATATGCGGTCTTACAAAACCCACATTTGAATAATTTTCGGTAGTTAACCTGACTTTGTGCCATCTTGGGCGGCTACCTACGAACGAATGATCGTCTGCATCCAGTCGCTGCGCGTCATGCGCGTATCTTGCGCAAAACGATACAATAACGTTTCTACGCAAAGTACGCATAATTACTGAGGAAGCCATTGTTATTGTATATAGTTCCCTTGACAACAGTCTCCATTTCTTGTTTACATAACAATGGTTCATCACAATGGCTGTGTGCATGAACATGAGAAGACTGAAAATTCATCCCGTAAACCAATATTCTCAAAATTAGTTTACATTGATAAAATTGGGTTTATAAATATTTATTGCAATAAGAAATATTTGATTTTAATAAAAATTATTAATTTTATACGAAATATGAGGTTAAAATTTTCAAAACTGGAGATTTAACTTTAAGCTCATTAAAATTCTCGAAAATGCAATTTTAACAGATATAATCGAAATATTATTAAATTTTTGTAACATTGGATCTAAAATATAGGCCAAAAAATAAAATTAAGTTTTTGGACCAAAAATAGACCCCTGGAGTGCTCCACAACAAAATCCTACCACCATTGTTTATAAATATTTATTGTTAATAGCATTGTAAATATCTGCTAGAAACAGACAACATTTACAATTTAATCACAGTATTTGTGTGATTTTTCACCACCAACACGCTAAAATCCACAAAATTTACAATTTTCCACACCAAAGTTTTTTTTTAAGCAGAGCACATGAAGTATTGAATTAAATATTTTATACTAGAATAAAGTTATGAAGATACACTAATTTTAATAACCCAATATTAATTTCAGTCTTCATAAATTTTGATAGTTAATAAACTAAGTTTTTAATTCAGGATCAGCGATCCTGTCCCCATAGAAATCTGGGACCTTACGATGACGCTTTGGCCGTTCTACAGGGTTTTCGCTAGGAAGTTCCAAAGATTCTTGCACTTTTGGTGTTCCTTCTATGGACTTCTTTGCGAATTTGGTTATACTATTGTCTAACCAATGCATATCAACTTGTTCCCTAAGGAAACACGGTTTCAAATGATTGTGATGTACAACCAGAGTATCGGATCTAGCTGATTGCTGGAGTCTGTACACCACATCGGAAAGGATTTCCACAACAAAGTATGGACCCTTCCAAAAGCTGAGAAGCTTGGGACACTGTCCTTTCTTAACAACAGGTCGCCAATACCAAACAGCATCCTTTAGCTGATACTTATGAGGTTTCAGCCGATTCAGATAGTTTCGCTCCTGATATTCTACAGCCTTCTGTAGATGTTGCATAGCTAATCTATGCGACTTTTTCAACATATCTCGAACATGCTGCACATATTCAGGTATGTTGAAATCCTGTTTGTCAGGAGTATCTGGTAAAAATAATTCCACCGGCAAAGATATTTCTTTCCCAAAAATAAGGAAATTTGGTGTAAAACCAGTGGAACTGTTTTTACAGCTCCTAAATGCCATTGTAAGAAAGGGGAGTACTTCATCCCATTCCCATTCATTCTCGTCAATGGCTGTAGCTAACATCTGCTGCAGAGTGTGATTAAAACGCTCTGTAATAGCATTCGCTTCCGGATGTCTAGCTACTGTGAATGATTTCTCAATACCGAGTAAATCACACAATGAGCGAAATATTTTCAACTCAAATTGCGTACCTCTGTCAGTATGCAATTCTGATGGGCAGCCAAATCTTGACACCCATTCTTTAGCTAGAATATTAGCTATAGTCTCAGTGGTCTGATTAGGCATTCCATATGCCTCTACCCATCTAGAGAACATATCTGATACCACTAGTATATAGACATTGCCTTTGCTAGTCTGAACTAATGGGCCCATCACATCACAGGACACCCGCTCGAAAGGCACACCCATTACGTATTTACGTAACGGTGCAGAGTAGGACTTCGGCGGACTCTTTTTCTTTTGACAAGAAGAACAAGTCCTAATGTAAAGCTCTACTGCCTTTCGCATTTCAGGCCAAAAATACTTAGCCTGAATTTTAGAGTAAGTTTTATCTACTCCAAGATGTCCACCAGTAACCGTATCATGATACTGATAGAGCAATCTCGCCTGATATACTTCAGGAATAACCAATTGGTAGTTTTTTCCCCGAAGTTGGTCAATGTTTCTTCTAAATAGAAGACCATCTTCCACTGCCAAATTTTTCCAGGAAGCTATGTAAGATGTTACTTCCTTTCCGAAATGACATATTTCTTGCCAAGTGGGTTTCCTTCCAGTTTCAAGCCATTTGAGTACCTCGGCTATCACTGGATCAGACTGTTGAGCCTTTTTCATTGACTCTTTGGTCCAAGGAAATGGAAGGTCATTATGGCTATCCACCGGATCGGGCTGACTTTCATCTTCCTCACTTTCGTCCATGCCCCAAGCGAAGACACTGTCTGGAGATATCTCTTCGCAAGATAACTCCAAACAACAGTCCCCACCCTGAGTTAGACGTAAAGGACAAGGACTGTCTTGAAACTCTTCAAGCGTTGGATCCGAGCAAGAATACCCAATTAAGCAGCGCTTGCCACCACATGGAATTCTGCTCATAGAATCCGCATTGCCATTCTTCCTTCCTGGCCTGGCTTGAATGTCAAAATCGTATTCCGACAAAGCATCAAGCCATCTTGCAAGTTGACCAGTAGGATCTTTGAATGACATCAAATATCGTAAAGACGCATGATCTGTCCTTACAGTAAAATGACTACCCCAAAGGTAGCAACGCCAGTATAACACGTGGTAAACAATAGACAGTAATTCCTGCCTGCTGACACAGTAGTTACGTTCGGCCTTGCTCAATGCCTTTGAAGAGTAGGCAATAACGGCAAGTTCACCATCTTGCATTTGGTGAAGAACTCCACCAATGCCTTCTGCACTGCTGTCTGTATCCAGTACATAAGCACCTTCTTCTCGTGGCAGTGCTAAAATTGGTGCTGAAACCAACTTGGACTTTAAGAGTTCAAATGCATTTTCGCACTCTTGAGTCCAGTTGAATTCTGACTTCTTTCCCTTTTTATCGAGTTGTCGATTCAAAGGAAACGCAATTTTCGCATAGTCCTTAATGAACTTGCGATAGTAATTGGTTAATCCCCAAAACCTTCGGATTCCTTGCACCTCAGTCGGTCGTGGAAAATCCTTAACCGACTGTATTTTCACAGGATCTGTGTGTACACCATTTTTACTAATGGTGTATCCAAGATAAAGCACTTCTGTCTTAAACAGATTGCATTTCTTGGGCTTGAGTTTTAACCCTGCACTGCGAAGACGCAGGAATACCAACTCTAGTCTTTCTAAGACTTCTTGTACAGCGGATCCGAAGACAAGAATGTCATCCAGATAAACCATACATATCTGCCAATGCAGACCTTTTAATATCTTCTCAATCATTCGTTGGAATGTGGCTGGAGCATTAGTTAAACCAAAGCTCATCACATTCCAATGATAGAGACCACTGCGAGTGCAAAATGCAGTCTTTAACTTAGATTCTTTCTCCATTCTAACCTGATAGTAACCACTAATCAAGTCGAGAGAACAGAAATACTTTGCACCCGATAATGCATCGATTGATTGATCAATCGGTGCTATGGGATGTGCATCCTTTACCGTAACTTCGCTAAGTTTACGATAATCGCAGCACATCCTTAAACTTAAATCCTTCTTTCGAACGCAAACTATCGGACTGGACCAAGCACTATCCGAAACGGAAATCATGCCGGTCTTCAAAAGAAGTTGGATTTGCCTTTCCACTTCCTCATTTTGTTTGGGAGGAAGAGGTCTTGGCCACTGCTTGATAGGCACTTCAGTTTTTGTAACTATTTTATGCTCTACCAAATCAGTTTGACCCATATCATTTTCTCCTGACGAGAAAATATCCTGATATTGGATCAGTTTCTCCTTTACCAGAATTTGTTCTTCTGGAGAAAGATTTACACAAGCTTCTTCAAACAACTTGTGTAAGTGCTCAGGTAATTTGCCTCTGCTCATATTACCTAAGTCAATGCCAACTTGTGCAACCAAATCGGCGCGAGTGAATACCTCATTTTCTACTACGGTAGAAGTAAGATATCCAGATCGAATCCCATCGGACCCTGATTTTAAAATCACCGGATCATTAGTTGGATTAAAAACGCGAATAGGTACCATTCGCTTGTGATTCATAGTTGTTGAAGCGCATGCTATTAAACCATGTTCACGAAAGAATGAAGATTTTGGCTCAAACAACATGGGTATAGTTGAATTACAGCCAACTTCCCCACTCTTCAACTTAACTTTACCTGGTAAAATCATTTCTCTACCAGGTGGAATTATATACTCTCCATTGAGATATACTCTTCTGGGAGTAGGTTTTCCGTTCAATATAAGACACGGAATTGACTGATTTGACACAGTCACTGTACCATTCTTGGTATCAATAGTTATGCCATTCTCAGATAAAAATGACATCCCAAGAATGATCTTATCTCCGACATCTGCTACATGAAACTGTACAGGTAAAACAAGTTCACCAAATTTCACGCGATATCGAATGATCCCATCACATTGAATGAGATCGCCCGACACTGATCTTATACCACATTTGCGGTTTACCAGTTTAGGGCGGTGTTTATTTGGTATCGAGTTATAAACACTTCTAGCCATTACACAGCAGCTAGCACCGGTATCGATTAACATAGGCACAGCTTTGTCACCTATGGCGCCAACAAGGAAAATTCCTCTGTCAGACTTATTCAATGTGTCTGGATCTATTTTACAATACTGTAAAACAGAATGGTTTTCACAAATGTAAAAACTGTCAGAATTCTCAGTTTCTGAGCCCAGTAAATACTGAACGCTATCAGTAAATGTAACGTCGATATTACCCTGACTCAGAGAGAAAACTGCCGACTGGCTATCTGAATAACGTTCAGTTTTGTCATTCCCTTCAGACACATCAGCATCTGAAATAAGGTTAGAATTGTTAGAATCCAATTCAGACTCCACAATCCTAACTTCAGTTTGTGTGTTCACACACTCAGGCTTCTGGAAGAAATTCACTTCACTTCTTCCTTCTTTTCCTCCTTCGTCTCCGTCCCGCCTGTCGGAGGAGACTGCCCCAAGTTTAAAGCAGGACTAGGACATTTTTTCTTAAGTGTCCGCGTCCCCCACAGTTAAAGCATTTAACGGACTTGGGATCCCACTTTTTAGTGTATTTTGAGAAAGACTTCTTATCTTTTGATTTAAAAGACGCCTTCCCTTTTAGATAGTTGACATCATCTGTATCACTATCTGATTCCTCATCCTCATCAGAGGACTCATCGTCAGATGGACGTACCATTCTGACTTTATCCTTAGGATAAAGAGGTCTAGCTTTAGACATGGCCGTTTTAGCAGCAACATAACGCTCTGCATATTGCATAGCATTTTCGACAGTAGCTGGTGGATTTATCATCAGATACTGTTTAAGTTGATAGTCGTGAAGACCATTAATAAAATGACGCTTCACGAGAACCTCCTGTTGTGCCAGGCTTGGTACTTCTGGATAAGCCAGAGATACCAATCTTCGAACTTCATCTAAATATGTTCAAAAGTTGTCCCCTATTTTCCACATCTGTCCCTCTAACAGAGACTGAAAATGGTGACTGCTGTCGGCTGAACCGAAGCGTTGCTCCATAGCTTGGAACAGTTGCTGAAATGACAACATATTAAGCTGACAATCCAACGAAATAATAAAGCTTTTAGCTTCATCTTGTAAATTGGAGAGGAGGTAATATTTCCTCTCCTGTTCTGTCCAATTATTCAGAACAGATGCTTCTTCAAAGAGGCGTTTAAAATAAGGCCATTCGCTATAACGACCGTTAAAAGAGGGGGCCTTAATTCTAATTTTATGATCGTGAGAATGATCATTGTAATGAAATCGCGAATTGCGAGTTTCATTTGTAGCCCTTTCAATAGGATTAGGCTTATAACGAATGTCCCTAGCAGGGAAATTACCGTTATTTGTATAGGCAGTATTTTGGGAATACTGCTGATCATCAACCAAATGATGATCATTATTTACAAAAGTATTCTGAAAATTAGAATACTGTTGCGACCTGTGCATAGGTTGATTCGCCATATTATCGTAAGGTAATTGTGAAAAATCATGATTGCGAATTCCATTGGATTCATTACAATCAATGATTATATCATTAGAACCTACAGTTCTATTGGTAATGGCAGCTGTATGGTGCATACCATTATGAAAATAATTATTATTAAAATAATTATTTTGTGCTTGACTTCTACCTGAAGTCGTTTGCGTATGAAATGGCAAATACATTCCATATTTATCATGATTAAAATCATGAATTTTATCGTTTGATGAAGGTACCCTAGGTGTTTCATACACCGTAGGTGTAGTACGAATATTTGAAATACCATACTTATCAGCAAATTGAGACTGCTGATTTGGTGGAATAAAAGTATCACCGAAGTGTATCGAATTTGACACTGGCAAATTATTTTGCATTTGAGATCCACGTAATAGATGTGAATTATTACTCGAATAATCAGGTATCGCAGTACTTTGCAAAACGTGGACCTTGGAACAGGTCCAGCCAATGTCATCGGCATATTGTAACTACATGGAGTTACATGATTTTCTAAGGAAGAAGGGCCATTTCCACTTTCTTCTGTATTTACTTTGAAATTCTCATTAATCTTGTGAGAATTTTCAGTAAATTCCATGGGTGTAGAAAATGTACACCGTGGGCGTGCGGATTGCAACTGATCACGATAACGAGGCTCGCACCTGAAGTCATGTGATCGAAAAGAATGTTTGTCAACATTAGAATTGACATTACTACTTTCGGAAACAAAAGTAGTCATAGTACAAGTAGGTACTGAGGTTTTAGATTGTGTACCTGTAACGGATATACCTCGGCTTTGGCTAGGCTGACGCCTATCCAAATCCGGTGGGTAAGGCAGTTGATCTACGAAAGGGTTATACACCGAAGATTTGTTAACACGGGAAGTAACAACCGAATGAGGTAAAATAACAGTATCAAATCTGTCA
Source organism: Protula sp. h YS-2021 (assembly GCA_949752745.1). Lineage (NCBI taxonomy): Eukaryota > Metazoa > Annelida > Polychaeta > Sabellida > Serpulidae > Protula > Protula sp. h YS-2021. Next base: position 74,239,647 of record OX457027.1, read on the forward strand.
AATTTACTAAATTGAGGAGGGGTAGTGAAACCTCTCATTATCGCCAAAGATCTTGAAGGATCTTTAGGATATGCACCTTGTTTTTCCAGAAAATTAGGTGCCAAAAAATCGGGAATTTTGGACGAAATTTCACCAGAATTATTAGACATATTTTGGCTTTCACCAATATGATCTAAAGAGGGTATATTGTCCAGAGAGCGAGCTGTCGGACGAGAGCGTGGTGGTAACTTCGTACCACTACGAAGTTCCCTGATAAATGATGAATATTATTGGAATATATTTCTCAGAAATAAAGAAATAAATGCGAGTTTCCGCTGCCACCACTGTGAAACAAAAAGGTTTCTCCGTGTAGGGCAACGTATATAGTAAGGATCGATTGAACGTCTGATCCCGCGGCACTGACTTAGTCAATGCCGAAGACCGATGTAGACGCTACAGTGTTCAGATCCAAACTGATTTATTATTCTCGATTTCCGACTTATATACTGTTACGCATAGCAACGTACGTCACTTGCGTAATCGCGTATGTGCGTACGCAAATGACGTTGTTGCGACCAGCGCACACCGCGTCAGTCCGGGAGTCATGACTTAGTCACATGACTCCGTACTAACGCAATGGCCAGTTGAACCAGAGCAGGTTAAATAAATGCAAATGATGTTTCTTCACATTACAAAGATGAAAAGAGATGAGTTACCAGCTACGACGTCGCCGTGTAAAAAGCAAAAAATTAAGACAGAACCTAAAATGAAGCGAGAACCGGAGCGTAAAGCTGCCACTACAATGTCCATGAAGAAGAGGAGTGTAGATGATTTACCGGTTATGACATCCATTAATGGAGAAATATATATTAAATTGGCGAAATATCAACAGAAAGTGATGGTTAACATTCGTGAATATATTACGGATCATACATCTGGGAGGTTATATCCTACCAAGAAGGGAATTTTGTTGTCATTGAAAGATGTTCAACGGTGGGGGTCGGTGGCCGAGTGGTTAAAGACGCTTGCCAGCCATGCAGTTGTGGTTCTGTAGCCCGGGTTCGAATCCCGCCCGTGGTCAGGAATCATGACAATTTGCAAAAAACCCCAGGGATGTCGGTGTGCCTATATATAGTCCTCTAATACAAAGTTAGGGTTGCATTATTGTTGGGCGTATGTGCCAATAGATAGGGATTTCAGAGACACTATATGGGCATGTCGAAATTATAATAATCCTGAGTTTAAAAAATGTAAATAAAATAAATAAGTAAATATACATGTATGCGCACATTGTAAACCGGTTTGAGCAGGTTATCTGGAACAGCGGTATATAAAAACTCACTGTTATTATTATTATTATTATTATAAATGACGTCAGTGGATCTCATACTTCAGAAAATTGATGTGTATAAATGCGGTGACTGTCAGAACATGGTTGAGTAGAACTCAATTATCATCATGAATTTAAACATGACACTATCTCTAGATTCCTTGGGTGAACTAGTCATCTGTCATCGTGGAACTTACGTTATCTTCTGAAGATCAAGCCTTGGTGAAGAATTATTTTGAATCTTTACTAATAACAGGATTTCATCTACAAGTCTCAGAAGATCTTTGTGTGAAAGTCATTGAGCGAGACGACTGTATACAGTTTTAACAGTATGACGAACTTAGTGTATGCTATGATTTCATCACCCTCAGTGCAGAAGATTGGAGAGAAGTTTTTGAAGCTTTACAAGAACTTGAAACTTAGCTTTGACCCAAATAGACATGTAGTTCAAATAAAATTGCCTTTATTATTAATATGGAGGCTGTGAAATGAATTATCATTATCTAAGCAAGTAATATTTGCAAACTTATATGTTCTTGCGAGTGGGCACATGTATTAGCATAATATGTATTTGAAATATTGTTTTTATCATAATTGTAAATATTTGTAATATTCAATAAAAAATACACATATGATGCTTTTCAACTTTTTATTTTTCTCATACAATATATAATACAATACTTCATTATAATATGTTGTTTACGGGTGAATTAACACCGCACCAGGGACCTTAGCCTCTAACGACTTCAAATGTTTAACATCAAAAGAAAGACATATATTAATACACTTAAATACACAACGCTTAAGTTAATAAAATATTACAACATTTGTTGATTTATTAACTCTTTATTATAAAGTTTAGTCAAATAAGTCTATTTTTCTTCATCTGTTTCACCCTGTTCACTATCTATACCACTTTCTTCATCACCGCTGTCCTCCTCCTCCTCGTCTTTATCTAGTAGCTCCTAAAAGAATGCATCGTTTCTTCTTATAGCCGCTTTTAGTGCCTTTGAATACTTGTAATATTTTTATCAACAAAGTAATTAAAGTCCTCTAAAACGTTTGATAATGGAGGCTTTGTCCTAGACGTTGGGTATATTTGAATAGTCTCATAAACAGTTGTTTTAGTCCATGCTTATAAATAGGTCGAAGATCATCACTTGCTATTTCACGCGCATCTTCAAGCCCTTGTTCTTCATATTCTGAAACCTTTTCTTGAAATTTGGCATCATAGTCATCGTAGACTTCTTGAACCCTATCATACCAAACAGAGTCTATTTATGATTCCCTGTCAGAACTGCTGTCAGAGGTGCTGTCTGAACTGCTGTCATCAACACCCTCATCACACTGCTCCATATGTTTGAACAAAGCTTCTTCGCTGTTGTGTAATTCACCACATTCTGTACAACATTGTGCATTCTTTTCAGCCATGTTGATGCTTTGACTTTCCATTGAAGACTCAACTAAAGTTTCCGTGAAAGGTGGTTTTACAGGGTTTTCCACATCTATCTCCAATTCTCCTTCTAAAGTGTGAGCATCCTTTAAGTGCCTTTTAAGACTTTGTGGCCAATTGTAAGATTTCAAACAATGTCGCATTTATACATCCTTTCGATTCAACATACACTTTTTAAATGATGAGAAAGTCTTTAAACATAGCTTTATATACAACATGTTGAACTTGTTGAACAACATGCTAAACATGATAAACAACAGGTTGAACAACATATTTAACATGTTTAGCAACATGTTGAACAACATGTTGAGCAATCTGTTGAGCATGTTGAGCAAGATGTTGAACATGTTAACAACTTGCTGAAAAAACTTGTTGAACTATACCATGACGTAATATGTTCCAAAAAATAATGCGAACACGTCTTTGAATGGGCTTGCCAATGGAACACATGCTTGAATGTGGCTTGCCATTCGAATACATCTTTGAATGGCGTGCTGTTCTCACCCGCAAAGTGCCTACAGCCGTATGTGCAAATAGCCTGTGACTACTTTATGCCAAAACTAGAAATAAAACTGGATCAAACGGTAAAATTGTCATTCAAATCGGTTAAACATAATGAAAGTTATCTACTTTTTAAAAAGTTACTAAAATAAACATTATGCTAACAGTCACAAGTGTAAATAGCCTGTCAGATAGTATGTCCTGGGAGGGGGTCATAATGACGTCATAATGACGTGAAAGGGTGTTCTGGAACTGTCATGACAGTTCTGGAACAGATATGAATGTGTGCATTTTGACCTCATATGGCTCAGAAGGTTGGTGGTTCGAGCCCAGGTATAGGCGGCCTAACTCTAGACCATACTATGTGACTATGTGACCAAGACAGTTCTGGAGTACCTATGACGTCATAATGACGTCAGAAAGTTGGAATAGAATTGTCATGAGAGTTTTGGAACAGATATGAATGCGTTATGAATGTGTGTTAAGAATGTGTTATGAATGTGTGCTATGAATGTGTGTTATGAATGTGTGCGTTATGAATGTGTGCGTTATGACCTTGTATGGCATGTTTTCACGAACATTTTGGTTAAGTCCGGAACAGCTCAGTCGGTAGAGCCTAGGACTCATGGCCGGAGGGTTATTGGTTCGAACCCACCTATCGTCGACCTGACCCTAAACCATACTATGTGACTATGTGACCAAATCACATGACTAATCACATGACGTCATTATCACGTCATTATGATGTCATTATGACATCATTAGAACGGGCGAGCGCTTTATCCATTACCATCTGTTCCAGACCCCCCATGAGAGTTCTGGAACACCCTATGACGTCATTATGACGTCATGAGTGGTCCAGAACTCTCATGGGTGTTCTGCACACCCTTGTCACGTCATTATGACGTCATTATAATGTCATTATGACGTCACTATGATGTCATTATGATGTCATTATGACGTCATTGGCATTCGCTTTATCCATCACCATCTGGTCCAGAACTCCCATGAATGTTCTGGGCCACCTTTGTGACGTCATTATGAAGTCGTAGGTGGTCCAGAACTCTCCTTTCTATAATACTAATGAAAGAGGGCGACAAACCTAGGGTTCTCACAATATCACATCGTGAAACAATGAAACTTTTTTGTGGCCAGGTACACCGCAATTAATTGAAATGTTCATATGTTGGGCAATGTTGGAATCTACATCGCTTAAATAAACTCCACCCTCACAATTTTTGAAACATTTTGGTTTCTGTTATCTAGGATTTTTTTCCGGTTATTCAGTGCAGTAACCGACATTTCTGATGTGGAAAATGTATGCAGATGATGTGTGTTTGCAGCACGAGGAGAGATCACGTGCTGAGGCAATGTCATAGTGGTCATGGCAAAGGAAGTGATGTCAAGGTTGTTATGGATGAACTGACACTATGATAGACTGACAAATGTCGTGCTGTACTCTTCAGTGGCTTTGGGTCATAACAACGGACGGAATATCATGGCTAGCATTGGAAAACTGTTTTTGTGAATGACATTAGTAGGTGATAAATAAGACAGCTGGATATATCTAGAAGTCTCATGAAACTTTTGGATATAAACGAGACAACTGGATATATCTAGAGGTATCATGAGACCTTTGGATATATTTAGAAGTCACAGGATACAAACAAGACAAGATATTAGATGGTGGAAGGGTAGGGAAGGGCGAAATGAGACAGGAAAGGAGGTGGTAGAAGGGTAGGAGGGAGGGGACAAACAGACGGACAAAGGTAGTTGTAAAATTGTATTATTTTTTTCTTTTTCTTTGCCAGATATTTGCGCTCATTTCATGTCAGTTTATGGCCCTGAAAAAAGACTGTGGCTTATTTTTAGTTATAATGGAGCAGCGCTACTGTCCTATATAAGGAAATGGCTCTAGGCCTTTCTGAACAGTGTAGCAATATGCCAATGATACGAGACTGTTGTGTGTGTAACACTAATAATCATTTCAGATACACAGCTGTGTATCCCTATCAATCATTACAAAGATCAAAATAGAATCTCTCGAAAAAACCACGTTGGCATGATTGCACATATTGCGTGCTATGTTAAGTACTAAGTCAAGTTGACTGACCCGCACCCCTCCCAAATTTGAGATTTTTTGCATACTTATCCGTTTCAGACAATTCCGAACAACTTTGGTTTTTGACCGCCCCCTAAACTCAGGTTTTTGCACATGCATCTGTTTCAGATGATCCTGGACAACTTTGGTTTTTGATCCTCCCCCACGCAATCCCTAATTTGGATTTTTGCACATTTATTCGTTTCAGAGGATTCTGAACAACTTTGATTCTTGACCCCCCCCCCCTAATTTGAGATTATTTTTTTATATATTTCAGCCAATTCTGAACAACTGTGTTTTTTTCTTTTTCTGGAAATAGCGAAATAAGACGACCTGCTACTTTCAATAGCACATAACTTCTTCAGCAGATTACAACCGTTTCTTCAACAGATTTCCCAACAACAATATGTATTCGCAACTAAAATGGAGGGCAAATAGTTATAGCTAATTTCAAGATCAATACTAATTTAAGCGTACCAGTTTAAGATGGCCAGTATGGCCGATTCATCAGAATCAAGCGAAATGAAAACTGGATGGGATTCTCTGATTCTCTCTGGAAGAGAGTAATTGATTAACTTTCAAACTGTATTTAACCATATTAAAACGTTTAGAAGTGAGTACGTTCAGTGGCAAGCGCTATGTTAGCTTCATTTGCAGTACGCAATTCGAAGGGAAAGATAAACCTTACTACATCCACTTCAATGATGAGAAATGGGCAACGCTGCTTTACCTAAAGCCACAATAAACAGCGAGTTATATGAGGCGTCATCACCAACATGCGGTCTTTTGCTTGATGAGACATGTACGGAATGTCATGGTTGGTCCGGTGGCCGAGCGGTCTAAGGCGCTCGACTAGCCAGGTTAATTGAGCAATGTTATGAAACTGGAATAGAAGTCGCAGAGGACTTTGATTTTGATCCTGCATTTCAATTTATTCGTACTGATGTAGGAGTGTACTTTTGGGTGGTGGATTATTAGGCGGATGGTTTTCCAGAAGAGGAAAAGTGAAACATATCAATCCCTTCATACACGTATAGAGACATTGGATGGAGTCTTCAAAGTGAACTACTGACTTTTTGTTTTCAAAGCTTCATTATTTTGAATCTGACTGGGTACCTGGAAGTGAAGAAGATGCATAAGCACTGGGAAGCTGTTGGCGGATCATTCTAATAAATCTCTACCAGGGAATACATATGACATTGATTCATTTATCAGTTTATCAACGCCAATACAATACAGTTGACCTCATACTATTTGTGACTGGAATTATTTTACATTAGGTCAGATAATGGAACAGAATTTAAGAATAGATGGGTAAAGCAATTTCTAAGGAAAGATGGCATTCATGCATATACTACCAAGAATGAAACGAAAACCAACTTTGCTGAAAGAGTTATACGAACTCTTAATAGAATGATGTATCGCTATTTTCTACATCGGCAAACGTGTCGGTAAACAGATATTTTGCCAGACTTAGTCTACAATTATAATCAGAGACCTCAGGGATCCTCACCATATCGATTACCACCGGTAGAACATTGAATCCAAAATGTGGAAACAAGTGTATATTGATAAATTGAAATAAAAGAAAAAGCCAAAATCCTACGAATTTAACACTGGTCAACTTTTTCGAATTTCACACACGAAATATGTATTTCAAAGAGGCTACCATATAAAATAGACATTGTAATACATCTTTATAAAAAGCCAGGAATGCACTTATATCGTGTCAAAGACTTCTTAGACGAAGATATTGACGGTCATTTCAATGAAGAAGAATAACAAGCTGTTACAAAAGACATTCAATCCATATATAAAATTGAAACAGTTTTGAGGCACAGAAAAGACGACGTGTGAAAGAACAATATGTCAAGTGGATAGGCTGGCCAAAGCAATTTAATAGTTAGGTTAAGGACCTGATATTCAAGCTCAACAAAACATCTTTTTACATGTTTTTACATGTCTGGACCAACAGTTAGTGGAAAACATTTGTTGTGAAATCAATCGTTGAACAAAAAGTTGTTCAACAATTTCCTAAAAATATTTTATGGCTCAATGCTGCAGATCAACCTTTGTACAAAGGTATGAAAGGCGTGACATTTCATCAAGATATTCCAGAGGGTATTGAAGAACCTTTCAATCCAAAAAAGAATAATTTACTCTCATGACTAAATGTCATAATGGAAAACAGAGGCCAGATTGTTTATTGTTGGTAGCAGTCATAAAAATCTAAGTATTTTTTCATCGTGCACACTTATTTCACCACGGAAAGGAGATGTGTAATATTAGTTTAAATACACATTACATTATTCTCTTTAAAAATTAAAGGGATAGTCAACAGATGAGTACATTTGCTCGGCAAAAGTATCCAGGGAAATCTCAGTTTCTCATCGAGGCATGTCAAGATGCTATAAATAAACCTCATAGTTATTTATTTATTGATTTAAAACCGAAAGACAGAAGATAAGTTATGTGTTCGCACAGATGTTCTACCAAATGATAAACGTACTGTTTATGTGAAATAGTGTATGAAAAAGAATTACAACAGTTTGGCATTAAACGTCAAGATGTTTAGACGAATTCAAGCAAATCAACCACTTCTTCATTTATTAGCACGTAGAAGTGCTAAATGACGTAAATCCTTTTTGAATATATTGCATGGACATGCACCATTGAAGTCACAAATGTAAAAGAAATTAAAGCGTGAATAACACAACATTTGACAACTGTCTGATAAGAAAATTTCCCTTACACTTCCATTATTAGCTCAATTATTATTAAAATGAAGCATGTACTAAAATGGGTCTTATTGCTGAATCAGAGTATAAAAATTATTATCAAGTCAACCTTCAAATGATGTACTAAAGCTAAAGTGAACAGACTTTTAAAAAAGAAACGAAATCGTGAAAGTTCAATGGCAATGTCTCAACTTCTTGGTCGTCATTTAGGAACAATTCAGTTACAGCAACGAAAGTCTGCTACATGAGATATTGCAGAAAAATCAGAAGGTCACAAAGTTAACATTTCTAAACCATTTTCAACCTATATATAATGTAAAAGCAACATAACTTTTGGCAGAAATTACGAAACATTGCGCGAGAAGGACAGATGAAAATGATTTTGTGTTGAAAACTGGAGATGTAGTTGAAAATTCCAACATTATTGATTTACTGAAAGAAACATTGGTTGCTACAAAAGAAAAGGACAAGAACCACCAAGAGGCTGGAAGCAGTTTTTCAGGAAATTGTAGCCACTAATATTCCAAAAACTGTTTTTGGCAAAAAGACAACACATGAAGATGTTACAAAAGAGACAAAACACCAACAAAGGCTGTTTCCAGAAGGATGGTTAAAATGGTTTTAAGAGTTATGGTGTTGTTGTAAAAAATAAAATAAAAATCATATTCCTGTAAAAATAAGGTATGTAAGTGTTTGTTGTCAAGGAGAAGTAGTAGTCAGCAATGTAGATCATGCAGGCGGTGTGGATGTCGTGTGCCATGCATGAAATAATGTATATACACATCTACTCTATTCACGATTTAGCCATCATGGAGTCAACAAGTTTTTGCATTACTTTACCAAGTAATCCTAGCCTGAACTATTATCCTACAAAAAAGGCCTCTAATTATCAAATTCGTTTACCTAGTACATCATATTTGAAAGCAAAATACGAAGTGGCCTTAGCTGAAATTCAATACCAACACACATGGACGACAATGGGCAAGGAATAGATTATATCTAGATTATGGATCGTCATTAGATGCGTTTTATGAAGTTACCATTCAATGTGGTTATTATAGATCCATACCTGAAATATGGACTGAAATAATGAAGAATTACAAAGATCTATTACTAAAAACTCGATTAAAGTATAATAAAATTAGACAAAGAGTTTCTCTTATTTTGAGAAATAATTACGATATTGCTTTTTCTACTGATTAGCTGAGATTTTAGGATTTATGCCAGATAAATGGTATAAACAATTTGGTCCTGCTGAACATCAAGCAGATGTGAAACATGGATTTTATCCACATTATGTGTACTGCAGTATTTGCGGGCCACAAGTAGTTGGAGAGTATTATGTCCTTTTACTACGTTCTGCTCTCATTGAAAGTGATGATGGCGATATTATTAAGAAAACTTATGAAGAATCTCATTACGTACACGTCACATCAAAATTTGACATTATAGAAATGAATATTTAGAATGACACAGGTCATAATGTTTCATTTCAAAATGAAAAAATGATCTGTAACCTTTATTTTCGACAAAAAGTATTATGAAAGCATTATGAAAGCATATACACACGATCAATCACATTTCCATTTCCTTCGTCAAGCTGGTGGCAATTAACAGGATGTAAAGGTACATGGAGATGGTGCTGGTTCGTCCTTGGGAGCATTAACTCGTAAACCTATTCCTCTCATTAAAGCAGAAGCTAAAATTGCTGCGCCACATCTTAAAAAGGCTGCAAAAGATGTGGTTAAAGATGTGACTGGTCGTGTAGTTTAAGAAGTTGCTGGGTTATTGATAAACCAAGTGCACCAACGAAAGTTGCTAGAAGGCGAAAGAGGGTGACAGGAGCAACATCAAAAGATGTATTTCGGAAAAAGAACAAAATGTTAATCATACATGATCATTCTTGTGAATGTAGTCTTGCTCCATTAGAATGGTTTCACATACCCCAAACAGAAACTGCTGTAGAAAAAAGTAATAATCTAGACTATCAACCACTCACTGCCATTACAGATGGTGCTCCAATAGAATTTTATGTTCCTGCTAGAATAGAAGAATATTTAGATTTAAAGAACAGTCAACTTCATATTGTATGTAGAATTGTTTGTGGTGTAGATCACATCAATCAATGATTTGCTTAATGGGTTATAGTCCAATATTGAATTATTTCTGAATGATCGTTATGATCTTTATGATCGAATGATGGTTATACCAGCATAATTTCTCACCTCATTCATGACTCGAGAGAGATTCTCAATTCTGAGCGCTATATGCGTCTCATCTGTAAAGATATAGCTGAAACAATAAATTCTGCTGTGAAATTACCCAGTCACCAAAAGTTTATAACAGGTTTTCATGTAAATAATGAAGGTGGTGAAATACTTGAAGCAGAAAATAATTGTTTGCATAATCGTTATTTGCATACTCGTCTAAGTCGTGAGTTAATGCTTACGGGGCCTTAAGTATGGACTTGTTTGAGGAGGATCGTTATCTTCCAAATGGCATGACTATGAAACTGCGTTTGCATAGGCAAAAAGACGAACATACACAATGGCTGCAAATAATACCTTCTAGGTAGAAGTGAGAGATGCGTTTTAACCATTTGCAAAGTGAGGACTAGTCCAGGTATTAAGCTCGAACATGCAGATGCATTGATGAAAACTGATGCCAAGTTTCCTATTACCAGAAAAGAATGCAAAATTTTAGCCATTCCCGCTTGATTTCAATCTTTTGTAAAAGATGGCTTCTTTTTAGGTAAATTAACTACATGCAACTTAACACCGAAGGTGAACCAGTCCTATCCAAACCTCTCAAGCTTAGCATTAATGAGGAAAAATATCTTGACGCTTTTGAAAATCTTTACAAATCTTTTGATAAATTGAATGGTGAGAAAATCTCCATCATAAAAACGGAAGGTTGGCCCAGAGGTTATGCTTTATTTTCTTTCGATTTAACCACCTGATTATGATGGTGATGACCATTATATCTTTATCAAGCAAAGAAACTTGCGGCTAGAAATGAATTTTGCCAATGCTTTGCAAAATACAGTTAATTTCATAGTCTATGCTGAATTTGATAACGTCATTTAAATAAGCGCGAATCGCAGTATTCAATTTGGTTATCATTCATGAACACGAAGCAGATAGATGCCATATTGACCTATGATGTCATGACAAGGGCTTATTCCACGGAGTGTTCCGTGTGCATCATCTGCCAGCATTACAACGAGGAGCCTATGTCATCAACACAGACAATCATGATAAACCTGGCGAACATTGGGTCGCCGTGTACTTTCACAAAGTTGTGGAATATCTTAACTCTATTCGGCTTACATCTATAGATAATCGTTTAGCAAACGTTTTAATTGATGAGTATGTATATAATTCCATATCATTACAACAGCTCATTTCCCATACTTGTGGTATTTATTGTGTATATTATATATTACATAGACATTAAAACCCATTGTTCTATTAAACAAATTGTTTTTAAATTTGTACTTAAATGATATAGTTATCTAACAATGTATATTTGCAATATACATTGCAAATGATTACTAATGTCACACTGGTGTCATATCATTCTAATAAGGTCCCTGGCGCCGTCAACCATTAAAAAACAGGGTCCCTGGTGCATTGTTAATTCACCCGTCAACCATTCAAAAAGAGGGTCCCTGGCGAGATGTTAATTCACCCATAAGTCTTTTCATTTGCATATTTTTTAATTCTTGAGGGGTCCTTGACTGGGTGCTAGGCGCTTATTCACCCATAAACCCACCTTTTTATATTTTTCATTCTTAAAAAGAATCTCTGGCGCGGTGTTAATTCACCCGTAAACCTTTCATTATATTTTTTTTATTCTTATGGAGGGTCCCTGGCGAGGAAAATAAAAATTAATAGTTGAAAAGCATCGCATGTGTTTTTCTTATTTTATTGAACATCACAAATATTTACACGTGTTGAGAATAAAAACAAAAGTATTTCAAATACATAATACGTTAATATCTGTAACATATTAGCCAAACACGCAATGCACTGAAGTCATTTGCTTCTTCAGTATTTGCCATGTTTTTAATGACAACGAAATTCTCTTCTTGGTGAGATATAACTTAAATGAAGCATGATCTGTAATATATTCACGGATGGTAACCATCACGACCTGTTGGTATTTTACCAGTTTAATATATTTTTCTCCATTAATGGGTATCATAACCGGTAAATCATCTAGACTTATCTTCTTCTTCATGGACTTTGTAGTAGTAGCTTTACGCTCAGATTCTCGCTTGCCTATAGGCTCTGTCTTTAACTTGCTGTTTAGACGGCGATATGATAGCTTGTGACTCATCTCTTTTCATTTTCTAAACTGTGGCCGCTTTTGAAGCTGTTTTTTTTTCGCTGTTTAGACGGCGATATGGTAGTTTGTAACTCATCACTTTTCATTTTCTAAACTGTGGCCGCTTTGAAGCTGTTGCAGTGGTTAGTGACTTCAACTCAAGCTTTTCCATGGGCCTTGCCTTAGACTTTGCTATTGGTATTGTCTTAGGCTTTGCTACAGAAGTTTTTGTAGGTATATCAGTCTTTTCTGTAGACATTGTTGTATTAGTTGCTGTTCGTTCACTGGAGAAATGTTTACTCTTGAACAGTTTGATATAGAATGATTACTGTGTGTGAGCGTGGGCACCTTTTAACTCATGCACTCATGCTGTTTAAGTTGCGTAATGACCATGATCTTATGTGGTGTAAATGTCATCCAATACATAGCGCGAAAATTGACGTTCAATCTTCTCTGAAAAATTGACGTTTGTGACTTCGAATGTTTCCCACAACATGTGATTGCTCTTCCCGAATAAACTATTTCTTATATTTGCATGTGTCATCCACCTCTGACAGGCCCGTGTCATGCCCTTGGCAGTATGTTTCGCTTGTCCACCATACAGCAAACTGTACATCTTTGGTCGAAGCCCTACAAACTCCTCAATGGGCATTCCAGCAGTTTCATCTTTCATTTTCCCCAACACTTTTTTGTTCACAGCGGAATGTAGAAAATGATCCTTTGAATAATCACTTGTATCAAAAAGATGACTATCCTGTTGCACATCTTTGTAAATGTCTCTGGTCGGTATATTAAAACACAAACTGTCTGTATCGCTGAACAGCAGTTTTGCCTCTGGATACTTCTTTTTCATGTAATTGTAGTAGTAATCATACATGAGGGTTTTGCTGAGATCTAGAATAGTAAACCAGATCTGAATGGGCTTGTTCAGCAACAGTTCCGACTTGAGGCAGTGTAGTGTTGTCTAACCTTCATCGAAAATGGAGGATTTGTGAAATGTAGGCTTGGCCACCTCCTTTTTGAAACGTTTCTTATTGTGAACCAATTCAATAGTGGTTCGATTCTTCACATTTTTCTTCTCTTTGTTGACATCTATGTATTTAGCTAACCATTTACTCTGTTGCAACATAATGGCTCGCTGCACCTTTGTCACTTTCAATCCAGGAGATACATATTGCTGCAAATTTCGATAATGTACTATATACTTTTCTTTGTCATTGAGATTCGAAATCAACTTTTCTATAGATTTATACTTCAATCTCAACTGCTTTCTCAGGCTCTGACTGTATTCAGACAATTCATTTATTTGAACAATTTTCTTTTTTGGAGCTACTGGATAGTCAATATGTCGATCATAAATTTTATTGGATATATGAAATCTACCTCTAAAATATATCCTGTCTTAACATCTTCACTCACTTTCATATAGTCCAGAGATTCTAGATCTTCCACCCATGCAAATCCGCATTCTGGCAAACTCTGTGACATGCTCCAGCCGTACAGATTTTTGGCGTCAAAGTACAATTTTGACGATATAGTTTGTTGACTTGGTCTCATCATAGTCTGGTTATTGGCTTTTGCATACTTGTATGTAATTACTGAAATACCTTCCTCGCAGACCTTGCTCTACCATTTGATACATGTCAATATCATCTATCAAATCCAATTGAACCTTGGCAGCATAGCGTCCCGCATCAAACCTGGTGCTGTATAGTGATAAACAGGATCTAATTCATACGTGCTGAGACACATATTTCTAAAATTGTCAAACACATCTGCCAAGCGCAATACATCTGTTTTAGGTAGAGGTCATGATACTCTCCAAATTTATTGCAGAGAAATACATTCCAGGCTCGTTGTGAATGAGCCTAATCCTAATTACTAACCCCTTCTTCGGACAATTGACTGTAAAAGTGTTCTTGTGATGGAAGCTTGGTTTCATGCAATCTTGGAGGGTTCATCACCATAGTCATAGGAATATACTCCTTTTCTCAAAAACCATTATGTTTTTTACGATACTTCATGAATCGACTTAAGTTCTTAATTAGACAACAATGTCTCTTCTCATTGTCAGGATAAGCAGTAAGTTGATTTCAGTGCAACTCTCATGTAGACTTGTGTGAAACGGGTATGGCAACTTGATTTTCCCAAATAAAAACATTTATGGCAACGTTGTTCATCTCAAATTTAGGAATTTGATGAATTGGTGTTAGAAATGTTATATCTTCCTATTCATCTCATATTCAAACGGATGATTCTTAGATGCTATACATACATTGCCATGCATCGGATGTAGATGCGTTAATATAGACCATAGAAAGCACTTGTCTGAGTAGCTTGTGCAAGCTCTTTGATGTCCTCAAGAGTCACTTCAATGGGTTTTGGATTGTTCAATCGATTCACAATGCGATAACATTCATCCAACATATACTGCAGAAATGTGTGAACAGTATCATCTCCACGGTAAACCACAAGAACACGCTTCTTATATTCGATGACGACAACATAGGCAAAACTATTAGCCTTATGATGTTGATAAAGATAACTGTCCTTTTCTCTGTACAACATTTAAACTCAGCACAAATGACAAAGGGTGTCTTTTGTTGTTTTGCAATGCCCTTAAGTCAAATAACTGCATCATCTGGAAATGATAATCGCTGCGCTCCATGCTTCCCACAAACTTCACGACGTTTGTCCAAAAGGTCTTGTCGCATAACCCATGCAGACGATTGAAGCAGTAAAACGTTTTGCCATGATGTTTGCACGATACTTGATGAGTCGACTAAAGTTTTTAATCATTCAATAATGTTTCTTATTGTCACTGATGAGTAGTAAGTTGATTTCACTATCACCCTCATGTCTACTCATGCGACTTATGTGGATGGGTATTACAGCTTGATTTTCCCAACCAAAAACATTGATGGCAATGTTGTTCATCTTCTCAAATTTAAGAATTTGATGAAGTGATATATCATAAGAAATATTACATATTCCACATTCACCTCATGCTCAGACGGTTGTTACTCAGATGCCATATATTCTTTATCATTCATCGGATGAAGATGAGCTAATATAGACCAAAGGAAGCACTTATTGTCTGTGTTTTTGATGTTGATAATAACCTTAGTATTCTTCATCTTCTTTGGCAACTCGATGCAGCTTTCAAATGTCATGATGCGATTTTCATGCTGTCACATTTCCAGTAGTAAGTCGGATCCATTTTCAGGTTCAAACACTTCTTGATGTGTGTGTCAACCAAGGCTTAATCTTCTACCTTTTCCCACACGCACTATATGATTCTTTGATTATGTTTTACTTTTTTTCTTTTTTTGTTTCTTTGCAGGAGGTTGATCTGACCCATCAGCTAATCTTTTTACACGTGTGTTTGCATTGGTGTTGTATGAGTATTATCACATGTATGATCTGCTTACGCAAACGCGACAAGTAATAAGTCCTGTTTCTTTACGAAAGACAATCAGTTTTTCACATAAATATCTCTGAGTATAGCAGTACTGCATGACACCATCCACAGTTCACTTCTTCATTTTGGATATCAATATGTTATCACTTCCATATCTTAATGGTAAATGATGAAAATTATAGTTTCTACATATATGCATACATGGTTGATTTGTCTTCACATTACAATGTTTCATAATATCTTGGTGTAATTTAACCGTTGTTATTACAATGGTCACATCTCGTGACATACGTTGTGGTGTATGTTGTGATTCTGTATCCAACTTCTCTTTCTCCTCTTTATAATGTGTATGATGTTCTTTCAATTTAGCACCAGGCTCACCTTTCTCTGGTGCTCTTAAACTTCTATTTCTCTTCTTTTCACTTCTATATCTGCCGCAGTTGCTGTGCATGCAGTAGCATTAGTAGCTGCTTCACTATCTGCCATATTCACAGTTGTAACTTGCGTGCTTTGTGTCGTAATCGTATGGGTAGCTGCAGTTGTGCTCGTGTTCGTCGCATCCTCCATAACAGCATCATTTTAAAAGAATTGCGCAGCTAGCCAAAATAGATATTGCTCATTTTCTGTATCAAGAATATTGTCTTTGGTTAATGTTGCTATTATGTTAGAATATAAGCCCTGATCCTTCATCTAAATCATTCACAATATCCTTAATTCTGGTTACTTCAGCGACATCTTATCACATTCGAGCGTTGCCTATTTCTATACGGTTTCTTAGGAGACTTTTGATTGTGATATGATGTTGGGCAATACCGTATAACAGCATCGCACCACAAACATGGTAAGTAAGAAGGGCTTTTCCTGTACTAAGCCCAGCCGTATCTGTAGCAGTAGAAATAAATCGGCAAAATGTTTGGAATATCCATATGTTGGTCTCCACTGAGAGTAGTGATGTTCTGACAGGTTTGCTCTCGCTTATATAGCAAAGTTCAGATTTCGTGTAACGTGTAAATATGCAAAAAATCCCAAATTAGAGTGGGGGTCAAAAAACAAAGTTGTTCAGGATCGTCTGATATAGAAAAATATGCAAAAATCACAAATTAGGGGGGATGAGGGGTCAAAAAGCAAAGTTGTTCAGAATCCTGTAAACGATAAATGTAAAAACCTCAAATTAACGAGGCAGACAAAAACCAAAGTTGCTCAGAATCGTCTAAAACAGATAAATATGCAAAAATCTCAAATTAAGTGGGTGGGAGTCGGTCATCTTGACAGAGTACTTAACATAACACACAATAGGTGCACTCATACCAACCAAGACGTCAGATCTTGGTAACATCAGTCATGCGATTTGAAATGATTGTTAGGGTTACACAAACAGCTGTCTCGTATCATTGGCATATTGCTACATCATTCAGAAAGGCCTAGAACCATTTCCTATATAGAATACAAGCGCTGTTACATTATAACTAAAAATAAGCCACAGTCTTTTTCAGGACCATAAAC
Source organism: Protula sp. h YS-2021 (assembly GCA_949752745.1). Taxonomy (NCBI): domain Eukaryota; kingdom Metazoa; phylum Annelida; class Polychaeta; order Sabellida; family Serpulidae; genus Protula; species Protula sp. h YS-2021. The sequence continues at coordinate 74,257,002 of OX457027.1, forward strand.
TGATTAGAAATGAGCGCAAATATCTGGTAAAGAAAAAGAAAATATATATATATATATACTCAACAACAAAAGAAACGCCGAATAATTTTCGTGTGGTTTTTTGCGTTTTTGGCGATTTCTGGGAAACTTGTGTGCGAACTTTTTTCTGTAATATTTTTCTTTCTTTATCCTTTATGTGGTCTGTTGGTGGCGGCTTGATTACCCTAACACCTTGGTCAATTCAATGAAGTGGTCGTTTTGACACCTTTTTCCATATTAGGCAACATGTGTTACAATGACCCGTACAAACTGAAATGCATAGTAAAGACAAGCTTAAAAAGGGATAAAAAACGTTAAAATATTGAAACAAACTCAACGGAAAAACCATGCCACGGCTCTCACAAATTGATAGGGAACGCGCCGTGGGTATGCTGGACAGCGGAAGGAGCCGCGCTGACGTCGCGCACCACTTTGGTGTTAATGAATGTACAGTTCGACGCCTACGAAGTCGTCTTAGGGACACTGGATCTACTCGCGACAGACCTCGGTCAGGTAGACCACGTGTTACTACTTCCCAGGAGGACCGCTATATTCGGGTCTCACACCTACGCCAGAGATTTATTCCAGCGACAACCACCGCCGGAGCACTCCCAGGACGTCAGGGCAATCGCATCAGTGCCCAAACAGTGAGGAGACGGCTTCATGAACACGGTATTCGAAGCCGGCGCGCGTATCGCGGAATGCCCTTAACCGGTGCTAGGCGCCAAGCGAGGCGTCAATGGGCCATGAATCATGTGCGCCTCTACGTTACCACAGCTACGCCAAGCCCTCATCGAGGAGTGGCATCGCATACCCAGAGTCGTAATCCAGCGCTTGGTGACCTCTATGAGGCGCCGGTGTACGGCGGTGATTAACGCGAACGGAGGCCACACTCGTTATTAGGCACTTTAACTCGTCATTTTGTGAGGCACTTTTGTTGTGTTAAATGAACCGTGACTATCTTCTGTAAAGTGACTAAAACTGTCTAGAAGTATGCTATAACAACTGCCTTTTTGATATATGTAACATAGATTCCAGTTGCAAATTTAGGAAGATAGATGTGGAATTTCTAAGAATCGGCGTTTCTTTTGTTGTTGGATATATATTCAATTTTACAACCAGCTCCTTTCCTGTCTCATTTTTCCGTCGGTCCGGCCGTTTGTCCCCTCCCTCCTACCCTTCTACCACCTCCTTTCCAGTCTCCTCTGCTATATCAAATGCTTTAGACTAATTATGTATTATTTACGGAGAGTTTAGATCAATACCTATTCCTATGGGGCTATATAAGAACTACCTTATTATTATGTATTACTACTTTTGCTTGGAAAGATAATGAAATCGTGGTCGTGTATTTATCAAACTACTTGAAGCTTTAGAAGTTGAAAATTTGCAATATCACGGTGTAAGTGTAAACCTCTTTCTGCCCTTTATGCGTCCTTGTGAGGTTTCCTGCTGCCCAACAAGTGAAGCAAAATTGTTGCAATTCAGACGTGCGCATTGTGCACAGTGTGTTCATGTTTTCGGAATCGGAATGAGCCATCAACGCATGCAATCCGTGCAACGGCAGATGATGTGAGGTAATATGAGGCTATGTGACAACAGGCAACTTGGAACCACGCGCCATGACACCCTCGCGATGACATAAAGCAACATGAGAAGACAAGGCGTGGGGCGATGCAAGATGAAGCAACGTGGTACGGCGTAAAGCAACGTGACACGATGTGTCGTGAGGCGACACAATACGATTTTGGGTGACATGATATAACACAAAATGAGGGGGCAAGAGACGACGTGGCACAATCCGATCAGGCAAGATCTTGAGATAGGACTCTCATAACATGACATACTTAAATATTCACATAACCGTGTTAAGGCTTACTTGCATCGTAAATGCGAAGCCTCCAAACACTTGATTTTGAAGTAAGATTTTCGATCAAGTGTTAGTGATATGCTCGGTTATGGTATGCGAGTTATGCGGCAAGGGATAATCTTTTAAGTGATTGCATCATTGTCAGGCAGAGTAATACGTATATCGTGACATTGAGTCAACACCAGTTCTAACCGTAGCCTGTATGAATGAAGAAATGACAGGACGGTGATACAATGTAATCAAGAAGTAGCACTATTATAATGCAAGGAATACATACAATCCAGGATTCAATTTATTTCCCAAATACTCTCAAGACTTGACCAGTTTAAGATACAAAAACACACACAAACAATAGATATAAATTCCCCGTTTTCTTCTGTTCAAATGCGAGATCCTTAAACAACAAAATAGATGAACTATCATGTGAACTACAGATAAACAACATTGATATATGTGCAATAACTGAAACACGGTTAAATGAAGATATACCCGAAGATTCACCACAAATAGACAGTTACCAGATGGTAAGAAAAGACAGAAAAAATAAAAGAGGAGGGGGAATATGCCTGTACATAAAAGAAAATGTACCGTTCCAGAGACTGGAAAGATTAGAAAATGAAGAAATAGAATCCGTTTGGATTAGGATCAGACCAGCTAAACTACCCAGAGAAGTTACAGCAATCTGTGTATGTGTCGTATACCACCCACCTTTAGCAAACAAATTTGAATTAAAACAACACCTGTGGGAAGGAATTAACAAATGTTTAACAGAACAAACATCAAGCCGAATGGTTATACAAGGAGACTTTAATGCCTTTAGAGATAAACATATCGTAAACAGAAACATCAAACAGGCAACCAGAGGAGAAAACACCCTTGATAAATGTTTTACCAACCTCTCTGAATACTACAATGAAGCAGAGATAAGACCAAGCCTAGGACAATCAGACCATGAATCATTTATAGTAACACCAAAACCTATATACAATAATCCGAAAGGATACACTACGATAAAATCCGTAAGAGTGAAAGGACAAAATGAAAAAGCATTATTTGTATATCACCTGAAAAGAATTAACTGGACCTGTGTTTTTAGAGCACAAACGTGCCAAGAAAAGTTTGAAACGTTCAACAAAATAATGAAGGATCTCATTTCCCATTGAAAACAATCAACACCCACACGAAAGACAAACCCTGGGTTAACTCACTATTTAAAGAAATGCTTCTGTTAAAGCAATCAGCGAAAGCACAAGGAGACCGCAACACGTTCAAGAAAGTGAGGAATAAAATAAACCGTATGAACAGGTCATTAAGAGAAACTTTTTACAAAAATTCAGTAGAGACCAGTGATAACAGAAGTTGGTGGAACTACATAAAACAAATATCAGGGATAAAAACAGACACAACACCACTTAATCAACTAGCTCAAGAAACTTGTGGCGGAAACAAACAAAGACTAGCAAATAAATTAAATGATTACTTTTACAATGTATCGAGCCACCTGCCTGCTATTGACGCCATGAATATCGAAAAAAATCGAAAAGATTGAAGATGAATTCATCATAACGGTTAAGGAAGTGGAGGATAACCTCGCAAAAATCAAATTAGGAAAGTCACCTGGTCCTGACTGCATCGATCCTTGGATTCTGAGAGATCTAGCTCCAATAATAGCACCACCAATAACGGCCATCTTCAATAGCTCAGTCCAAGAAGGATACATACCTGAAGAATGGAAAGCTGCAATAATATCTCCAATACCGAAAAAGATCCCTCCCAGAAACATAGAGAAAGACATCCGACCAATATCATTAACGTCGATATTGATAAAACAACTCGAAAAAATCGTGATATCAAAACTGAAACAATATACCGAACACAAATGGAGGAAAACACAATACTGAAATAAAAAGGGAATATCGACAACACATATGCTGATGGAATTGTTACACAAATGGAACTTAGCCCTGGACGCAAATAAAATTGTGAGAGTCTTGCTCCTTGATTACTCGAAAGCATTCGACAAAATTAACCATAATATCCTATTAGACAAACTACTAAAATTAGAAGTTCCCCAGATACTAATTTACTGGTTCATCTCGTTCTTGGAAGAGAGATCAATAAAGACAAAGGTTGAAAATCACCATCCAGTTGCTAGAAAACTACGTGGAGCAGTACCACAAGGAGCACTGTTTGGTATAGAAGGGTTTATCATTTCTATTGACGACCTGGAAACACCGCTAGACATTTACAGATACGTGACGATACAACCACTGACGAAATTATTGACAGAACCGAAATTAATACATCAAGTAAACTACAAGAAACTGTAGACCAAATACTCAGATAGAGTGAAAACAATGATATGGAATTGAACCCCCTAAAAACACAAGAGATGATTATTTCGACAAACCCAGTGGAAACACCCATCGCACCGATAAAACTAAATAAAATCGAAATTAATCAAGTTACTTCAAGTAAACTGCTTGGTCTCACAATCCAAAGCAACCTTAAATGGGATATCCATGTGCAAAATATAATTTCAAGCTCAACATCAAAACTTTACTACTTAAGACAATTAAAACGAGCAAAAGTCAATATAACTGACCTAACTATGTTTCACAAAGCAACAGTACGTACCAAACTAGAATATACCGTACAAGCTTGGAGTACAGCTATCACAAAAGAACAAGAAACTATATTAGAAGCAGTAAAGCAGAGAGCCCTTAATATAATATTCCCAGAATTAAGTTATGAAGCTACGATGGAAAAAAGTAACCTCATACCCCTAAAAGAAAGAAGACTCCGACTGTGCAAGAAGTTCCTTATACAAATGCAGAACCCAAACAACGTCTTGCATAGACTCCTACCAAAACCCCGAAATATGAACCATACTCTAAGATCAGCCAATAAACTTCCTTTACCACAAATAAGAACTGCTAAATGCAAAAATTGCTTATTTAATCTACAAGATTAAACCAAGATGAACTGCTAACAATTAGAATACAATGCTAAAACTGAAAGAGGCAAAGAAACTTGCAAACTTATAATTTTAGAATTTGTAACGAACCTTCTTCATTACTTTAATTATCTTTAAGTGTTATTTTTTACATCAAGATGATAACAAGTAATGCATTTATGTATATACCATGATTTTTCAACCTGACGGTTGCCACGAGTTTTAATAAACCTGATTCTGATTCTGTTCTGATTCTGATAACATCATTGCTGATATGAACTGCTTAATACAAAAATGTTTATAATGTTATCTACTCACAAACCCATATTTCGTTCAATTTTCTTTGTCAAAATTAGTTGCTAAATTAGCAATTGTCTTTTTTTTATCTCTCTGAGACTAAATATCTTAACATTTCATATCATTATTTAATGAACTGCTATGAATATCTGACGTAAAATCATACATACTTCTAAACTGAACAACATAACGAGACAGGTAAGAACAGAAGCAGTGGTAAATTAAAATCACGTATTAAATATTGAGCTATCATTAGCTTCATTATCTGCAAATACTCAAGGTACACATTAAAATTTCAAAATAAGATACTAAAACCTGAACCAAAGTTCTAGGAGTGTTCATTTTTAGCTAACATTAATGTCGGTCGGCTTTGTTGACAACTCCAAAAAGTTATTGACTCCACCAAGAAGTTTTAGAACCAATACTCGAAGAAAAATTCTCATATGCGAGAAATAAAATCTGTTTGACAAAAGAAGCGATATCTTTCGTTTTATTTCTTCATTATGTCGTCATTCGTCATTTCGGAAACAATTAGGTTTTTATAATTTAAAATATATAGTCGACAACTTGATATAGCCAGTTTGAACAGGTTTTGTATCGATGTTAAGGACCAACAATGGGCAATAGTTGTAGTCTGGAGCAGTAGTAATATCAAAAAAGTGTTTCCATTAAGAAACCAGCCCTGTTCTTGACTTTAAAAACGAAAAATCATTGAATAAGGAAAAGATTAATAAAAAGAGTTTAACAACACCATGCACAGCATAACCATCTAAATAACTATATGCAAAGTGTATAGAATAAGATTTCAATCACTAAAAAGCACATTCGCCAATATCTTTATTTTTTTGTACACGACGTTTCCTGTTCCCGTTTGCCGGTGTTTTGTTTACAAAATGTTGGTTTTTGCTTTAAGCTGTGTCTTTCTAATTCTTCCAGCAATAATTACGGGTATGTGAAGTTATCAAACATAGTCACGAACAACAGGTTTGAACGACCGAACCTCTTGCTTCACGAAATTGCATATTTCTTCTTTTACTGAGCGATGATGGAGGTTAGGGACAAGGGTGCTTTCGGGTTGTTAGCCCGCCCGCTCAGTCGAACACAACTCCTAATCGCACTGGACTGGATTCGATTTTTGGCCAAGGCTCAAAGCTAGCTCCTATTTACTTTTAGTAAATTTACTCTGCATTTGTATGCCATGGATTACAAGGGGGAGGAGAACGAATGGCTACGGTAGATCCAAATTGGTGAAATTGAAAAGACCATCTTCCGTGGCTGAAAACAATTGTTATTTGTCGAATATCCCAAAATAAGGAATATTTGAGTATAAAAGGTCGCCAAATATGCATATGGCTAATTAAGTTTAGTCAGAAGTGAACATTTTATTGTCACCAATTACGATCTACTGTAACCATTTCTATCTCCGCTCCATCGTATAGCTCCAAGAAGCGGATTGCTGCTGGGGGATCGGTAAAAGTCCTCGATGACTCCATCGGTCACAACCAGTCCTAGATTAGTCCCAGCGAACCCTCTTATCTTCCTAGGACAGAAAGGGTCACAGTTCCTGCAATAGAAATGGCCATTGATCTCAATTTTCGAGGCTCTGGATCTTTCGGCGCACGTTCAAGGACACCGAGGTTCGAACTGGCAGGCTATTGCCCAATACTAATTTTGTACTGAGGAAAGTAGAGTTTTTCTTGAGACCATAAAAAAGAGTGATTCTACTATGGCAAAACCACACTTTACTCAAGTTTAGTAGTTTCGCTGCGGTCGAAAACAATGCAGCAGGATACTCCTCAGTGTGCTTTTTAAGAAAAGGCATGCTAGTCCGAACCACGGGGTTCTGGAACGTGAGCCAAAGATCCAGAGCCGCGAAAGATAAGTGGCCATTTCTGTTACAGGAACTGTTACCCTTTCTGTCGTAGGCAAATATAACGATATACAGGTCAACTGCGCTTGCTTTGAGGCACCTCTGTGGCGATTTTGTGCGATATTGGGTAAAGGCCCTTAAATTAAAACAGAAATTATATACGTCCTTGTCACGTTTCTTTAAAAGAAAGAAGACGTAATCTGCAGCAATAATTGACATTTCTTTATATACAGGGAGCATGGTTTATTGCGTGAAAGACTAACGATCCACCAACTTTTGAATTGATTTTCAAAAAGTGTAGAAGAAATTAAAAGTTAAATATTGTGGGCGTACAGAATAAATTAATACCTAAGTCTGTATCTATCAGTAATTTGAATATATATTTTAGAAATAACCCATAACCCCTTCATTTTGAATTTTGGTCATTTGAGTTTGGTCACATGACATTCAATACCCGGAAAGCAAACAAACATTTGACAGGTGAATGGGGAAGCTAAATTTTCTTCACTTTAACGAAGAAATAGAAGACATGCAGCCTATTAAAATTGTGCCTATTTTGCGAAAAGGGTATATTATGTATGTACTTTCAGTAAATATTTTAATATGAGGGACTGGAATGTAGGATTCGTGCCTCAGTACATATGAAATTGACCCTCTATTAGCGGAACAATCGAAAGCTTCGTAGCTCAGACAGATATATATGAAGTAACTTAAGGCAGAGCTCACTCGGAGCTGGATTGATAGTCTTGGTCTGTGATATCAATGACGGATCAAACGTCGACTGTCAAGAGGCCGACGGATAAAATGCCGGATCGACGGTCGGTACGTCAACATAAAACGTTGACTAATGTTGGTGAAATGAAGTAGACATACCTGTTGATACACTTGAGGTATTGGAGTTCCAGTTCTACAATTAATAAATCTGTGATGTTGTCAGGTAAACTGTTATTTATAAACAGCTTCTACCACACACACAAAAAAAACTGTCAATAAATGCAAGTTCAACTGATTATTATTTTGCCCCACTGAAGTATGATGCTAAGTAGCGATTGAGTATGGTCAGTCAACACTTCAGACACTAAAATACGTGTAAGCACGAAAGTTGCTCCGAGTCATGCTCTGGTCATTTTGGTATATTTGACACCAGCATCTGAGAACTGTTTTTATCCCCCGTGGAACGGAGGATATAGTTTTGAACTTGTCGGTCTGTCCGTGCGTCTGTCACGCTTCAGTCTCACGCTCCTACAGGTCACACTAATAGATGGATTCGTTTCAAATTTTGTACACGGCTTCTCTGGAGCCTTCCGCAGTGCAGAGACCAAGAATTTTCAGGATCCGAGAAAAAAAACTGACAAAATGGCGGACTTTTGAAAATCGGCACTGTACTAAGCGTATGTATGGCAGTCTCACGCGCCTACAGGCCGCATTGATAGATGGATTCATTTCAAATTTTTACACGGCTTCTCTGGACTCTTTCGCAGTGCAGTGACTAAGAATTTTCCGGATCCTAAAAAATGACTAAATTGCGGACTTTTGAAAATCGTCACTGAACTTAGCGTATATGCGGCAGTCTCACGCGCCTACAGGCCGCATTGATGGGTGAATTCGTTTCAAATTTTGTACACGGCTTCTCTGGAACCTTCCGCAGTGCAGTAACCAACACTTTTCAGGATGGGACTTAAATTGACAAATTGTCGGATTTTTTCAAAATCGGCGCTGTACTTAGCGTATATACGCCAGTCTCACGCGCCTGCTGGTTAATGGATTGATTCATTTAAATGTTAGACACTACGACTACCTATCCTTCCACTTCTAAATTTTGCACACTCAACACGCAACAGTCTTACAAACACTATATCGCCCACGGGGATAGACGTACTCCTCGAGACGTAGTCAATTTTTTTTTTAACTTATAGCGTTCTTTAGTGAATGCTGTACAGACAGCGTATATGGATTACAGGCTGGATGCGAGCATTACCTAAAATAGACTTTGCATTACTCGTTCAATATGGAGCGCCGTAAAACATGACATTGCATTGACTTCTGGATTTCATTTTAGTCCTAAGGGCACTCCGAATCGTGGCCAAGTCGTTGAGAAACTCCTGCCTCCCCCGTGACTGTCATGAGTGGTTGGGGGGAGGGGGGTACCCAGAAGACACACGTGACTTCTCAATAATGTTCGGTGGTAGACTTTTTATCCGCCTTTACACTTATCGGCAATTTGACGTTTTGACAGTCGACGTTTTCACCGGTATGTGTGAATACCTTGTAATATAAACACCACTATCCAAAAGACACTTCTTTTTGCCCCAATCGGGGCATTAGACCCCGGGGAGGGGTGATAGGTTTGGGTGTTGTCCGCCTGTTTGGCCGACTGTACACCCACCATGTTAATCCGTTTGGCATGATATTTGATATATTTGCTCTCTGTGATGGCTTGTGATATTAGTACGACACTGGTGGGAATTATGTTTCCTCCGTAGAGTGGAAACATTTTGTTTTTATACTCTCTGTGTATGTGTGTATTTAGTGTGTGCGTCTTAACACAATAACTCGAAGAAAACGTCGGATCTACTTCAAATGTGGTGGGATTATCCGTTGACTTGTTCCGACGGTTGGGATTGTATTCGATGTATATTGGCCAACGTGTGACGTCATAGGGCGTAAAAATGTGACAGTTTCATCAATACTGTAACTGCAGAACTGAATGCCTGATTAGATTTAATCTTGGTAGGATGATGCCTTGGGTGGGTTCGACGGTTGATAATGCATTTGGTGTATCTAGGGCAACGTATGACATCATATAACGTCATTTCGTGTTTGAGACACTAGACTATGTTAATAGGATAAATGTCGAACGAAAAGTCGGATCAGCTTCATATTTGGTGGGATTATGCTTTGGGTGTTGTTGTATTTGACATATTTGGACAACGCGTGATATCACATGACGTAAAACGAGAGACACGTGTCAGCACTATAACTTCAGAACGAAACTTCTTGGTAGGAATTATATCTCCCCAACCAAGGGTAGACATATAGTGTTTGTACGTTCTGGTTGTGTGTGTGTGTCAGTCTGTTGTGAACAAAATGTTATGTGCAAGATATCTCGAAAGCGAAAAATCCGATCAACTTCAAACTTGATCTGTTTATTCCTAGGTTAGTTTGGACGATTATGTCAACTTTTGTCGCATGTTACGTTATTAGGGCTGAATATTGGAGAAAGTTAAAATTTTGTGGAATTGTTGCTTGGTAGATCCTTAAGATTCTACCATGGCATTCCCTGTGTCAGTCGGACGGTTGTAACAACTTTTCACGCATGTTACGCTATTGTGGCAGGCGTATGACGCAATTACGAAAACATCTTATGTGAACTAACGATTGCATCGTATGACGTCATCACGTAAAAATATATATATAGTTTGAACTAGGTCTTGTTTGCAAATTATCTCGATAACGGAAAGTCTAATCAACTTTATATGGCTTATCAATTTTATATGGCTATTCGTTGCGTCAGTCGGGCCTTTGTAACAACTTCGCACGCATGTTACGCTGTTGTAGCAGGCTTCAAACTTAGTGGGATTATGCCTTGGGTGGAACTGCTGTGCCATGCTGGCTGGGCATAGCATGTCACAGCATTTTCTGTGGCTTTTTTTCTGTTATAGTCGTATTTTAATTTACCAGCCTTTGCAGGACTAGCTATGAGATTTTACTCAGCTGACAGCAAAATTGTTTTCGCTGTTCAATATATGGGAGAGGTTAAGCCACCTGAGCATTTGCTTGTAGTATCTGGAATTATTGTTCACTTTGTAAGTGGGTTAACCGATATCTACTGTTGTGACAAGAAGCTGACTATTTTGCCACAAATATTCCCCACTCCCCGCCACCCCTCCTCACCGAGGCGAGTCATCTAAATTATGATTATTATGCCTTCCCTGTGCTTTTTGGCCGATGAGAATGTACGAAAACAAGGTATATATCATAGCTGTAAGTGCACTTTGGGTACAGATCCATTCCGTGAAATGGTGAAAGATTGTGTTCAGAGCCGTACTTACATTAGGTGTAGGGAGGGGAGGTAAGCAAAAAAAACAATCACCAATGAAATGGGGAATACCGACAAATTCCATACCCGGATGAAAAAAATGGCTACTTTAAATCTGTTTGTAGCAACCACCTTCAAGACCCGGATAAAAAGATATAAATAATAATAAATGTTCGTAGTTCCAACAGGAAACGCACACTTAAACCTATACGTATACATAAATTAAGGATTAGGATACCCATAAGTGCCCCTCTCCCATCTCCATCCCCCTCCTCCTTCGGGAATGGGATAAAGGTGTTTCATGTCCCGACTTTGAGGCACATCATACATACACATATATCTATATAACTTCACGGTACTGTGAAAAATTACATAATCAGCTGTGGTCATATAGTTTACACCGAAAGACTACATATACTGCATTCTACATAGAGATGGTTAAATTATATTGTATCGCTATCAAAGTAGCAGATAACATACTGCAGTGTCAGTTTTTTAACGCTCACCCACATGAATTTACTGTTCCTTATTTTATTGTTTAGGAGAAGGCTGCCACGATGCTAAAGTGTCGTCTACTGTTTATACAACCACAGAAGCTGCTGTGTCCTCGCATACTGTGTTTATTGTGGATTTCAGCGTGACTTGTAAGAACAATCCCAAAGTAGGTTGAACTTCTTTTTACTTGGAGCAAAGACCATTGATGAAGGAAATTGATTTTACATCTGCTTATCTTTTACATGCTGTGATTTCATTCATTTAACATTGAATTAGTTTGCAGAGGAAAGTCTTTTCGAAATAATGTGATATATGTTTGATAATGAGCTTTGGTCGCTTGGTGAAATTGCTTTTAAATATCCCGATTTCTCAACAGGATTTAAATATATATGCGGAATTGAATGGCAGAACCGTATTGGCAACTAGTGCTGGTGGCAATAAATACCAGGTGAGCTGTAAACTTTAAAAACACCAAACAAATGAACAACTACTTCCATGTCCTGCTCCATTGGTTAATTTCATTTATATTTTTACATGTAAATGCAAAGATGTCCGATACCACTGAGTTATTTCCTGAAAGGCTTGCTCTCTCTAGATAGGTATATCTTAAGCTTTATTAAAAAATATTTTTTTACGTCTAAGTGTAATTTTCAGGTCAGTTTCTCGGATGAGCACAAGAACTTTCCAGCTGGAAAATATGTGGTAAAATTTTATGACGACGAAGGATATACAGATCTTAGAAAGGTTGGGAAATTTCCACACATGTTTTAAACTATTTATGTCAAGCTCTTATAATACTGTGCATATAGTGGAGCTGTTATCTGATTTAACTGGGAGCTGTAAGAAGGCCAGCAATTGCCCTCACAAGTAGTAAGTCAGTGTGTCTGTAAGTCTGCTTTCTAGAAGAGAAGTTACTGAGAAGAGGATGGCTCGCAGCTTGTTGAAAATCCCGGAAAACAATAAGTTTATGTCTCTGTCCAATTCCATATTTGAAGATTTTAGTGAGGTAGCCTTGAAGAAAATTTACAAAAAAGTAAAATATATATTTGAAGTGAGATTTTGTGAAAAATAGCTCTGTGTTGGGATCAGAATTTACTTTTGCCTCTGTCTCTGTTTCAGGCTCAAAGAAGTAATGAAAATACATCATCAGTTAAAAAGCTTTTTAGTGTAGACGTCCACCACCCGGTAAGTAATGTCGTAAGCAAGCGGCAACAGTGGTAAAAATGAGGTTTAATCAGATGGCAGTCAGTAAAGTTTTAGCTTCAAAAAGACAATACAACAGAAAGGCACCGGCACTTATCAACCACATGTTTTGCATTTCATTAGAAAAAAAAGAGACAGTGCGCTTTGTTTGGGTTAAGGTTTAAAGAAATAGACCTAAAGATTAAAAAATCCCCAACAGATATATCCGCCACAGCATGCTGTTATATACTGTTATTCGTCAGTGTTATTTATTACCCACCCTTCATGCTGCGCCATTTCTCGTTGTTATTGGAGTGTAATAAAAAATATAAAATCTTGGTCGCCATGGTGAGAAACTTGATCTACAACTTACAATTGCACTGATAAGTATTTTGTGATATATATATATATATAAAGGAACGGTTATGTTGTTGTAGGGGAAGGTATTTGAACCGTTTAACCGTCGTTAATCTTTCTTATAATTTTAGGGTGCATCAAAGGGGCCCTGGTTCCAGAGTGAATTCGTAGCAGCGGCGACTTCCCTCCTCGTTGTCTATTTGGCGTACAGCGCTAAAAGTAAATTACAATCAAATTAATACCTATGAACTTGATATAGGAACATATTTTTTAAGTTGTAAATTACGTTGAGTTCTTTGTGTACTTTGCAAAATAGTGATATGTCGAAATGATAATTGAATTATCATGTCAAATCATTTCTAAAAATTTGAGAAAAGGGTAACAAGCGGTCCTCAGCAAGTGTTCCGTAAATAAATATGAAGTTCATGTGATTTGTATCATCTAGACTTTAAAAAATAAAACTTCTTTAGATCTGTGTATGTTCAGTTGCTTGACTGTGCTTAAATCAGTTTTGCTATGGAGACAGAACTTTATTATTATTGTTTGTTATTTTATTTTGTAAAATGCTTTCAATAGGGGGTATGGCTAAAAAGAATTAAAATTTTCTAATCGTGTGTGACAGTGAATATCTAATGTTGCGATGTTATAAGTAATGTTTTTGTCAGTACCCGTGTATTTTTATGGTAATAAGGCACTGTGGAAAGGGTTGCCTCTATGAAATTATGCTTAAGCAATAAATTTAGTATATTTGTATTGAGAAGCGGAATAATAAATCAGTCGCATTTTCACTCACAATTCAGCAGAAAATAAAGATTATTCAATACAATCGTTGTTTTTTTCATATTTGCATGATGAATGTCATTATGTATAGGTTTTCATAAAACATATATGAATACAACAAATGTAACATGCACACGCGCACACACACATGTACAGTAGCCCCTCGTTAATTCGTACCACGCGGGATCGGGGAGTTTTGTACGAATTAACCGGGTGAACGAATTATCCGGGGGAAAACTGGTATGAAATAGAGAAACTGGGACCTAAATATGAGTACGAATAAAGCGGGGAAACAAATTAACCGGGGACGAATTAACGAGGGTCTCCTGTGCATATATATATATATATAAATATATATATATATATCCTTACAACAAACATCGTTACATAAAAACCATTCCTCGGCTACTAGAGCGGGTTTGAACTCGCCACCTTGTGATTATTAGTCCTTAGCCTTTGCTTAACTACGACTTAGTCCTCCGCTGCGAGTTTATCACGACGACCTCCTCAGAGTCGGATGAGGAATTCTGTTAAAAGATTCCGCTCTGGCAACCTACTTTTATACGTTTTCGACCACCGACACCACGAATTGAACATTCAATTTTTCGAGAAATAAAAGATCAAGGGGTTACAGAGGTCGCGTTTCCTTGGCCAAGAGACACCGCTGTCCTTACATTTTGCAAATTATCACTGCTTCGAGCGTAAAAATATGACACCTGAACCTAACTTTTAAAATATACATTCCAAATCCCTTGCGCAGCTCCAACTGCCATCGTCACGATCATACAAAAATAAAATACGGAACAAACAACGTGCTCAAAATGTGGTTGGGAAGGTTACGAAACGGACGCCTGCACTACCCGAGAAACCAATATGTAAACTGAGTTAAATCATTTGGGATCGTCAAAAGAGACTTCCACCGGAGCTTCTGGCAAACAAAGACCTCTGAAAAGGGTCCGTCCCTTTAAATTTTGAAGCAGCCCCTTGACCCAGTGAATGGCTGATCGTTTAGGTAAACCATACCGCGGTTTAAGGGCAAGTTTCAACATGTACAAATGTTGCTATCCCAAGTGTCCCAGTCCTAGTGGGAAACCCCCGCTGCCAAGTAAGGTGGTCAGAGTAAGGCCGCGACCGGCAGACTTAGGACAAAAATTCAATAGACACATATGGAGAATAAAACTAACAACACGAAGATCCACAAAACAGCACAAGGTGCTAACAAATATCCGCACTTGGACATCGAGTCTCCTACCGCCTACTTTGAGTATATCGTTGTTTTGCCACTACAGGGTTCTTTCAAACTTTCATCATTTGCGATTCAAAAAGGTGTATGTTGTGCTATTGATTCTCAACACTCTATTAAGACTCCGCTCAGACGATATTTTGATACAAGTATCTTCAGCTCGACAGAGTAAAAATCTTCTCGAAATGAAAACCTTTGCAAATATAACAGTGAAAAGCACCCCTCACCAGACTTTGAACTACACCAACGGAGCCGTCAGCCACCCTGAACTAAATTTCTGTGCAGAGTAGAAACTTGTACACGAGCTTGACAAGTACGGAGTGACAAGATGCCGTAGACTCGGCTTTCGCGGAACCCATATGAGTACATTCCGGAGTCCTCGTTTCCATCAGGCGTGAGAGTTGGTTACCTGAAATTAGGCATCAGGCCCTATATTCCAACTCTCTGCGGTGCTACAACTGTCAGCGGCACGGACATGGCAGCAGCAAATGTAAAAGGTCAGAAATGACGTGTGGGCTGCGGCGAGGGCGGTCATGACTACAAATCTTCCACTGGTGATACCAACTGCATTAACTGCAAGGGAAACCACCCAGTGTCCTCAAAAGATTTCCCAATGTGACTGGTCCAGAAGGAAGTGCAAAAGCTAAAGCATGAAAAGTTCATCCCGTACCCAGAGGCACAATAATTAGTCTACAAATCACAATCATCAAATCGTTCATACGCTGCCACTACCAAAATTGACACCGAGAAGCTTCTTGCCAAACAGATATTACGTGGGTCACAACTCGACATATCGTGTGAAAACTACTCCTTAAAAGTCGAAAATTTCGACTTGCGTGAATACTAACGCGACTAATTGTAATACCACAGTGAGCAAGCCCGAGCTGGAGATGCAGTTGGCATTCGTTCGCCCATGTACTCCGTCACCCAGCAAACCATCACCTAATCCGTCAACGAGGGGTAAAGTGAATACCTCAGACAAACTAAGTCAAAACTTAAGAACAAGGCCCGCCTTGTTAAAGAACGTGTGCAGCAGGCCTCTAACAGTTTCCACCCGTTGACGAAAGTGGAGGGACGTGAGGATGGATAGTCGCCACTGCGACCAGTCCAGCTGCGCACATCAGACCAAAGAACGGCATCTCCCCATGCAATCAAAACCACCTAGGGTTTATGTGCATCGGTCAGGGGCTAATAGCAAATAACAGGGTTATAATTCAATGCATATAAGAGGTTTTTGGACGAACTGTTTTGATATATTAACTTCAATAGATGTCCATAGTCCAGCCGTTTTCTCTATCCAAGAAACGTACTGTACAGAAAACAACCCAACTAATTTAAGAGGTTACTTAATTACAATACATGTTTATAGCATGTTAACCAACGACTGAGCTATCGGTGGAGTATCTACATTTATACGAACAGATACCTCTAAAGTAAAATTACAATAAATACCACCCTTCAGGCACAGGCAACTCGCGTTACAGGAGGAAAAACGTTTACTATTTGCAATATATACCTCCCTCCACCTGTCAAACCACAACCAAACGAGATAAACGATTTATTAAACCAGTACCGAAACCAGTGTTGCTCTTGGGCGATTTCAATGCCCACAGCCCGTTATGAGGCAACAAAATAGCACTGATTTCAAAGGGAAACTTATCAAAAATCTTTCAACCCATCATGATCTCTCTTGACCTGTCTATTGCTTCCCCATTCCTGTTTTTATATTTTTCGTCGAAAGTTTTAGATAATCTTTATGGAATCGACCATTTTTCCATTTTACTCAGACAGACCGCACCCTTTCACGAGGAAAGGGTACCTGAGTGGAAATTTGGTAAAGCCGACAGGTCATTGTTCCATGAATTATGCCATCAAAGTATCAAAAGAGATAATTTTGCTGAAGATGACAACCTAGTCATGTTATTCACCGCACTCATTCAAAACATTGCCGAAACCCCCATACCACAAGCATCAGGACCCCGTTGAAACCCCCATAAACTTGGTTCAAGGACGACTGCTAAAGTGCAATAGCAAACCGTAAAAACGCTCTCAAACGTTTTATAGTTTACCCCAACCTCGCTCACAAAATAGATATAAAAGATTGAACGCGATCTGGCTCAAAACCACAAAACAAAGCAGACAAGTCATGGCAAGAATACGCTTCGAGGCTGACCAGAAACAAGTCCCTTAAGAAAACTTGGGACATGATTCGCAAAATCTTAGCCAAAATATCTTTCACCTCTTTAAGTCATTTCAGAAATAACAACAGTATTATCACGGAACCTAAGGAAGTATGTAATACTCTCGCGAAAACATACGAACACAATTCTTCTTCTCAAAATTATAGCCTTGACTTGAGATACCATAAAGAAATTGAAGAAAAATATACCATTAACTTCCGTTCAAACAGCAAAGGAGATTATAGTAGCAAAAAAAAAATTTATTGAAAAACTAAAAATATCTATAAATGATTCCAACAATTCTGATGAAATCCTGATGAAATACTTTATCAAATGCTAAAACATCTAAAACAATTCTGATGAAATCCTGATGAAATACTTTATCAAATGCTAAAACATCTGCCAGAAAAAAGCTTCAAAATCCTGTTCGTTCTCTTAAACAATATATTTAAGACTGGTGCCTTTCCTGAATTCACGAAACTATCGACCAGTCTCACTTACCAGCTCCCTGTGTGAAATATTCGACACAATGACAGCCAAAAGATTAATTTTGTATTTACGAAAGAATGTACTACTTGTTGATATCCGGAGTGGTTTCAGAAAACAAAGAAGCACTATTGATCACCTTGTAAGGCTAGAATCATTTGTGACAGAAGCGTTCATCCATAAAGAGCACGTCGTCTTTGATTTGGAGTAAGCATACGATCCGGCATGGAAACACAGTGTACTAAAAGACCTGTTCAACGTGGGGCAGAGAGGTCACCTACCCGAATTTATTAAAGAATTCCTAAATGAACGTCGATTACGACTGCGATTTGGTGCAATCTTTTCGGACTACTTTGAACAAAAAGGTTTCCCACAGGGTTGTGTTCTTCTTGTACTGATAAAAAATCAATAACATCAAAGATACTAACTCTAAAACCGGGTATACATGAATGTCTCTTTGAAGACGACTTTGCAAATGTCTTGTAGAGGAAAACGCATGAATCTGATACAACATCGTCTGCAGCAAAATATACACTCCCCCAAGTTTGGGCAAATGAGAACGCTTTTAAATTTTCTCAAACCAAAACAATTTGCATGCACTTTTTAAACAAACGAAAATACCATCATGATCCTATTTTGAAGATTTCTAATGTCAAAATACCTGTTGTGAAAGAAGCCAAATTTTTAGGTTTGGTTTTTTACTCTAAACTGACTTTTATCCCTCATATCAAAGACCTGAAAAAAATGCCAAAAGGCATTTAACCTACTAAGAGTAATTTCTGCCCATGGTAGTATTGTCTATGGATCAGCAAGACCATCCTGTCTGAACATTCTGGAGCCCGTGCAATGCCAAGGTCTACGGCTATGCCTAAATGCTTTTTGAACTTCACCATCTGACAGCCTACAAGTAGAGGCAAATGAACAACCACTCAAGGTTGGAAAGTTAAATCTTGCCATGCAATATGCAGTAAAACTATATGTGAACAGAAGAAACCCTACACATGAAGTAGTTTTTGGAACAGATTTCTCAGGTCTTATATATAGAAAACCTAATCCTATCCCATCGTTTGGCGCCAGAAGTTTACCTCACCTAGAGGAAGCTGGTATCATCCTAGAGTCCATTGCAAACTATAGGGTTCTCAGTTGCCCTAACTGGACATTAGCCATGCCTTTAGTTTTAAAAACCCTTTCATACTTCTCAAAAGATACCACAAACACTTGCATATTTCTAACGAACTTTGTAGAACTTAAACAGCAGAACAAAGATTATCACATATTGTATACGGATAACTCTAAACTTGATGATAAAGCAGTAGCTTCAGTAGTCACAGAGCATAATATTCTGAAAACAAGACTGCCAGATGGGTCATCAATATTCTCCGCAAAATTAGAGCGCTACTGCTGGCCAGTGGAATCATCAAGATCAGCCGCTACAAGAAGTCCATCATTTGCGTTGACTCTATGTCGGTACTACAGGCATTTTAGAATGTTCAAATACCGAACGTTTTAATCCTAAAACTCTTGGAAAAATACAACGAAGCCATCAAGCTGGTAAAGAAGTAATTTTTGTTGGGTTCCAAGTCATGTAGGAATTCGCGGCAACGAGATAGCTGACAGAGCGGTCAAGCAGGCGCTAGACGAAAACTGCTCCGATTTCCTAATCCCGTACTGAGACTTAAAATACCATCTCTCAAAATATGCAAAGGATCTTTGGCAACGACATAGGGTCAGACAAAGGAATAACAAGCTATTGAAATTGTTGGGCTCAAACTGTCTTCCCTAAATCCGGAATGATATGGCTATGCATAAAGCAAGAACAGAACATACATATGTGAGTCATAAGCATCTTCTAAGAGGCGAACCCGCACCCGAATCCGTCGGGTGTCAGGAACGCTACACAGTAAAACATTTTAATAGACTGTACCGATTTCCAAGACACCCGCTCACGTCATTTTAGAGTTTACTCTTTAAGACAGCTCTTTAATGCAGTAAAACCTAGTAAAATAATACAATTTTTAAAATAAATCAACCTGTACCAGTATTTCTAGACGTTGTTTATTTTGTGATTTTAGAATATACTCGGGTTTAACTAACCTGGATTTTGACTTGTAGTGTTGTTTTCTAGTCATTGATTATTGACATGTTTTGACATAATGTAACCTGCTAAGGGTAGGTCGTGTCGCTAAACAAATCATATAACTATCTAACCTGTAAATAAAACCCCAAAATTAAGTTTCCTACCCTAAGGTGAGCAAGACGGGGAAACATATCACGCCGACTCTTGGCAATACTGAAAAGAGCTATAGCAAAGGGGCAAATCACAGACGCGAAATATGCTAGACAAACATAGCTTCGGCAGAAGAACAGACAACCCAATCGGCAATTTAGTATACCTCCTCAGTCCAAGATCCAACACCAAACACTTAAAAAGCACCTAGTCTATCACCACGAGGAAAAGTAACTACCCCAGACAAGTACACTGAGCCAAAACTGAAAAACAAGGAGGAGTGCAACTGGTCTGCAATAGGTTTCATTCTGTGATGGAGGAGGACGGGCAAGAAAACAGACGGTTGCAATCACATTCACTCCTACAAGTCTACAACAGAGGAAGGAACGTTATTCCACACCACACTGCCCCTGTAACCAAAACCGCCCAGGGCTTTGATACAACGGCTACGATGGTAATAATTCATTGGAACATCAGAGGTCTTTGGACCAATTATCTACCCTTGCTAACACCTCCTTAACACGTTTTCTGTCTTCAAGAAGCGAAATGAAACAGAAAACCACCCACCGCGAAATTGGACGCTACGTTAGTTACAGTAAAATATTTACCAGTGACCAAGCTACCGGTGGGGTATCATTTTTCTAAAACGATATCACCCAGACCAAAATATCATAAATGCAAAGATTAAATGGACACATGCGGAGAATACAGTTATGAAAACAAATATTTACAAAACACCACAAAGGCGCCAACGAGCGCCAACACTTAGACATCGAGTCTCCTCATACTCCCTGCCATTATCGTTGTTTTGCCACAACAAGGTTCTTTCAAACTTTCACCATTTTCAATTCAAAAAGGTGTATGTTCTGCCATCGGTTCTCAGAACTCTACTAAAAGACTCCGCTCATTTGATATTATAATACAAGTATCTTCAGATCAACAGTGTAACACTCTTCTAGAAATGAAAACCTTTGTGAATATACCAATGAAAAGCGCCCATCACCAGACAGTGAGCTACACCAAAGGATTCATTAGTCACCCTTAACTGAGAAAACAATGAAAAAAAAACATAAAAAGTCCATCCCCTATCCAGGTGCACGAAAATAGTTTACTAAGCACCAACATCATACCTCCATATGCTGCCAATGTGACACCTGAGAACTTCTTGTCAGACGGATATTACGTAGATCGCAACTCAAACATCATGTCGTGTAAAAACTACCCCGAAACGCCGAAAGTTCCGACTAGCTCGAATACAGACTCGACTGGGAGACTGGATCACTCTATGTAGAGTATTTTGCAATGTATTATAGAGGTAAGAGCATGGATTTCATAGGATGCTTTCTTCGGCAAAACATACACTCCCTGGACAAATGAAAACGTTTAAAATTTTCTCAAACAAAAACAGTTTACATGCTTTTGCAGCAAACGAAAACCTCATCACGATCCGGTTTTATTGATTTCAAATATTCATATGCCTATTGCAAAAGAAAACTAATTTTTAGTTTTGATTTTTACAACAAAATGATATTTATCCCCTACATTGAAAAGCTGAAAGCCATAGAATCTTCTAAGTGCCATTTCTGCCAATGTTTGACAGCCTACAAGTGGAGGCAATTGAACAACCGTTAAAGGTTCGAAGGTAAAAACGAACAAAAATACGTCTTTCATGACCACCTTCCAGGTCTTGTTTGTATTAACCACATCTCAGATCCGGATAAAAGAAGAACGGTAAAACCTGTTTGCACTTACCACTTTCCCGACGTTCACTAAAATGAGACTTTAGTGATAATTTTATTAGTTAGTATTAGTAATGAAGCCTTTGGTTAATTAAATATTATATTACAAATTTTTATGTTGCTATTTTCCATCGTTTGAACGGTTCGTGGTTATAAATGCGATTGCGGCATAGCCGAAAGCGTTAGCCAATCATTCTAAGGATATATTTTTTCCTCTGCAACACAAACAACTTGGAAAACAGTGAATGATTGCAGGCCGAAATTACAACAGCAACTGTTATTGAATTGCAATTCTCGAGGTCGTCTTTCACATAGTTTGGTTTTTAGCCACTGCCAAATTTCAGACATCACAAAAAATAGCACTCTTTAAATAGATCTGGTCCGATTGCGTTGAAATTTTACAAGAATGTTCCAATGGAAATCACATTTTTGACGATTTGTCCAAAATTTGTATAAAAAAAAAGAAACTGATAAATTACAACACTAAAAGTTTGCTCTTGCCACAAATATCAGATTGCTTTGAATTTTGAAATGAATTTATATCTTATACTCATCTTGTATCTATTTTTCAGCTGACAAAATCTTGCCAAGATATCTGGCAAAATCGGTGACATTCATAAAAACACAAAATGCTGCTCGTATAGTATACAGCTGTGATATGGTTCAGATAATGACTTGCAGCTTTTTTCAGCCGAGGATAAATAAAACTGCATCTCACCCTCCTAACCATATCATAATTGTTTTGTAGCATTTGTTATAGCCACAGGAGCTTAAATTAACAATCTTATGCCATGTTTTCAATCATCCAGAAATTCAATGATGCAAAGCACACTTCGTTATTGGCTTTCGTCATTGTCTTGAGAACTTACAAACATCTCTAAAAAATATTCTCTGTGCCGTTCATGCGTTGTAAGTAAGTCTTCGTACTCGTAAACCAGGTATTTTAATATTTTAATTTATTATTTTATTATAATATTCAAAGCAGATTTTAAAAAGAGTTTTGGAATTCTTAACGATTCGCAAAAATTCTAGAGATGTCGGATATTGGTCTAAACCACAAATTTTTAGGGTAAAAAGAATGTTTATGGGTATATTTAGCAATATCTGATATTCGAAAAAAACTTTTTATTGCCCCAACACATCACTTTTGACTCCTTTTGCAATAGAAAATACGTGACGCCAGACCGTTTAACAGTTTGTTTTGTTAACTATATCACAGTCAGATTTGTTAAACATCTTTCTACCATTTAAAAAGGAGCATTTTTAACACTTGACAAGCTGTTAGCTTGCAAGGGTTATATGAATTTGTATGAACAGCCGTTCGTCCTTTTTTCTTCTTGACACTTTTTCCGATTGTTTGTGTCTTGTTCTTCTCTGACATTTTGGGCCCTAGGACCATAACACTTGGAACTTATGAAGAGCTTGATTTGAATGTCAGTTTTTATTCTCGTCTTCGATTTCGTTTTCTTTGTTAAAACGCCTTGTGAAAAAAGTGTATTTTACAGTTGGTCAGCTTTGTGCAGATAACACAGCGTATGCCTGATCAGTCACTCAAACATTAAGTCAACAAAAACAAACACTACTCGGCTTATAAGACGTATTCAAGCTGTGTTGTTGTCTAATATGCTGGTATTAAGTTATGACCCTATGTAGTTTTTTTTAGCAGCGGTCCATTTTTTTTTTAGAATATTATAAGCCGCATACATGCTGTGCCATAAGCTCTGTACATAGTTGTATAGCACACTGTATGCATGTTGTAAAATACTATATTATTCAAGAAATAACCCATTGAAGGACGTATTTTGTGTTTTTCGCTAGCGGAATACGGCTCTAGTTTACAAATGCAACAATGGTTATATCTCAATCGTTTTCAAATTTATCAGCAATGATAAAAGCAGATCACTGAAACTGGAGAATATTTGTTATTAGTTCAGAAACAATGGCGAATAATTTTGTCGAAATTTTTATTCTTTCCTTCTAAATATAAACTTCAGTTAAATGCTGCTCGATGTTGCATTTACTGATACACTAAAGCACCCTTTAATACTACAATCCACTGAAGTGAAAGCTCACCCGAAGTTATTTTACTCATTGCAGCAGTCGGTTAAGTGATTCTGCTAATATTTGCAATGTACATCTGTATTCGCTAGATATTTGAAAATAAAAAGATCCTGGAGTACATATCAATGAATTGATAGCTTATAATCTTGCTAGTATCTCACAGAAATATGCTATACCTACACAGTCTAATAACTCAGCAAGCTAGAAGACTGAACACCTATCTTTTTCATTAAATTAGGTTCTGTCTGAGTGCATAAAAACATTTGTGCTGTCAGTCCACTGAGGATTCTGCAACAATACTGCTCTGAGTGCAACACAAAAGCCATTCTTTAAATGCATCCACTTTGCAGCTTTATATGACAGACAGATCTCCCAAGGGATAAGCTGTTAAACAGCAGCTTTTCAACAGCTTCCAACAACCAGAAACAAACAATCGGGAAAATGCGCATCCCTTCTGTAGTTTACGTGCATGCATAAATCGAATAATCAGTAGCAACGTTTACAAATGGCGGACACGATACTTTTACGATCTCTAAAATCGCAACCAAAACTGCTGAACCTTAACAATAAAAAACTTGACAGAGTACCGAGACTTATTGGACGATTTCTGAATGTTTTACATATTGAACTGAAAAATAATAAAATTCAGACACTGCCCGCTGAATTTGGCGAGTTGGTACAAGTAAGTCTTAACATGAAAGCCTGTAATTTTTAATGTATGGCCCGTACGAGTACGCGTATAGCTAGCTCCGAGTAGCTCTGACTTGTATAACATCGTATATCTCTCTGTCAGAGCTACGAAGCCTTTCGTTGCTCCACTAATAGGGGTCAATTTCATGTGTTCTGAGGCACGAATCCTGCATACCAGCCCCTATTATTCAAACATCAACAGAAAGTTCATGCCCAATAAGGCCTCTTTTGTAAAACAGACACAGTTTCTAGTGAGCTGTATATCTTTTATTTGTTCATAAAAGTGCAGAAAAGTTAGCTTCCGCA
Organism: Protula sp. h YS-2021; assembly: GCA_949752745.1. Taxonomy (NCBI): domain Eukaryota; kingdom Metazoa; phylum Annelida; class Polychaeta; order Sabellida; family Serpulidae; genus Protula; species Protula sp. h YS-2021. The sequence goes on from OX457027.1 coordinate 74,281,798, forward strand.
CCCACCTGTCAAATGTATGTTTACATTCTGGCCTTTAAATGTCACGTGAACAAAGTCAAGGGACCGAAAATTTAAATAAAGGGATTGTAGTTTATTTGTAAAATATATACTAATATAGTTGATAGATGCAGAATTACATATAAATTTATTTTGTACACCAACAATATTTGACTTTTTACTTTACGTTCTTTTTGAAATATAAATTTAAAAGTTTTTTGGTGGATAATTGCAAAAATTATTGTTACTATTTCACGTAATTAAGTATGCTCCCTGTATACAAACAAATGTCAATTATTGCGGGAGATTTGGAGTTATTTCCGTATTATTTTCTTTTAAAGAAAGCGTAACACAGAAGTTGTATATGATTACCGTTGTACTTTGAGGGCCTTTAGCAAATGCCAATAAAAACTTATTGGTCGTTGAGTCTCGCACAAAGTTGCCACAGGGGTGCCTCAAAGCGAGCGCAGTTAACTTGCTTATCGTTATATAGCGAGGCTTTGAAGCGGTGCCTGGAAACTTTTTGGCGCAACGCTTCTTGGGGCTAGAGCTTAGCCGACTCTAAGGAAACATTAAGTTAACATTGTTCTTAAGTATGTGGTTCCAAGCATGCCAGTATACTCCAGACAGCAATTAGTTACATCCACCCCCCTGCGACATTATTTGTGTTTTACACCGTTGTTAAAAACAGATGATCTCTGGGAAATCTATCTGTAATGTACGAACACAGAGTGGATGGATGTTTTAAAAATAGTCCCTTACTTTATGAGTACAATTTTTGCAAAATTCCCTTTTGGGTCTGCGGAGTAACAGGATGATATACACAACAGACCGAACCGCCACAGAGACTGGCTGTTGTACAACAACGGGTTTTGCACATATGAAAGCTCTCTGCTGTTTAAAGGAAACTTCAGTTTCTTAATTTGCCCTTTTTGTGGAGGAGAAAGTTTCAGCTTGATAATACGTTTACCAATACGCAAGCAAATTACAGTTAAAATTTGTCTGTTAAAAACTCATTTTCCAGAGTTGAGTATAAAATTTTTTTCAGAATGCGACAGAAATTTGTTCGGTCTGAAAAATAAGCGAGTATTTCTTATCACTTATATCAGTTCAGTGAAAGTTACACTTAGTGTAAAAAACTACATGGTCTCCACATATAATGTTACCCTATTTGTAGAAATAAAGAGACTAAATGAGCTTGGTTTTGCAGAAACATTATCATTTCTTAGATTTTTAATTTTATCTACTTTACTTCATTTTCTAAAATATCATAACAATAGTTTATATATATAATAAAGTTATAATAATAAAGGTTATCTTTTTTTGTAACTCTTCAAAACTATCATAACAGTTTTATTGATTTCTAACTGCACAGAAGCTCACGACTTCGCTAAAATACGCAGTCATATTGAACCAGTGCCAGACCCAATTGCAGTCTCGACACAAATGCTGTCGCAGGGTGTAATAAACAACTTCGCAGTTTCGCCTGCGTGCGATCGAAGGTCAAACTTTCAGGATCTCAGAGAGATACGCATTCGAAAGAGAAGTCACTGGCAGGAACCTTTTGTATTTTGTTATTATTTTACGAAAGAAACGATTTCTTGGTTTGTGTTCGTATATTCCGGCGTGCTTTACAGTCGATGAATTCTAGAATTTCCTCACCCACATAGTTCTTATTTCACATCTAAAGAACTCGCCCAGTCGTCAAGTGAAAAAAAAAGAACAGAATTTAATGCTAGAAGTCACTCTAATTATAGAAATGCCTACAGCCCAGATAAAGAGCTACAAGAATCATGTGAAAAACAAAATAAACTCCTGTTTCTGACCTAAAGCCTTAGACCTGGAATTCATAGTGCTATGATCTGGATATTATTATTAGTACCCCCACTATACAAATACATTGAATCTTTCCGCTTTGCCTTTAGTATGTTTGCAAAATTTAGAAATAGGTCACAAATTCAGCCCAAGAGGAACGATGAAACCAAAAATTGAATTGGAACCAGTCTTGCTACCGTATTATATTTATGCAGAATTTGCTTCAATAAGTGAAAACAGTTACGCCTTTTTTCCTCATTTGTATATCTCAGATTTTTTGCAGAAAAAGTTTTATGGTTTATGGTCGGCCGCGCAAAAGATCGTATAAGCTCTTATTTGTTTGTTTATTTATTTTTGAGGGTTACGGACCAAGTAATTATTATATCGTGTTTCGTGAAAAATTATTGTATCGTGTTAGTGAAAAAGAGTTGACAGTTAGTTTGCATATGTTACAAGCAATAATCTGCTCATATGAGTTATAGAAGAAACTTCAAAATTGACAAATAAATAAAACACACACCCATATCTTTCTTGTATCTTAATATTGGATAATCCTTGGGCACAGATAAAAGTCCACTACTGAGAGAATCCAGCTGTTGAGCAATCACATTTTAGAAGCCCCTTGTTGTCGTTTACATATAATTTTAGGTGATTTTTAAATATTGTAGTTGGAAGCCTTGAACCTGGGAAATAACTTACTAGAAGATCTTCCAGAGGCGCTGCAGGAGTGCATATCATTAACAAAATTGCACTTGTTTGGAAATAGGATTAAAGATCTGCATCCAGATATTTTAGGTACTGCGTGTGAAAATTATTTGTTGAAACTAAAACAACGTGTTAAAAATAGTAATAATGATAAAATACGCGGATTGGAAATGGTAAAAGTTTTATTCACTTATTTATAATTTCATGTTCCTTGCATGAATTTATGGCCATATTTTTTAAGATAACGCCTATAAAGATTCTTCGTTTCCTAAAATGCTTAACATATGTCATTCGCCTCTTTTATTTCAGCAAGTTTGAGAAATCTTACTTTACTCAACCTTAATAACAATCATCTTAAGTCATTACCAGCCGAAATATGTAGGTAGGTACATTTTGTTCTTAGACTGTCAGTCAGAACAGCAATAATGTTCAAGATTTAAAGCGGTTCGCACGGCAATACATGCAAATGGACAAAAAAAAATTGAGAACACAAAAATTCTTGACAAAGAGGCATTCAGAAGAAGGAAGTGGGGGGAGGGAGGGGTGGTTGAAAACACTAGAACCGGACGAGGAATCATGTTACATAATATAGCAACATTTGTTCACTTCTTCCATGAAATAAACTATTTCCCGGTGAAGTATTAGCAAGGTTGAAACTCTTGGTCAATGTGTATATTTTTGTTGTACAGATTGTCCAATTTGCAGTTTTTAAGTGTAGATGGAAATGAGTTGACGGAACTTCCATTTGAACTGTGTGCCAATACAGGTTTAACTGGTGAGAAAGATTCACGCAAGTTTAATCAAGCTATCTAAGTGACTATAATATATATAAAAAAACGACATGGTGGTTATTTTAGAATAAGAACGTTTTTGGAAGCAAAATAATAAATAATGGTTTGAAATCGATTACCTGGTTAATGGATTAGTTTGAAATTTTTAATTTCGTAATATATCCTGTATTTTTTTTTTTTTGCAGAATTGCATGCAGCAAACAACCTGTTGGTATCATTACCTTTGGAAATGGGCTACCTGGTAAATTTGGAGAAACTGCATTTACAAAAGAACAAAATAAAGGAAATGCCTGAGGTACGTTTTACCGTTTCTTTTCGTCAGTCAGTAGCTTGCCTTTGTATTTCTGTAATTAAGTTGTAAACCTAACCGAGAGCTGTGTTAAATTTATTGCTCGGGTAGTTTCTAAAATACTTGCAGTGGTAAAAATTATATTAAATAAACAAAGTACATACCAACATTAGCGTAAAAATTGGGCAATTATGGCAGTCGTTCGTTCATTGCCGTTCCTTTTTGCGCATTGTTGGATCTAGTGAAAAACGGTAGATATATTAATTTTTTTTATAAAAAAATGAAACTTTTTTGTTAATGACAGAGTTTAGGAAAATGCTATAAGCTTCGAGTACTTGATATTGCTGCAAATGACCTGAGGATATTTCCGACAGAGGTTTGTTATCTCTTATACAAGTTTGTTGGGTTTAAATAATTTTTAGGTAAATGTGGTTGAATATAAATATATTGTTAGCAGGTTGTTAGATTTAATAATTTCACTTTCCAAATTATGGATTAAATGTTTCAGCAAAAGCTCATCCAGCACTTATTTCTAAGTTGTTATTTCTTCTTCATACTTTCAATTTTTTCAGATTTCATAGAGACGTTTCATCATGTATACACTGTGAATTAGCAATTACCATTTTGAAATTTTTGGTGAGCGGAATACCCTCTTTTAATCGGCTTGTGTCTCATTCAATATATTCAGTTTTCTGCGTTGCCGCTGAAGGAGTTATACTGTGAAGAAAACCCGTTATTGCAACACGTACCTGTTCATTCAGTACAAGAAGAAGAAGTGTTGTCACTCAAAGAACTAACGGCCCGATATGTCATGAAGGAACTGAAAGACAGGTGTGTTAAATTTTCCATTTGATCACTTTTTGTCACTAGAATTGTTTCTGTAAATATCTGTGTGGCATATTAACATCTACAAACAGATCTTACCATATAGAATAAACCAAGATTTCAACTCAGTTGCGAAGTGCTTCGTGGTTTCATTTTTTTTTCTTTGTTCAGGTGGTCATATTTACGAAAGACAATTCGCCACTACCCCAATGTGCGGGAGATGTTGTCACAGTCCAGCAAGTGTGCTGTGTGCGGCGAATCCTTTCTCAACACCTGGCTCGAATGCGTCCGATTTGTTGATGCACACAAGGTAAATTACATTATTTATGAAGCACTAACGACAAAATCTGCGTAATTTGTGTTATCTGACTCGCGGAATATCGTTTTGTAACAACATCAAATCAACTTTGTTGACAGATTTTTTTTCAATAAAAAGTAATTAACGTTTATTGCTCTTTTAAACGAGGAATTACTGAAAAATAAAAAAATAGTTAGACTAAAACACCATTTAAAAACGGAAGCTACTTGTATTTTCCCACCCATATTTATGACGTTTTTTTTGTGCCGCCAGATTTTACGGACAGCGAATGCAACAGGAGTAGTTCCCATCCGGGCACTGCTGTGTTCATACAGTTGTTTCAACAAGCCAGGGCATGACTATTACGGTGTTGCTTTCCCTTAGCACCACAAATGTAGTGATGGTGTCAGTCTTGGATATTCTTGGATGGGTGAGATCAACACTCGCATCTGGCTATAGCCCCGCCCCCTCCCCCCCCCTTCCCCAGTACCACAGTCAGTGGAATGGACGCTGAGAACTGTATCGTAGTTGAAGTGATATTATTTGGGAGCAAGACAACTCACCCAAAAACCAACTCACCCAAAAAATCCTTGGACAACTCACCCAAAATATTTGACGACTCACCCAAAATTTTAGACAACTCACCCAAAAATTTTGGACGACTCGCCCAAAATTTTGGACAACTCACCCAAAGTCTTGGACGACTCACCCAAAAAAAAATATTTCATTATTTAACCGCAAATAAGTCAGCGCTTTTCTTTCTATAATTAAACTTGCATAATTTTCGGTGAACAGATATTTAATTGCAATTTTTGCCAAATGCAAATAGCTAGGAGTCGCTCTTGTTAATCCCAGTTGTGCGACACATAGAAGCTGAAAAGTAATTATAAAGTGCAATTAACTAAACAATGGCCTGTCACCACTGTTCAGCTCGGAGTCGCGTAACTCACGAGGTCAACAGCTTGTTAGTGATTCCCGGGGTCGTTCAGCCAAAGGGCCTCTTATTTGTTGGAATATTAATGAGATTTTTCCGGAGTCGTGCACCGAATGACATTATGACTCAATAAACTAACTTGCTCGTATTAAATGCATTTGAGATCTGTACTGATATGTAGTTACACACTTTAATGCACGAAATTTTAGTCATTTTGATGTTGTTACTAACTTCAAATACAAATTTAACTAGGGGAAAAGATGCAGGCTGAATTGTAAACATCAATAAAATATTTTTAAAAGCCTCTTATAAACATTTCACACCGTCTTGTAAAATTGGGTAAGTCGTCCAAGGGCTTTGGGTGAGTCGTCCAAAACTTTTGGGTGAGTCGTCAAAAGGTTTTGGGTGAGCGTATCATGTTTTGGGTGAGTTGGTTTTTGGGCGAGTTGGTTTTTGGGTGAGTTGTCTGACATCCTATTATTTAACAAAAGGCGTGCTTCCTGCTAAGCTGCTGTGAAATGCCTTACATATAATTTCGTTATTTTTTTTTTTAATATAATTTTGCGATTCAAGCTAAAAGTAATTTTAAGCAGTTTTCTTTGATTATTTATGCGACAGTTTACGAACAAAAGCAGTCAAGTTGATTCACAGTTACGACTTTGACGGATCAATTGAGAAATAATTTTTATTTGCATGTAAAGGTATGCTTTGATAAGATACTTCGTTTCGACATTAAATGTGTTATGTATAAACATTTTGGTTGTCATACTGGTATTTTTTATACGGAAACTCGTTAATATGGAAAGGTAGACATTAAAATAACTACTCTGACTTTAGAGCTTGACAGAATTACAGAGTATTTCAGCAGCTATTGAATAAAAATTTGTTTAAACTCCAGCTAAAAACCTGCATTGTTAAATAAACCATTTTTTTTTGTAAAACATACTTCAGCGTTACAAGTAACTTCATGACATGTTGGATTTTTATTTATTTTATTTTTTTAGATGTATGGGTCCTGATATAGTCAGGTGTGCATTTATCAGATATTACAAACGTTTGAGAAATAAACTGAGCTACCACATAAAGAAATGAAAGGGAAAATGTCTAACCGCTGGTGAAATTCCCTGGCAGGGTTCAGGTTGATGGAAGGAGTCATTGTCATGACAGTTTATGCTTTGTGATAAAGCCGTTTTTATTTTAAGTAACACAGCAGTAAAGTGCTGATGTCACAGTGCGGTAAATTATTTTCACAAAATGTGGAAAAGAATTTCTGGTTTATTTTTTGACAGTTTGTTGGATAACTTTTACTTTAAGATGTTAGAACAGCGAGAGATCGTGTTCTGTCACACTTTGTTTTATATTTGGCCATTTTTAGATTTGGACTTCAAATCCAATAGTATGCGGTTGAAATTTGTATGAGTCATGTTGTGTCTCGTGTGTAAGAGACGGAAACATTTAATAAAATAAAGACTTTTATCTGTTTTGTTAATTCGTAAAATATAATTGCCTTTAATATCAGCCTGATGGGAAGGATTTGAACGCTACTCCGGTTAACCAGGCAGAAGCACAGAATCCCATTTCTCGGAGCCGCAAGACCTGCAAAACAAAACCGATTCGGTTCAATTCGATCTGTTTCGAAGCTACTTTTATTTCGAGCGATATCTTTGTCAGAAAAAGACCATAAGTATAAATGCTCAATTGTTTGATCTTCTTGAAAATATGTAAACTTACGATATGTTTTCTACACAAAATATAGTTATGTATCCTGTATGTAGGTTGAACAACGAACCATTTTACGACCAATAACAGGCTTCGAATTTTGTGGATCTTTTTAATTGTTCGAAATATCAGGCCATCTTTCTGGGAACTGTACGTTGAAATCCGTTTGTGATGGTTCGTGTATATCCCAATCATATGTACAACCCACACGGTTTCGACACACCACTCGACAAAACAACCATTTTCTGACCAATCGAAGTCCAGTGCTGAGTTTTGTAAATTAAATAACTTGGTTGTTGTTGCTTTTTTTTTATTCGATTGTGTGTGTGTGCGTGTGTATGTGTGTTTTTTTTTTTTTTTTATTTATTTATTAATTTTTTTCTACACTCAGTTTACCCAAGCAATTTGAGTTTTCAATGGGGGTCGCAATCGATCCCCGTCCGAATGAGCGCCGGACACCGTCATGCCCTGAATCCAAATTTAGGCTATTTCGGCTTTCATTTTTATTCACGTTATGTTCTTATCACCAAAAAATCACAATGCATGAACAGCATGCATCACTTGTGCTTTTATGGGCTAAATAACTCGTGTGCCACCAGGCTGGCAGAAAGCACAAAAGGAAGGTTCAAAATGAGAAGACATAACAGGGTAGTTCATTTGCAAGAAAGGTTTGCGTTTTACAAATTTATGTAGCATAAATCTGCTACACGTAGCAAAATTGACACCTTTCTGCCGTTATCCGGCTCGCACATGGGTCATCAAACAGCCAGAAAATACAATCCCTTACTATTGGCGCGAGTGTGTATTAAGGGCGAACCGAATTTAGAAGCAGTACCTTCATACACACGTTGACAAGATAAATACTGAGCATGGAGAAATACGCACTGAATGAAACACAATGTACCAATAACAATAAGCTTTATTGAATAATTCAGAAGGACTAAAATATCACAAACAGCTCGGCGCAAATCGCGATCTTAGCTACATTATAGTTTAAAATCCAACACAGTTGATTAAAAATATTCTCATAAACAAATAGCACATAAGTTTAGATACTCAAATAACTAATTACATGTAACCACAAAAATACAGTTTCAAAGACAGAAGCACGCTTTAGAAACAATTTCTCAGACGGAAGAATATTTGACCAGGTTTGAAAACATTTTCATCGGATTCTGAAGTTGCAATACATTGTTTGGTCAGTTTTATATATATATATATATATATTATTTATTTTTTATTGAATGCAGAACCAAGATTCTCGTTGAACAAGAATCAGAATCTGCGACAATTTACTCAGATCCAAAAAAAGTCTCAAATCTACAAATCTTTCTCACGCTCTTATTTTCCACAACAACAGCAAAGTGCTGTTCGGGGTCTTAAAAATAAATTAAAATTTTCGCGAACAACAACAAACATTTTAAGATTGCACTACCTTAACTTTCCACACATGAAAATCACTTCACAAATGTGTGGTAATGACTTTGTGGTACCTCCTGAGAAATACTGCCAGTCACAATACAATACAGTTACAACTCTGAATTTCCAGAATAATATGGATTATGCTATACTTACTATATTCTCGTAAACTATCCATTGCCTTACACACAACCTGTATACAGGTTTTCTGACATGGTTTAAATATCGGTACTTTATGCGTTTATGCAAGCAGAAACACACTGCGATGCACTCAACGCGACAACCCGAACGTATGGAAAGCGGCATGCGTAAAATCTGCGCCACAATAGCCCTCAGGTATGACTCATTTATTGTTGAAGGTGTTTATATTAACCACTTTTTTTGTCTTTCATGCATATAGTGACTCAAAATCTTAGCCTTAAATTTCTATACTAACCTTTACTTAATATTCTCAATCTCTTTTTTAAAACGTAATTAACCAACAGATAAATACTCACCACTACACGTCTTGAACAGGTCAGCATACATTTCCACAATTTTTGGGATTCAAAACAAAAAACGTCTGGTTCCTCTTCGAATTTGTTTTAAGAGAATACCAGCTTTTTTCAGAATACCCTTGTTTCTTGCCGATATGTCAGAAGCTTTCCAATGCACTTTCAGACATGTATGTTTAACACTCACATATATTTATGTATAAAACTGCAATGTTGCGTATGTGGAACATACTAGCCTTTGCAGTAAACTAAGCGTTCTATTCGATAGCTTAGAATGTCATTTTCTTATTGCTATCACAGGTAACATGATGCTTTCGATTAAAGATGCGCAAAGTACACATATCAAAAGGCTCCCACTTCATCACATAATGTATATTCCCGGTGAATTATCCCCGATCCAAATTGATCAATTTTCGCACTCCGTGGTCACAATACAATGATCCCTATCCAATCCTCGACAAAATACCTTCAGGGGAAGATAAGAAATCTAATACTAGTAATCGTTTGAAGGTTCTTTATAATAAGCGCCCTTTACTGCTTATTTTGCAGGAAAAACAAATCCGATAACGTTGATTTTTGTTTTCAACGGGTCATCTCTGCAGAAAGAAAATCAGTCAGCAAACTCGAACGTTGCTATAGGAACATCAGGAGAAGTTTTCTTTCACTCGACAGTATATACTCAATGACTTAAGGCCCAGCCATAAGTGTCCGAAGGTATCCTCGTCAAAAATGATCCAATGCGACTTAATTTTAGATGGGTTTCTGAAGTCATGTCCAGCGACTTGTCCCTGACTATGAAATCTGCAAGTGAAATACGGAAACGTCAAAAAGTCTGAAATAATACTGAATATATGCATATATATGTTAGAGGCCATGACAAAAACCAGGCTTTCTACTGTTAGCCTGAACAAAGTCAGGCTATCTATAGATAGTCAACAAGACTAACAACAGATGGCCTGAAAACAGTCAGGCTATATATAAATAGCCTGGTTTGGATCTAGAAAATTATAGAGTAAGCCTGAAATGCTCCGATTCGCGTTTTTTAAACCCCTTTTCACACGTTTCTTATATCAGGTGTAAAAATTCTTATATCAATGACTTCCTAAGCTGTAGTGATTCTATTCATTAGTTTCCCTATTAAATACCGAATTGCAACTATTTAAATATGCTCAGTATCGAAGTCAATTGAATTCAGTACTGCACAGTTGTATTTGGCCACTGAATTGCAATGATGCAAAAATTATTGGCTTTAAAGTACAATTAATATTTCGCACACGCCGACTTGCGAGATTTCTTCATAAATTGCCCTAATTAATCAACTTCACTCAGGCTTCTCCGAAGGGGCTTTATGGTTTTGAAATAAGCCACTGTCCAGAGTCGCTAAAATTAACTGCTAGCGGTCCACCGAAGATGACAACTTTAAAATTTACTGGTTTTTAGCGGAAAACCAACATGCCCTGTTGTTTATCCTTTCGCCCATCCGCAGCAGTAGTAATGGTGCCAAATCGAAATCAATTTGGTATAAAAATGCTTCTGAAAATAAGAAACCGTATTCAAGCTTGAGCATTTCGATTTGTAAGTCATGAGCCTAGAATTGAATAGCCACGATGGATAACTGAAAGGCATTTTACAGCAAAATTAGTCAGAGTTGGTTTCAAATACTTTGAGTAAAACAGGCAATTGCAAATTAAGGTAAAAGTAGAGCGGCCACTGCACACAAAACATCAGTGTACAGGGATATATCGTACACTGTCAATTGAGACCTATTTAATTTATTGTTTTTGTAAACAAAGACATATGTCTCCCCAATCAAATCCATGGTTCTGCAATACCCAGTACCCATTGTTCCTTTAGTAGGAATAAAAGAATAATTTTCATTTTCTATAAATATAGTCACAATTCTTATGAAAATTCTAAGAAAACACAAAATTATTCACAAAAATTGACTGCCAAAATATTCAAAAGACTTGAAACATGTAATGATATGTAACATTTTTTAGTCATCTCCTCCCTAAACAAATTAACGCTTCCCTTACGTATCTCTCCATGATGGGTCTAGTACCTAATTTAACCTAACCCACTGCATTTTCATAGAAATTTTGAGAATGTTATTCTCTTTACCGTTTAGTCACACACCTCCCCGAATCAGTTGAATAATATTTCTTATTTTAAATCTACGTCTTACCGTCTTATGCATAACACACACAGTCGTAGCACGTTACGACTTACACAATGCAACACAACTAGAACTGACCCCTGGAAATTCACTCCAATGTTTCAAGAATGGAGGCACGATCGATAATTTCTGAAAAATGCTGTAAACCACAGCGTAGTAAGAACAACACAATTTTACTCACGATATGTTTTAACAAAGAACATACAAGGGGTGTTGTTGGGGGAGGGGCTGGGGGTCATCGAAAGAAAAATATGTCACTCAAGATTTTGACATAATGACGTCGTATGTCTTTATTAACTGCGCCACGCACGTGAAAGTTTGACAGAGTCAAAGGAGTAAGCATACAGAGTTTGAAGCCGATGCAAATTTCCGTTACTAAGATATTTGCACGAGTCTAGGTGATTACCCCCCCCCGGCCCTTACTCCCCCGGCCCTTACCCCCTGAGGTGATTAGCCCCACTCCCCCGGGTGATTACCCCCCGGGCTTTACCCCCCCCCCCCCCCCGATAGAAAGAAGCATAAAGGTTAATATATTTATTTATATTTATATTATATTTTTATATTAATATTGGTGTTTTTAATTTTTAAATGAACACGTTTGTGCGATACTTTATTTCATCAAAGGACATCATAGGGCAGTCGAGTACAATGAATCTTCAGATTGAGGATTAATGTGCATGCATAAAACCGAATCAGTTTATTGCAATTGACTTTGAATTGCAATTTTATAACCAAATCAATCGACTTTTACATGTTCTTGTCATGAAGCGTGAAAAAGATGAAAGGGAGACCTGATTCGTTTTATTGTATTTTTCAACTGCAATAAAATTAAATTTCATTGCAATCGAAAAAGTCAATTTGCAATTTTGAATGACATCAATATAAATCCACTTTTGCTTTTATTCATTTCATCGTACCTTATATCTGACAGAGGATGACACGGATCAGAGATCACATTTCCCTGTCATCTTTTATACCCATTAAATTTCAAATCTCCGAAGCTTGGTATATAAACCCCAGCTTCGACCCACAGTTCATCACAAATTTAAACAGCTAATGGAATTGAGTATAAAATCATGAATTCTTCACAAGTGCACGTGGCGGCCAGAAAATATTCTACGAAGGCTACGTCTACACAAAGCAGAAAAACCTGACGAACAATGTCGTGTCATGCGAGTGCGAAAAATGAAGACAAAACGGAGGACGTCAGGGCGAATGCAGAGCGAAGATTCGTGTACGGAGCCAGGAGCTGGTAGGCCGCACAAACGAGCACAGCCATGGACCCGAGCAAACCAGAGTCGAAGTGCAGAAGCTGAGGGCCACGGTTCGCGAACGTGCAACGACGACTGAAGAGGCTCCAAGGCAAATCATTGCAACTTCACTACAGCAAGGTAGCCAAGGTAGATATATTATATGATATATATATAATATTAATATATTATATATAAATTATATATATATTATATTATAATTATTACTATATGTACTGTTATTAACGCTATATATATTTATCCCGAAAAGACAATTCTAATAAAATAATTCTCTTATGTGCAAAAGCAGCTGTGCGACTTCCTGCGGTGGAAACGATGAAACGCACCATTCGCAAACAACGCCAGACCGCTAATCGGCCACATCCTCTGCTTCGAGACAGGTCGGAGATCGAGATACCCCCACAATATCAGGACACATCTGCTGGAGGGCGATTCCTCCAGTATGACAGCGGTCCAGATGATTGTAACGGGATAATCATTTATGGCACCCCACGCACTCTGGATATCGTTTCAAACGCAGAGCACATCTACATGGACGGTACATTCAAAATCGTCTCAGAACTTTTTTTTTTTCAACTCTACACAATCCACGCCCTTGGACCAGGAGGGTTCTTCGCACCGTGCCTGTACGCTTTACTGCCAAATAAACGCGAGAAGTGTACAACCGTCTGTTCACACAAGTGAAAACACTTCGTCCAAACATGATGCCGCGAAGCATCATGATTGACTTCGAGCGGGCCACACTTCAGGCAGCAACCGATGCTTTTCCAACGGCTACCGTCAACGGATGCTTCTACCATCTGAGGCAAAACATTCTCCGAAAGATCCAGAACGAGGGTCTACAGATGCTATACCAGACGAACCGTGAGGTAGAAGACCAGGCTCGAATGATTGCGGCCATTGCGTTCGTTCCTCTCGTCGATGTTGAAAACGCCTTCGGGTCCCTTCAAGACGCCGCCCTCGACGAGTTAGAGCTTATCTTCAACTACTTTGACAACACCTACATCGGTCGACCTCGACGTCGGAATGACCGATGTGACCCCATGTTCCCTCACATAATGTGGAACATGCATGAACGAGTAGAAGAGGACCTTCCGCGAACGAACAACCACGTCGAGGGATGGCATCACAAAATGAAAACTGCAATGGCAGCACACAACCCAAGTATTTGGAAGTTTCTTGATGTCCTTATCAAGGAACAGGGACTAACAGACCTCAAACTAAACCAAGCACAAGGTGGCCATGAAGCTCCCAAGCAACGCCGAGTGTACCAGGATGCATCTCGACGACTCGCCACCGTTGTTCAGGACTATCAAAATCGCCAGGTCCTCGACTTTCTGAGTGGAATCGCCCACAATTTTCATCTGTGAGGTCAACAGAGGTCACGGATTCATGCTTTAGACTGTATACCTTTACAACAGTGTTCAGTGTTTTCAGAATAAAGGTTATTTGATAAGTGAGAGATTTATTTGTTTTAATTATTTTTTAAATTCCAGAACAGGAGGGGGGTAATCACCGGGGGGGGGGGTAATCACCTAAGGGGGGTAAAGACCGGGAGTTAATCACCTAGGGGGGGGGGGTAATCACCGGGGGGGGGGGGGTAATGGCCTGCTTCGATTTTGCACACAAGAACTTGTTCAAATTATATCCCTGTTTTGCGTAGTGACGTCATATGCTGTGTTCGTTTCTTACAATCTGGACAAAATTTTACAGAATCTTTCGGATTTACCAAGCAACAACCCCACCGAGTTTGAACTTTCTCCGCTTTGTCCAATGGCTGAAAAATCTGACACACAAGATTTTTACGTTTTGACGTCATACGGCATTCTTAAAATCGCCACATGTCTCAAAAGTTGGGAGAGGCGTCCGACTGAACCAAGGAATACCCAAACCAAGTTTGAAATCGGTTCGACTGTTAGTTATAGAGATACTTTGCACACAAAAAAGCTTGTTAATAATATATACATATTTATGTACTGACGCCATATGCCGCAGTCCGTCGTTCTACTGACGACAAAATTTGACAGAACCTTGTTGACCTACCAGGTAACAATTCTACCAAGTGTAAACTTTCTCCGGTATTTAAAATTGAGAAACTGAGAAATTGGGCATATAAGAATTTTACGTAATGAAATCATACGCCTCCCCTGATAAAACAACACGCGTTGACTGAACCACCCGATCTAACCAAGGAATAAACAGACCACGTGTGAAGTCGACCCGACTTTTCTTTTTCGAGATATCCTGCACAAAACATTTTGCTAACAACAGACTGACACATATACACATATAACGTACAAACAGTTTGTCTTCCCTTGGTCGAGTAGACATAATGACCGTAATTTAATCCAGTTTTTTTTTTCATTTCTGTAAAATAGCTATAACTGTGTACCTGTGTAATGGGTAATTTGTTCTAAGAATAACCTAGAGCAGTGTGCATAGCCAACATATTCCCCACCCCCCCCCCCCCCCATCAGTTAAACACGGCCATCAATAGTCAATCAAGAGCTGAAATTTTCTAAGTCCAGCTGGTGCATTTCCTTTGGACGAACCTAGCTCATTTACAATGCCGATCTGTGTTTGTTCCCATAGAAGTGTTGAAAATATGTGGTGATTATTGTTGTGATAACTTTGAATTACGATAATAATCTAAAATTTGGAGATTTGTATTCAACAGAATACTAGTCTGATAGAACCCATTTGATCTTGCCTCATAAATATCAGGTAGACAATAAACCTTCCAAAATGATGTTTCTTACGCGAGTCGTAGCATTTCAGGCTAACTCGATAATTTTCACGCTCCAAAACCAGGCTATCAACAGACAGCCTAACTGTTTTCAGGCCAACTATTGTTAGCCTTATTGACTTGAGGCTAATAACAATAGGTGGCCGGGTTATGATCATACCCTGTAACATTATATATATACATATAATTTTAAAAATATATATCGATCTCTTTAATTTCGAGCAATAAATAATAATATTCCACTGAAAAATGAAACAGGCACTAGCTAAATAGAAACAGCGACCACAACTAGGGGCGAGTGGCGAGGGGTGAGGGTGGGCAGGGACCAGAATTTAATATTATACAATATAGAGATACTATGTACGCCTGGTAACCAAGTATTTAAGAGTGCCACCACACCTCTGCTTTGCATGACTATTCGCGAATTATTCCAACACAGAGGTCCCTGTACCAAATTTACATACTCTATACTTATTTCGTTCTACGATCCCGCTACCCGTACCTGGCTTTACACAGCCTAGGTATGTCAATATTGGACTCCCTCTCGTAGCAATCGGCGGGGACGCTGAACGGCTGTACGGGAAGCGTATGATGGGGTGTGTCCGGCGGCAGGTCGGCGATGTCTATCTGCGCCAGAGTCTCCACACTCGCCTGCTGCTCATGGCTCAGGATCATGGGCCGGCTCGTGTCCGCCTCCATGCTCACCTCGCCCGCTGGTACGTTTGGATCACCCTGGAAGCAAAAAAAAAAAAAAAAAAGCAGCATTGGTGACATCCTCAATAACTTAATAAGGCAACATAAAATGGACGCCAAAAAACAGGTTTACAAATTCTGTGTCTATTTGAGAACGGATTTTCACGATGTTACTGGCTGAACAACTACCGGTAGGTTGAAAAAACCATGTTGCAACGAAAGATTGACGTTACTGGCGAACCCTGGCAAGGGAGAGAGAACGCAATCCGCTCATAAGCATTTTTTAAATACACAAAAGTGCCAGATCTTTTCACCTCAAATTCTCCCTCCCCCACGCACACACAACGCACGCAAATTGTGTGACATCACTTATCCACATCAGTATAGCGAACGCAAAGTCCTCGACTCCTCCTCCCCCCCCCCCCCAAACAAATCCTGACTTACCTAATCGCTAACAAGTCACTCACCCAATGGGGGCCGCAAAGGTTATGAATTCTGCATTTCATTATTTTACAATGTCTCAAAGGTAGAATTTTGTTATTTGACTGTCGTAACAGAGTGGGAATTATGTGCCTAGAGCATAGATAGGGCACTTTTAATCACTCTCATAAATTTTCTATTTCTTGTATATAACGAAATAGTGTTGTTCTCTCAAAGCATTATTTCAGATTAATAAACTTAATAAACAGGAAAATATATTACCGTGATTTTAGTAAGACTCGCTTTGCTGTTTTCATATGTTAACTTTAGAAGTTCCACGCCGTGCGCACTGTATGTACCTGCAAAGTTTATCAAATGCTCGAGAAAGCCTAATATTGCGCATAACCTTGCTATAACGACACGGCTGCAACCTTGAAAATAAACTTTACACAAGGAAAAAGCCTTACTCAGGACCAGACAACACTGTCGTTATTATGTCATTATAACCAAGGTCCTTCTATCGAAATTCAACTGCACTCCCATAATAAGTCAAAATCTTTTTTTACTATCTCTCAATCTACAAGAATACTTCTTAAGCGTTTTACTCGATATTATCACACTTTAGTAAATCAAATTAAACATTTCTAAACGGCTCCATTCAGCAATCTGTTCTATTGTGTGACTTTCAAAATGAAGAGCAAACTGATTTTTAAACTCACCTTTAAACAGGCCTGGCTGAATAATAACACCAGGCTTGTGTTTCGGCAATCTTAACTTACTGGCAGTAAACTGACACCTGGAAAAGACACGATATAGCTTTGTTAAACTTGCCACATGTTTGTGAAATTCGGACTTTTGTCCATCACATGTGCTATTTCAAGTGAGATGCTGGAGCAGAACAGTGGGTGAAGGGTCGATCAAATGAAACACTAGAATATGGAATACCTTTTCCCCTAAACTTTTGAATCATCTTTTTTTTTTATTCTAGAGTTGGTTTGAGTAGTAACACAGTGAACGTCAACCACGGTCAATTTTCAAACTGTTAAATAATAAAACTTCTAACCGATATTCCTTAAGTGTCGCAAACTTTTCTTGACTGAGGGGAGTGTGAATCTCGAGAAATTGGTAGAGGACATTTATATCTTCATTTCCTTCATCTATATTCATCAAATCGCTTAACCATTCGTCATACTCCTGACAAATCCAAACAAACGTATTCTTTTTCCAATGACGTTTGCTTCATACGTGTAAACGAGAAAAATGTGCCAGTCTCAAATAGCTCGATGACAAGTACCAAAATACAAATAAGAAAGGAATCAGACTTTAACACACAAAGAGAAGTTATATCTCTGTGCATAATTTTTTCCTATCCACATTCTGTTACAATTTTGCCTTCGAACTATTTCTTCATTTTTGGCTAAACAAATTTCTCCACATATGGCTGTGCACATTTCTCCAGCCGTGGCTGTACATTTTTTTTTCAGCCATAGCTGTACAACAGGCTCACCGACAACACATGAGTGTATCGAATTTTTTCTTCATTAAATGCATTTGCAGTGCTGACGTCACAATATCAAGTGCATCTGGATCGGGACTTCTGTTTAAGTAAGTTTGAACCCATCGGGCAAAATCCTATTAAAGAAACGTAGAGTATAAAATATTAAATACGGCCCGAATCAGTGCTAAAAGCTGCCTATTTGTATGCAAGTACTTCTACACTTGTTAAGATTAAAGAGTCCCTTTTGTTATTCACCACCAGCTAGGAGAAAAAGCCAGTACATCCCCCTCCCCTCCACACCAGTCGTAACAGACAAACGCGGCACCCAGCATTTTATTCTTAATAAAAAGATTTCACAGTACTTCAACTTTTTTCAGTAAATTTTCATGTGTGTTGTTGCAAATCAATGAAGAATACACATTGGTGTCAACAGAACACGTTTCCGTTCATAAAACAGACCATCAGACCAACACTCAATAGCGCCAGCGCTAAAACACCACTAATGTTTTAAGACGATAGCGCAATCACGTGACTCACAGCGTGCTCTCCGTCTGGGTGCTTGTGTTTCTCGGGTTCCGAACACTGATATTCAAACCCAGTGCCGCCATTTACCTGAAGACATTTTACATCCATATATGGTTAATGATATACTTCGGCATCACTAACTATACAAACGACTTGAAAGCATCTAACAGTGTATTATTTAAAATAATAATTTATGAAGCAAATAAGAAATTAGATATTTTTTGTCATGGGTGAGCTAACGCATTTTACGACTACGGTAGTCTATTCCGGAATAGACTACCGACCTTCAAATCCTTTTAAATGGAACGTTTTTGTGTAATTTTAAATTTAAATATTATAAAACCTGTAAGTAATATATGCTACAATGTAATATGTATGAAAAATTTAAAACGTTCTATTCCAGAGAACTTTTAACTTCGGTAGTCTTTTCCAGAATAAATTCTTATTTTAAATAATACACTGTTATCTATTTATTTATCTTTTATTTTATTTTTATTTTATTCATCTTTTTTTCGAGTTGGGGGAATATTGATATACTCTTAATATACCGACAAACAGGATTTGGCATCTTCATTAGCCTCTCTATGTATCACTATTAATTAAACATCTATTACTAGGCTATCATAGTCCCGAGCACGTTTTTGCACCGTTGTTGGAAAATTGAGAGGGGGGGAGGGGAAGAGGGTAACTTTGCAAATCTTTACAAGTAATAAAGTGACTCACCATTTTGATACTACAAGAGTGCCCGCCTTCGTCATAACCTCCTGTGCACCTAACCTGCGCTTGTAGATTTTTGTCCAATGATATGGTAAATAGTTCACTTTTCGTCATCGCATTCCGTAGTTGACTGGCGTTTGGACACTCGTATTTGTATGCAGTGATGGAGCCCTGGTGAAACTGAAATGCCACTTTTCACATCATATATTGTCACTTAAGGAAGAGGTGTCACTGTTGTGTTTCTAAAGCCTTTTCTGCAGTAAGATTAGATACGTTCTTGGATCAGTGGCAAGAAAAAGTTGGCCGAAAAGTAAAGTAATACTTTCGATGATTTTTGCTCTTTTAAGTCACACCAGAGACAGACAACTGAAAAAAAGGCTCACGTAAATACACTTTAAAATCCGGCAGTTCCTTGACGTAATTACCCGGCACAAAGCGGTAAAATATAATATAATTCTAATATTGCTCAATATATATTTCTTGATCTTTTTTCCGCAGAGTCGTGACGCTCACGCAAAACAGTGATGAGACCAGCCGGTTGCGTTTAACCGAGTTCATTTAAATTCAAAGTAACGGTGTAGGATTTACAGTGGAAAATGAACCATTTCTCCTTTTCCTTCTTACAGTTACATTGGCTTTGACCTTCCCATTTGTCGGACATGCCTACTGAAAATTATGAAAACGATAGTGTACAAGAAATGTAGTCTATAAGTTACTGGGGGCCGAGATTCGTTTGCTCAGTGCTCAATATTGAGCCAAACACAAAAAATCTAACATGCCACCAAACACACATTTCTCTACCTGTTCATTTTTTTCAACAAAAATGTATCTCACCTGAATTACAAAAAGGAAGCCCGCCAAAAATCAATCATTACCTCTTTATTTACATCGACAGATGATGAATTATCGATGGAAGACTCACTTCAATGTGAATAAAGCCACCATAATGTCCGATGCTTGGTCTCCAGCAACCAAGTAGAAATCCATACTTGTGTAGTACTGAAAGCAATCGATTCAGACTTTGTTACTTAAAACTTTAAGTAGAGCTGTGAAAGCAAAATTTGTGTACATCTGAGAGAAAAATGTGATTTATGTGACAGCAGTTTCTATTTTTTTCAGAAAAAAGAAAACTATAGTTACGTTTTGCATAAAAAGTTGTATAAAGATATAAATACGCATACCTAAATGTGAAAAGATGCAGGCATGTGAAGGTCTAAAGGCGTTTGGGGCATTAAAATGAAAGCCGCTACAATCGTTCTACTTCTTATTTTCATTGACAATTATCACTGAATTTAAATTTCAAGCATGCATAAAGCGAAAATCACTTCATAACCTGCTGCAAACGGGGAGTGAAAATGCATTTAGCCTTTTCGAATTAAGAAATGCACAGAATTAGCGGGATGAAAGTGCTGAAGTTTCACTGATGCACATCTTAATCAATTGGTTCTGCAGATGTTTCGGTAAATGTTCACTTTAGATCATACCCTTTCTTGACTACTGACTACACAAACCAACACGTTTCTCTAAATTCAGTTCGAAAACGTTGCTCCCATATAGAACTGTCACCAAAAAAAAAAATATCCCTTCGAACTGGGATGCAATAAGTTAGTTGGGAAAATATACATGATTCACTGCATTCTGACCACACTTGAAGAGACACGGATTTAAACCAAGAGCTTCACCTTTCGAATACGCTTCAAAGAATGAAAGACCGTTCAGCGAAGACAGTTGAGCATCATTCAAAACTGTAAAGAAACAAAATGTCAACTATAACTTTATCAAATACCATCAGCAGTTAAGCAGGTTCGTAGATAGGTTAGACCGCTGGAAGTTCATGAGCATAATAACTAAATGTAGATTTCAGAGGGAGCAGCTACACGGTCCCAAGCGATATGAACACGGGACGCTTTTCTCAACGTTTTTTTCCCATAGTAAACCTTTTTCTTCGTCGTCATATTGAAAACATTCTTCTTTAAAAGTGTTGAACAATTGGCCTTTGTCTGCCGAAACACGATCGTATAAGATCGTGGTCAAACTAAACTTTCATAGATTTTATGGATTTACAGATTGTATAGATTGTAAAATGATATTGAGAAATACTAGAAAACAATTACAAGGCTATGCAGCACGAATTAACACTGCAAATTCTAAAATAAAAAATTGAAGACATGTGCATGAAATTTCTAGATGTGTTATCAAAATTTAAAGCAGTTCATCCTCATAACGCAGCCCCCCAGCTCCCCTCAAAAAAAGAAAAAAAAATCAGCCTACACCCGGGTCTTGAATTATTAATTTACTTTTTCTGTTGGGGGACTCCGAGCCCCCAGGAAGAGAAATCCAGTGGTGTGTCTGATAAACACACACACAGTTATATATATCTCAGGGTTCGCGTTGGCGGGGTTTTTGTCCATTTTTTTCGGCATTTTTTACGAAATGACTCGCTTTTTCGGAACCCACCGAGTCTTTCTGGACCCAACGAAGTCACATTTTCCTTTTTTTACTCACTTTCCTGAGAACCCAGCGCGAACCTTGTATCTTTATCAGGCATTTCACATACTGCCTAAAATTTTAAGTCAATTCGCGAATTTGTCTGTTTATTTCCTAATTTACGAGTACACGCACTGATCGCAGTTTACAACTTTAGACATGCATTAATGGAATAAATGAACCTTCATTATACATTTATAACACTTAAATTTTATACCTTTCTTCCTCATATTCTTACAGTTTAAAACAGATCTCCAAGTGGAACTTGAAATACTTTTGATTTTTCGTACGACATATTGCTAATGTTCTGGCCATGGTTTCTACACTTATTGTCAAGTGGAGAACCATTCACAAACTATACACGCGAAATATATCAAATGATCTTGGACCAGTAGTATTTTGAAAGTGGACTATCACTGAAGCCAGTTTTTTTCGAAATACACTCTACTGACCAAGAGACTTTTTGTGAGTTGAAAGTGCTTTAAGATGGAAGTGATCCATAGACCACCAAAATAAAACACCTCAAAGTTCTGACAACATTTAATAAACCTTTGTTCTGCCCTGTATTCGTAGAATTTCTTCAACTCTAAGAAGAGGATCAATGCCAGTCTATGGGTTTTCCACCTTGAAACTCAGACATGTCAACTTAACTCGCTTTTGGGAACCGCTGTGGCGAAATATTAAACGACTTGCAACAGTTTAATAACGCATGCCTAAATGCCCACAAACTGTAGACAGTTATATACTATAATGCTAGACTTTCTTTCAAAGGAAAAATAACGAGATAAACAAAATTTCCAGCAGTAATTGCCATTTGTTCACATAGGAATGACTAATAAATCAGAAATTATGTTTTCACTATCAGTTACAGCTCAAATTTTCTGGGTAAATCTATACATGCACTTATTTCTACATCTAGCAGGCAACAGTTTGTTGGGTTTTTTTTACAGACAACACATAACTTGTTTACTGAAAGTTTTGGCCTCTTGACTTGGGACATATGACTGACAATCCGGAAAAAACAGCCAAGGAATATACTTTTTAAAGTTTACGCAAAAACAGATCTGATTTGCAGAGACTTCTTATCTGTTTTTGTTTTAAAAATCCAAACTTTCTACCCGATATATATAGACAATTTACCAATAAATGTACAGATTTCGCATCCCAAAAGAAAACTGACCTCTGTGACTCCTTCTGCGACTTGAGTTGCACCTGAGACAGTCACATATATTGACTCGCAAGAGATAAGACTACACGCAAAACATGGAAATCTTCTAAAATCGCCTGCCAGCTGCAGATTATCATTTTGTATTGTTATTAGAGCATTATAGTGAATTGTGCGACTTCTGTTTTACCAATAAACCTGAAATAACAGGCGCTAATCTTGTTTTCATACTCAGCAAAAATTTTCAGTTTCGTCAATTACCAAGTCGTGTTCAATCTTATGTTGCTTTCCCGTATAAATTCCTCTTCACAAGAGGACTTCATGTAAAATATGAAAAATCTGCCTTGTAATAATATATTTTAAACATGCAAATCACACTACGCACCCAACTGAATATGGAAATGTGGTAATTAAAACAAGTAAGTATTTGTGAAACACAAGCAGGCCCCAACCGCCACCGAATTCATAGGGGTACAAAGCGATGACGGACAGACGGACGGACATCCCAAACCTATAGGCCCCAGTCCGAAGGGTTGGGGCCTAAAAAAGGCAGAATCTCCGTGGACATTGTGCCCAGCCGTGAAAGCGAAGACATTACAAAGGTAAAAGGAGAAACCAACAAATTAAAAAAAAAAAAAACAAACTTTTGGCAGAAGACCTCATGATCAATATTGTTATAAAAAGCAATCGAACCGGATCTGCAGGACGAAAAGCATTGCATGTGTGTGTGTGTTTTTTTTAAGGAAAGTTTTTTGTTTTAGCCAACATTTGGCCAGTTTTGGATGAACCGATAAAAAAATTACTACAATCCCAATGAAGATCAACCTAAGGTTCTTCCTGTTAAATTTGAAAACCACTGAACCACAACTGCTTGCCGAGTAGTATTGTTGCGTTTTTATGACCCTCGCCGGTTTCCCTTTTTTCTTTATGGCCCATGTTCCAAAGAATTTTGGCGAGCCAGTTTTGGACAAATCAACAAGAGAACATAATAAAAAAGAAAGAAAACCAATAAACAAGGTCTTCAAATCGTAGCAAGGGAGACCTGTGGGCCCTGACCTTACCACCTCGTGCCTCGCAAGCGACAACGCTAACTACTAGACTAAACAGCTCTTCAAGACTTAAAAACTGATCAAGAAGTGTCAAGTAGTAGAATTCTGTGGGACTTTTTGTTTTTATAAATTTTGGGTGCTTCTGGCATATAAAATCGCCTATCGAAATGCAAACCTGATGCAGGAACTTCAGCATTCTTGTGTGTGTGTGTGTGTGTGTGTTTTTTTTTTTTTATTTCGCATTTTTGCCACTACTTTGCCAATTGTGGCCAAATCGCCGAACAAAAGCTGTGTGGGGACGCGTTTGTACCAAGACCAGTATTTTTGTGGGGTTTTTTAATTTCGAATTTTTTTTTTGCCAACATTTTGCCAATTCTGGCCACATCGCCGAAAAAACGGAGATTTATAATGGAAGTTAGGGTTAGGAAATAAAATGTGAAAGTATATTTCTTACTGGTGTTCTAGGAGGTGCTAAAAACATGTGTTTCCCCAGGTCGTTTGCACAGTAACTATTACGCCCAAACTTCAATTTCCGCCATGCCTCAGGTCGTTTGCAAAGACACACGTCCGCCGAATAAAAGCTGTGTGGGAAACTTCCTGCTAAATTTCAAAATAATCAGATCGGAAATGCAGAAGCATTTGAAAATTTGTTTACATGCACAGCGGACGATGACTAGCTCATAAATGACAGCAAAAGTCCAACGACGAAGGGTGGCTGGGCTAAAAGGCTTACACACGACTTGCAGTGGACAATTTTTCTTGATTACGGGTACCTGAAACCTAGCTCCAAGAAGCGGTGCGCTAAAAAGTTTCCAGGCACCGCTTCAAAGCCTCGCTATATAACGATAAGCAAGTCAACTGCGCTCGCTATGAGGCACCCCTGTGGCTAATTTGTGCGAGATTCAACGACCCATAGGTTTTTATTGGCATTTGCTAAAGGCCCTCAAAGTACAACTTCTGTGTTACGCTTTCTTTAACAGAAAATAATACGGAAATAACCCCAATCTCCCGCAATAATTGACATTTGTTTGTATACAGGGAGCATACTTTATTGCGTGAAATAGCAACAATAATTTTTGCAATTATCCACCAAAAAACTTCTAAGTTGATATTTCAAAAAGAACATAAAAAGAAAAGGTCAAATTGTGGGTATACAAAATAAATTTATACTTAACTCTGCATCTATCAGCTATTTTAGTATGTATTTCAGAAATAAACTATTACCCCTTTATTTAAATTTTCGGTCCCTTGACTTTAGACATTTAAAGGCCAAAATGTAAACAAACATTTGACAGGTGGGTGCGGAAGCTAACCTTTCTGCACTTTTATGAACAAATAAAAGATATACAGCTCAATAAAAACTGTGCCTGTTTTACAAAAAGGGCATATTGGGCATGAACTTTATGTAGATGTTTGAATAATAGGGGCTGGTATGCAGGATTCGTGCCTCAGAAAATATGAAACTGACCCCTGTAAGTGGAGCAATGGAAGGCTTCGTAGCTCTGACAGAGAGATGTACGATGTTATACAAGTCAGAGCTACTCGGAGCTACCTGAAACCTTAATATCGCTCAAAACAAACCTGATTTACACTGGACCAGCCACACCAAATCTACTTTTGCCGCATCATTAAGTAGTTTGCAAGATTTTTGTGCATTATTTATATCATTTACGGATAAATAAGTCAATATTTTTGTCCAAATCTCCGGTGGAAGTTTTGTCCAGTCCATTTTTACTTGGAACGACTATTCACCAATCAGATCTCAACATTAATTTTATTCCCGTATTAAATTTCAACTGATCACTTGCAATACTCTGCGAAACCTTAGAAACATTAAACCGAAGGTGTTGCAGCATTGATGCAGGCGAGCAACGCTACATAAAACGCGGTATAAAGACATGACATAAGGCAAAGGCTAAACAAAAGTCCGATAAAGTGGCACTGGCAAACTACTGTAAATTACTTCTCACAAAATTTCCATACTCGATGCTATAATAATATTAATATAATTATTTTTATTTTGGTCATAAAATACCTTATACGCGTAATTACATTAAGCCCATTTTCAATTTTAGTCTAAGTTATATCCATTCTGCATAATCTATGTCAAAGATGCACGGCTATATTTATTAATTTGGAGAAAATAACCGTTTTTCACAAAATTCATTGGTTTCTGAAATAGACACCAATTTTTCTCAGGACATCTCTAAAAGTTTTCGCAGAACTTTGTTTGTGCATGCAACGGCAGTATTTGTCTTTCACAGTTGAAAAAAACTTTAATTATGTGTCTTGAATCATGTCCTATGCCTTCCGACTGTTCATGATCCTTTTGCCTTGTAACAATTGTGCCATATTTTATAAAGTGCATATCATTAAACGACTTTGACGTAATCCGAACCGTGTCGTTCAGCTTAACTTATGTAGCATATATTTGCTTTTCATTTCCATAATTCCAATAATCGACAATACTACAAGCTGAATGTTTCATTAAAGTGGGGAAACATGATAATTTAGGCAGGCGTTAAACCTTTAAGCGAATGTAAACGGATAAGTTGCTGTTTTGATATTCCTACGCGTGTTTTATTTTGTTCACAAACTTAAACACTACCAGAAATTCTTATTAAGTTTAATATACTTCAATCATATTTTCAAAATTCGGTGAATCTCGATTCGGAATGCTGCATGCGCCAAAATTATGATTAGTAAAGGATGTAAATTAAATGTTGGCAAGTCGATATTGATTAATATCCTACACCAAGGTGAAAGGTGTCAACATATTGCTTGGTTATGTACATTTCATATAAATAATTCAAATGTAGATCTAACAAAATAAAAAAAATAAATTATTGTAAATTAAAGAAACAAAACTTTAATAATTTAAAAAGTTAAGCTCTACCACCTGCTTAACCTTTACACCCAAAGGTACGGAGTCATTTGTGCATGAAAACAATGAAGTGACCCCGCTTCTGGAAGAACCCAACCGGATAATTTGTTGTCTGAGACAGCAATGTTAACTTGACTACGTCTCGAGCAATACGTCTATCCCCCGTGGGCAATATGGTGTGTAAGGCTGTTGCGTGTTGATTATGCAAAATTTAAAAGTGGAATGATAGGTAGACGTAGTGTCTAACATTTAAGTGAATCAATCCATGAACCAGTAGGCGCATGAGACTCCGTAGGTACGCTAAGTACAGCGCCGATTATGGAAAATCCGACATTTTGCCAATTTAAGTCCCAATCCGAAAAATTCTTGGTCACTGCACTGCGGAAGGTCCAAAGGAACCCGTGCTTAGAATTTGAAACGAATTAATCTATCAATGCGGCATGTAGGCGCGCGAGACTCCTAATATATGATAAGTCCAGAGCCGATTTTCAAAAGTCCGCCATTTTGTCAATTGAAGTCCCATCCGAAAAATTCTTTGTCATGGCACTGCCAAAGGATCCAGATAAGCTGTGTACATAATTTGAAACGAATCCAGCTGTTAATGTGGCGCGTGAGACTGCCGTGTACACGCTAAGGCCAGTGCCGATTTTCAAAAGTCCGCCATTTTGTCAAGTTTTTTCCGATCCGAAAAATTTTTTATCTGCAAAAGGGTGCAGAGAAGCTGTGTACAAAATTTGAAACGAATCCATCTATTAATGTGGCCTGCAGGCACGTGAGACTGAAGCGTGACAGACGGACAGACCGAAAAGTTCAAAATTATATCCCTCCGTTCCACGGGGGATAACTTGGTCACTGCACTGCGGAAGGGTCCAGAGAAGCCGTGTACAAAATTTGACACGGCGGGCAAATCGACGGTCGCACATAAAGCAATGAAGAGAATGGATGAAGATTTCATGAATCAATGAAATGACTCTGAAACTTACAAATTATATAAAACTGCACCAAACAGTCAATAGCAGTAGACCTTCAACTCACTTGATGATAAAACGCCTAGTTAAAGCTGGTTTGCTTAAATGAAAATGCAGCAAAACAAAATAGAAGTTGTGTGCAGCGATCACCCACCCCGCACAGGGTTATATGAGCAAACAAATGTCTGCCCGACTAAACCCATAATTCCGCAATAACCATTTCCGTTTTTTCTTACTACTGAAACAAAAGATTCACTTCTCCAAACATAATCATAACTCAGTGCGAAAAATTTGAAAATAATAAGAAATAGATGTTTTTCACTAAAGCAGATTTTACTGTACTTCTGTTTTATCCAAGTCTGGAAGATGACGCTGAAACGGGTTTTACGGTAAGTCCTTAGTATTCGGGTCTAGAAGTTGGTCGCCACAGCAGTTTTACTTTACGTTAAATTTTTATCCGGGTCTGGGCGTTGGTTAAGACAGACAGGTTTTACCGTACTTCCTTTTTATCTCAACCTCCAATGGGTCACGACAAAAAAGGTCACATTTTAAATCTGTTTATCCCGATCTTGAAGGTAGTCGTTGAAATATATTTTTTCCAAGTATGAAAAGTGCTTTTTTGTTAACCATCATTCTCAACCTACTCCTGGCTATCTAGTGTAGGTACGACTCTTAACGTAACCATTTTACTGACGGTTACTCTAACGGTCTGTACCTAAAGGGCAGTTATAGGCGGTGGGGAAGGGAGCTGGAGGGATAACGACTTCATAATGCACCACAACTGACATTGGCCCCTGACTGAATAGCACGTTATGGAATAGCTGTAGATGAGTAACGCACAAAAAGGCCAATTACAGGTAATATAAAAAGTGGATCGATATCAATGTTGGAACTGTTTTCAAGCATTCTAAAGAATGTACGAACACTCGAGAATCTCCTGGAAAACGCTGAAGTCAGCAGCGTAGTTAACAAGTATGCCCAGTTAAGAGAAGAGATGACAAAAAAGAAGGTAGAGGGTGCAGGAGTTCTTAATTTTAATTAATGTTTAACAAAAAAGTGCGACGTATCCCAGGAATAACTGCGCCAACTTTGAAATCAATCCGACTTTCCACTATCGGGATACTTTGCTTAACAGATAACTTTTATAACTTTCTATGTGATAAAGCCTTTCTTAATTTCACTACACTGCTCAAAAGTTCGAACAGCCGTCCGTCTGAATGAAGGAGTATCCATCTTGTTCAAATTCTATGCATGTTTTACGTGATCACGTTATGTGCCGTTTTCGTTTTGAGTGAATCTTTTGACCTAACAAGCAAAAAACAAACAAACAAAAAAAGTATATATATATATATATATATATATATATATATATATATATATATATATATATATATATATATATATATATATATTATGCAGTCATATAGCGCACTCGTTCGTTCTACATGCGATAAAGAATCTTTACCAACCGCCAGTTCCACTAAGTTTGAACTTTTGTTGATGTTCAGCGGCTGAGAAATCTTACATGCAAGATTTTAACGTAATGACGTCATACGCTTATCTCAATTTTGCTAAATTTGTCAAAAGTGGAAACGTTTTTAGGAAAAATGCCAGCATTTCTTCCAGTCCCTGGAGAATCACGCAAAAAGGAACAGCAAGGTAGGTGCCAATGCTCCTACCTTTAACCAAAATTTCAAGAGAGTAAAGGTATACACCTGGGGCTAGTAAATATGGCTTTCATCATTTCCCCCCAAATTTTTTGCGAATCGCAAAAAAAAAACAAAAAAAACGGAGATATGTTTTAAAAAAAAAAAGAGTTTTGACCAATATTTCCGCCAATTTTTTAGCATTTCAAAGAAAACAAGTTATCAGTGAAACTGATGAATGTCCCCCGCCACGAATTGGGGTAGAGTCGAAAAATAATGCGACGTCGCACAACTTCAATATATATATTTTCACTGTAGCAACAATCAAAAGCCAGGGTTGAATAGTGGCTGAGATATCGCGTGCACAAAGTTGAACTGTAGGCAATAGAAATACTAAAACATTGCCTATTTTCAACAAGTCGCCATTTCGTCATTTTTCGGTGGAATCGAAAAATAATGCTACGTCGCATAACTTCTCTATATATATTTTCACTGTAGCAAAAATCAAAGCCAACGTTGAATAGCGGCTGAGAAATCGCGTGCACAAATTTGTGCTTCAAAGTTTCGCCAGACAGACGGACGGACAGACCCGAATACTAGTCCCCCGCTCCGCGCCTCGCGGCGGCGGGGGACTAAAAAGTAATAGACGGGTAGGTACTCACGTTCGCTAAGTTCAAATAAAATTTTAAGACATTTAGGCTAAAAACCCAGGATGATATACGATTTTTTCTTTCAGTTTAAAGGCGTACATACCCACATACTCGCATCGGCTGCTACAGTCAGCTTCTGCAGAAGTTGGACTAAAAAGTCCTAAAATTCGGGTTTCTTAATGAATGTGAGAAACATTATGTAATGTCGAACAACTTCTGGATATAATGGAACTATACACAAACACCATAGCTAAAGAACATGAAATGAATCGTCAAGAGTTGCGGTGCGAAAGAAGAAACAAGACCGTCAAGTGACGGTGCCCAAGTGGTGTAAGAGTAACAAAACACAAACTGGCACTGTGATTCTATCACAATACGTCGTCCATTTGGTGAAAATTTTAATTATATTGCTAAATATTTTATATATTCTGAACATTAATGCTGCAAATTCTAGCCTGCGTTCATTTCGGTAAGACATCATAGATGAATAAGATTCAAAGGTGCCTTAGCCATTTTATTTGGTGTTTATTATGGCTTTTATACGACGGACTCTATATGTTTTGAAACATTTCCTGATACTTTTTCAAACTTTCAATCTGGGCCATATAGCTTCTGAGAATCTCTCTGGACCAAAATCCCAAATCCCGGTGCAAAATATACGATTTTCTTTATCAATATTTGACAGTGTCGTCCTGTCAATCAAGCCAAGTGGCTATGCGCACCACAAGAATTAAAAATATATCAGAATATTTTTTTTTTGTTATGCCTTACATAGTCTTTTTAATCCATTTGGGCGCAGCTATCTTGAATACTTCTTACCGTTTGCTTTAAGCTACACACACAGCCATGTAACACGTGACTGTTTCCAGCCAATCACATCGCTTCTTACATTATGGTCCCCATCTTTCTTGCGGTCATCGATTTAAGTCAAACTGTTAAAAATTCCAAACAGAATATAAAAATTTATTTATGGCGAGCTTTGCAATTTCGCCAATTTGCCAAATTGATGAAAATAAAAAATCGGGTCTGATACTTTTTTGAACCCTGACCCCCATTATCTTCATGCAAAATTTCGAACAAATTTAAACAAAATTTGTAGGAGTAGGCTTTTTTCGCGAAGCACGTGATCGGTTCGCCGAACTGGCCAATTGCGAAAACAAATTAATGGACATTTATGGCCTTGCGTGAGCCCATGAAAACTGAAAGAGTAGTAAAAAACAAAAGTTTACGGGCAGACGTCGGACTGACAGACGACACAGGCGCCGCATGACGAGTATAACATGTGGATAAAATCCCCCTCCCTTCAAAATAGAAAAGAATGGCAAAATCAGTGCAACAAGGGGTTCCCCCACCGCCCCCACACCGCCAAATTTTATCAAATTATTGATTGCAGAATGGTAAGGTCAGTGTACCAAAATATGCATCCACCTCCCCAAACCGTTAAGAGTCGTTGACATTTGTACTTACTGATGATTCCACAGAAAATAAGAGCAATCAGTAATTGCCATATCCCCCGCCGTGGGTGTAATTAGTAAGGTGGGTGCTGTATCTCGCAGAATCTCTACAACTACACTATATTGTTGTTACGCATACGAAATGAGAATGGAATCCGGCAAATATGTTAGAGTTATCGTCTAGAAAACAAAGTACACATTGAGGTGCGGATTTTGGTATCCTAAGCCGATATTCTAATTCGATCCGATCAAAACCCCCCAAAGGCACATCTAGATTTCTTGGTTGTTGCACATATCAAACATGAACCGGATCCACTCTCTAGTTTCGGAGATATCGTCTGGAAACCAAAGTGCACATTGAGATCCGAATTTTGGGATTCTAAGTCCAAATACAGATCCAGATGGGCTTCGATCCGATCAACCCCCCCCCCAAAGGCACATCTAGATGTCTTGGTTGTTACGCATATCAAATATGAACCAGATCCGCTCACTAGTTTCGGAGATATCGCCTGGAAACCAAAGTACACGTTGAGATCCGGATTTTGGGATTCTACGTCCAAATACAGATCCAGATGGGCTTCGATCCGACCAAAAACCCCAAAAGGCACATCTAGATGTCTTGGTTGTTACGCTTACCAAATATGAACTAAATCCATCCACTAGTTTCGGAGATACCGTCTGGAAAAAACTGGAGGACGGACAGACGGACACAGTGGGTTTATACATTCCCCGCCTCCGTCAGGACGGCGGGGGATAACAACAGGACTGGGACTTCTAGTATCTGAGAGCTTGCCCAGACAGAATTTTCGAAGGAAAATACATAAAGTTTAACTCGTGCCGATCCATAGATATGAAAAAAAAAAACACCAATGGATCAGCTCCAGTATCCCTAGTGAAAAGGAGTGACAATAGATATCAATAATTGTATACTTTATTGAACAAAAACATCACACGCATGCTCTTCTACAATATACTGAATAACTCATGCTTTACGTAAAAAAGTTTCCGCAAATAGCCTCCCATATCCTAACAAACAGTAATTTTAACAGACATTTTATTTATTTCTAAACGCATATTTAAAATAATTCACAATCAGATTCCTGTGCACCAAGACATTACAAGAACTAAGGCAGTAACGTTTGAAATTTTTACATGATTTCTGGTCACTGTATCAATAACAGCTTAGTGTAATCCAACAGTGCAGAAGATTTACACAATGTCATAAGCGACTAATTGTGTGACATGCATGCAACACCTACAAAACATAAACGGTTAATTGCAGAACATGAATAGGACAAGATTAACGTGTTTCTGACTTATCACTGTACAACATTCTGTTCAGCAAAGCACTTATTCTAAATCACGCTTAAAAGGTGAAAACTAAATTCTCTGTCAGTAAATCCCGAGCTGTGTGACAACGAGGGTGTCCTGACAACGGAATACTCTCTTTTTAATATTTTAACTGATTTAAAACAGGGTTCTATGGCAAAATCAGCGTGTTTTGTGAGCAAAGTATCCATGATAAATATAAAAATAGACTCTTCCTAATTTCTCCATTAACCTGACAGGCTGCTTATTGGTGTCACAACAAACTGCTCATGTTATGCCCTTCAGTTCATGAACAAGCGTTGTCTCCTTGCTATCAATTAAGTATTTACAGTCTTGTTTGCCATCATATATGCTCTGCACAAAATATGCCAAGCACAACATGAACCATCGAACCAACAACACAAGGCATATTATTACAAGTTTGAAGCTGATCCGACGTTTCGTTCCTAAGTTATAGTGATGAACCATTTCACGTTTTGACGTCCTGACGTCACGCGTTTTCCAATATGTGTCAAATACAAAAGCAGCCGGTGGAGACACCCAATGGATACTCCCATCAAGTTTGAAACTGATCCGACTTGTCTTTCGTTTGACAGTAATCTTGTTAACAATGTGCAGAGTCTACAGCACGTAATGACGTCATGCAGCGTCTTGCGTTGCGCTATATACAACAAATACACTATGAACCGTCGGACCCGCCCCAATTTTGAAGCAAATATGACATTTCATTCTGCAGTTACAGTAATGCCGCAACTGTCATATTTTGACGTCGTTTGTCGTGTTGACAAAATCAATGCGCTACCGACGCACACATTACATACATACACACACAAACTGGGAGACGGAGAGAGGAGAGGGAGGGGAGAACAGAGGAGAGAGAGAAAGAGAGTACAAGAACCAAATATTTTCCATTTTACGGGGGAAAACATAATCAGAAATAATCAATTACAAAGGTTAAGGTCGTCAGGGCGTGTCTGGACATTATACTGATTATTGGAAATATGTAGAATAAGGTTTACACATGTTTAATTCTGTTAGTTCATCTTTGTGATGTGGCAGGTAAGACATTTGCTTAGTAAGCAGAGGGTCTCCCGTTTTAATCCGTTCGTCCAGATTTTACAACAGTCTATAAGCTGTTCACCAACCCTTAATGCTAAAGAACCTCCTGCTGCCTTTGAATATAAAATCATGTGGCCTTCATAACGAGATTCAATGAGACCCATTCTTTATCCACACTGCAAATTAGCGTAGATTCGTAAATGAGGACACACGCTAAAAGACAATGGCAAAATCACCAACCATGTTTTAACCTCGTGTACAAATCAACAGGTTAATAAATCAAAATACTCCCCCCCCCCCCAAATTAACACAAACAATGTTAAGCTACCGCTCTCCACGACAAATCTCAATCCGCACATTTCTGATACATCTTTTCATAAAGTACGAACTGTTTGCCAATTTATCCTAATACCACAGTCTGAATTGCAATAAAAATACAAGCCATCGTCGAAAGCGCAGATCCCAACCGGACACAATAATCAGCCAAGCGCTAAAAATTTCAGTTTTCGCATATTTTTTAATTTTTCGAGAAATCCAAAAATAACGCTTCGTCGCACAGCTCCACTACTGGGTCTTTCTATGTGCAAAAGGAAATTGAAATCGGTTGAATGCTGCCGGAGATATAGCGCGAACAAACTGCATATAATGAGGTCAGGCGCTCAAAAAAATTTCAAAGTTTCCGCATTTTTTAAATTTTTTTTATGAAGTTCCAAAATAATGCTTCGTCGCACAGCTCCACTACTAGGTCTTTCTATATGCAAAAGGAAATTGAAATCGATTGAATGGTGCCGGAGATATGGCGTGTACAAACTGCATATAATGAGGTCAAGCGCAACAGATTTCAAGGTCTCCGCATTTTTTTCAATTTTTCGAGAAATCCAAAAATAACGTTTCGTCGCGCAGTTCCACTACTTGATCTTTCTATGTGCAAAAGGAAATTGAAATCGGTTGTATGGTGCCGGAGATATGGCGCCTACACATTGCATATAATGAGGTCAAGCGCTAAAAAATTTCCGCATTTTTTAAATTTTTCCAGAAATCCAAAAAAAAAAAAAAAAAGTTTCGTCGCACAGCTGCACTACTTGGTCTTTCTGTGTGCAAGAGGAAATTAAAATCGATTGAACGGTTCCAGAGATATAGCGCGTACAAAAATCGGACGGCTCGACAGACGGACAGACTGACAGAGGTCAATCCTATAGACACCTCCGAGTTCACCCGGTTAGGGTCTAAAAATAAATACAGGTGGGCATGTTTTTATAATACAACGTTATTTCCATTATTTTTCAAGTTTCTCGAACATATGCTGTAAATATATAGATTTCACATTATCATCTGCTCGTCGATGTCCGGTGAATTCGCCTTTTCAGCGTCAAATACATGCCTTGTACGCCTGTCTGCAGGAACACTTGGGTGCTGAGATCTGATATGTTGTACTACAGTGTCTCTCCTCTTAAACATCATTTTACACGACATGCAACCATACTGCCTCACATTTGTATGCACCAATGTGTGTTCCTTCAATGAACTTTTCTCTATGAAAGCTTTGTCGCAAAAGCTACATTTGTGGCGCTTGTCGCCAACATGGCGCCTCTCATGAGCTCGTAAAGAACTCGAGAGTTTGAAACAACGGTCACAGTATTGACACTTCAGTTTGCGCTCGTTGCTATGCACCGAGATCATGTGTAATTTTATACTGGTGCTCGAACCGCTTCTGTAGTTGCACAATTCACAACCGAATGGTTTCTCCCCGGTATGGATACGAACATGAACCTTAAGGTTACCTTTATCAGTAAAACCTTTTCCACAATATTCACAAGAGAAAGGTTTTATTCCGGCATGAGTGTTTTTATGACGCTCTAGACTTGAAAGGTCCCGAAAGGTCTTGGGACATACATCGCACTTAAGCGGACGAATGTCGGCATGCACGCGGAGATGGTCAACGAGGGCTTTCTTCTCCGCAAAGCTCCTCCCACAGATATCACACAAGTGCGGAGTCTTTCCATTGTGAACATTCATATGATCCACCAACAAAGATAAGTTAGCATATTTCTTATTGCATATTTCACATACTGGCTTACTTACTCCAGTGCCTTTGGCATCTAAATGCTGTAATTTTGACCCACTTTCAAGCTTGGCCATGGAATTTTGTTGGCTCCAATTCCCACCACTGTGTTGCAATAAATGGATGTAAAGAGGACGTTTTTGCTCAAACGCCATGTCACAAAGATGGCAAGGAAACCTGCCCAAATTTTTTATATGCACATTTTCGTAGTGCCGTTTCATATAGCCACCATAGGCAGAAACGAAAGGACAGGCTTGGCACTGGTACTTTCGCACACCGTCGACTTCTTCATACTTACAGTACGGAATATCTTTGCATGGTTTGCACTTATTCTTCGCTACATGCTTCTTAAGGGCACTTCTCTCATTGAAGCTTGTACGACAAACTTGGCAGGAGAAATCAGCGTGAACTTCGCTGTAATGACGTTTTATGAGGAACTTATGTAAATCAGTATAATCACACTCAACGCAGGTGTATTTGACTTTTCCCGTTTCGTCCGATTTAGTTTTCTTAAAGCACACTATTTCACTCGCGGATCCATCATCCTTCGAGCTTGAACTGTTGCCACGGATATTCCTTGTCTTGTTATCCACACAGGGTTTGGATTCACTTGCTTTTCCCGTCGTTTTCAGTACGTTTTGTTCATCTGTATGCAAACTTAGACACGCATCCTTGAGACTTGCAGTAGCACTTTGGCATTTCACGCCACCAAACGCGCTCAAGTTGATTTCCCCACGTTGCTCTACATCTTGGGGCTTCTTAGTGCTCAAGAAATTTATTTCCTCAAATACATCTACATGACTTTGTGCACTTTTCCCACTGGTCTCCGGAATAACAGAGACAGGTTCATTTCTCCATGTATCAATGTCTGTCTTGAAGGCTATGGCAGCGGTTAAATCACCACTCACTCCCGCAGTGTCACCTGTATACAGAAGTGAAGGGGCACTAGACTGTGCAGAATCGAAAACTGGTAATGTTTTCTTTTGCGATAGGTCTTTCTTCTGAACATGTTCATTTTTACGTGACGCCCGAACTTCCGGCTCTGCAGATTGATGCGATACGTTTTCATCTGATAACGTGTCCAGCCGTTTTTCTTTTAAATGCACCCTCCTGTGATGACGTCTGATACTGGATCTAAAACATGAACGAAACCCACACTCAGTGCACTTGTACTCAGTCTTCCCAGATCTACCCACGCCCAGGTTTACACAATATGGCACGGACCACTCAGTTTGGATTTTCTTTGATACTAGGGCCTTCTTCGAGCTACCATTTGCCCTTCTTCGAGGTTGAGCACACTTTCTGGGACTGTGGTTTTTACTTTTTGATTCCGTGTAACGTTTAGACACTTTGAGCAGGTTTTCGCAGATATTTGATTTTGATCTTCGAATACTTCCTCTGGACTGACGGTATATTTTCGTTGAGCCTTTTTGTCTGCACCCATCTGTAAACACTACTTTAAGCCTCACTCGTCTGGACGCATGCGAAGTGCGGAGGTGCTGGGCAAATATCCATTTCAGTTTGACACAGAGACCACATTCTCTGAAAGGTCTTTCTGCTGAGCGGCACATCTTGTACATTTGATCACCTTTCTATATTTCCATATTTTCTTGAATCTGCTGCTGTCGACTAGGCAGATCTGTGCACACCTGAAACAATGAAGATAAATGCCGACTTAACGCTGTTAGGATGTGTGCGACTTTCTCTTCAAGGATTTATGGCAATTTTTGTATTACCAGAAAGGTTGACTTTCGCTTGTCTGTAGGTGTTAATAGTCGACGGTTGAAATTTTATCCACTGCCCATTAGAGGATGATAATTAAATTTGCAATTTTCTACGTGGTTTGAGCTTTCGAGGAGGGCGGAACTCAGCCACATCGGAACCGCTCAGCCTAGACAACTGCACCGCCCCACCCCCTTCGCCCCACCCTGCTTGCAAAACTACAGCCTGAGAGAAACACGATACCCGTGTAACGCGGGATGATCTATGAAATCCGCGCTAAAGTTGGTTTGCAAACTGCCACACTACTGCCACTTTATCACGTTTTTTTCACAATTTTAACAGTTTTATTTTTTTTTAAATTTCGACAAAAGCTAAGTTTTATATTAAACAAAAAAAAAGACATTATGGCACAGGCTGGCCCAGGCTGGAAGATACCTTCAATTCTGCAGAAAAAATTATATCAAAACGTCAAGTTTTACCAAATTTCAAAATACTGTCCTTTTTACAATTTTTCATGAATCCGAACAAAAATACTACGTAGCATACCTGCAATATGTGTTCTATCCGTGTGAGACATTTTTCAATAATCGAAAAAAAAAATCATTTTGTCACTATTTCATGAATTCGAATAACAAGGATGTCCAGGGACATTGTGACCAGCCGAGATCTAGTGAACCTTTGAATAAGCTTGTCTGGTTGCCAAAAGTACTATACAAATTTGTCCAAGGACAAAGCCCCAGCTTACACAAGCTTCAAAAAACGAAATGGCAATGAGCTAGCTAAATAATTAATTTAGCAACGGACCCGAACATAGACTGATAAATACATGCAAAGATTCGTTTCCCAGAAAACATAACTTCGAACAACGTATCGAAATTGTATCCAAACACGTGTACTGTTGACATGTACTGTCGGACATACACAATTAGTCCAAGCCGCAGAAACGACCAGAAACGACCGAACACATGTGCCTTTTGAAAAGAAGAAAACATCATTACTTAAGTTTGTTTTGGTTTGCATTGACGAGCGGTTTGCATTTGCGACCAGTGCGTACATTTATTTTACTTGCGTCGATGCGCGGTTCGATTTCGAACCAGTGCGCATGTTTACCAAACTTGCGTCGATGCGTATTTTGGACCAATGCGTACGTTTTTTCAACTCAGAAGTTTTGGCGGTCCGCCAAAAAATTAATTTTTCAAGAGAAGAATCTACAAAATTGGAAAGGAATTCACAATTTTTATTGAATTCCTTTCCAATTTATTTTTTTTTTATAAAATTAATTTTTCTTCTTGTGGGAGAAGAAGCATTTTCAAAATTAAACGCCAATAAATAAACTAGAAATGTGTCCTGGAGGGACACGAATGACCCGCCCTAAACGAAATTTTAACTGAAGAATTCATGATACGGTAATTGTAACATGCAACAAGAAGCAAAACTAGTATAAATTCAGTCACCTACCACGGCCTCACGGGTTAAACGGGAGGCGCACATCTTCATTATATGCATAGTCATTTTCAATGCCTTTGGCATTTATACGTACAAAGAACTAGCACAACCTCATTGAAGAAAACTTCACGTTCAAATTTGTTTCATTAAATACCAGTGAAAAAATTATCTAAGTTCAGACACTCACCACGGTTACACTTACTGATGGATTTCGATCAAAAGCGGCGGAGCACATGTTCATTATACACAAAATCATTCACAACGGCTTTGGAATTTATAGACAGAAATCGCTAGCACAAGTTCATTACACAAAACTTCAAGCTGTTCAGACACTCACCACGGCCTGACCCACCGGTCGATTTCGGTCAACAGAGGAGGGGCACATGTTCATTATATATCTAACCATTTCCACTACCTTTGGAATTTATAGACAGAAATCGCGAGCACAACTTCATTACAGAAAACTTCAAGCTGTTCATTAAATATCACTGAAAAATTGCCCAAGTTCAAACACTCACCACGGCCTGACCCATCGGTCGATTTCGGTCAAAAGGGGCGATGCACATCTTCATTGTATATCTAATCATTTCCAATGGCTTTGGAATTTATAGGTGCAAATGCCTAGCACAAGTTTATTACACAAACTTGAGTACCCAAAGCGTTACGCACGGACGGACGGAGGGACGGACGGATGGACTAACGTCGGGCGGGTCATAAAAATACCCCTCATATGGCCAATTTTTGGAGAACCGCCAAAATGAGTAATTTAAAAAAAAAAAAAAAGACTACTTAGAGAATAATCGTGCAAAATTTGAAGAAAATCTGATCAAAATTGTGTGAAAAAAGCATTTTGAAAG
Source organism: Protula sp. h YS-2021 (assembly GCA_949752745.1). Lineage (NCBI taxonomy): Eukaryota > Metazoa > Annelida > Polychaeta > Sabellida > Serpulidae > Protula > Protula sp. h YS-2021. The sequence continues at coordinate 74,321,908 of OX457027.1, forward strand.
TTGGCAACCATAAAATCACAAATGTCCAAAATTTGGCCAATTTTTGGCAGATCGCCAAAAAGAGATAATTTTCAAGATAGGCCTATCTGGAGAACAATCGCACAAAATTGGAAAGGAATCCGATCAAAATTGTGGGAGAAGAAGCATTTTGAAAATTAGGCACCAAAAAATGCACCCCATTTTACCAATTTTAGGGGCGTCGTCAAGAAAAGTAAATTTTCAAGGGAGGACTATGTTAAGAACATTCGTACACACTTTGACTAAATTCTGATCAAAACTGTTCGAGAAGAAGCATTTTAAAAATTGGCACTAAAAATTTCAAATGCCCGCCATTTAGCCAATTTTTGGCAGACCGCCAAAAAAAGTAATTTTTCAAGAGAGGCCTACCTAGAGAACAACTGTCCAAGATTGGAAAGGAATCCGATTAAAATTGTGGGAGAAGCGTTTTGAAAATTAGACACCAAAAAAATTTTAAAATGTCCCCCATTTAGCCAATTTTTGGCGGATCGCCAAAAAAAGAGGTAAATTTACAAGGGAGAACTACGTTGACAGCATTCGTACAAAATTTCAAGAAAATTTGACCAAAATTGTTCGAGAAGAAGCATTTTAAAAATTGGCAATAAAAAATTTGAAATGCCCCCTATTTAGCCAATTTTGACAGATCGCCAAAGAGTAATTTTTCATGAGGCTACCTAGAGAACAACTTTCAAAATTGGAAAAGAATCCGACCAAAATTGTGGGAGAAGAGGCATTTTGAAAATTTGATACCAAAAAATTACAATTGTCGCCAATTTAGCCAATTTTTTGCGGATCGCCAAAAAGAGTAATTTTTCAAGAGAGGTCTACCTAGAGAACAACTATCCAAAATTGGAAACGAATCCGATCAAAATTGTGGGAGAAGAACCAATTTGAAAATTAGACACCAAAATTTGACGAAAATCTGATCAAAATTGTGGGAGAAGAACCACTTTGAAAATTGGCAACCGAAAAATTTCAAATGCCACCCATTTAGCCAATTTTTGGCGGCTCGCCAAAAAAAAAAAAAATTTAAAGAAGGGCCTACCTGGACAACATTCGTGTAAAACTTGAGAGGAATCCGATCAAAACTGAAGGAGAAGAAGCATTTAAATTAAAAGTTTACACACGTACATAGAGACGACGGATACCCATCTATTGATGGGATAAGACCAGCCCGACACAGTCGGCTGGTCTAAAAACACAACGTTGCACACATCAAACACGTGTTTTATCCGTGTGTAAAATTTCAAAGAAATCTTTACGAAGATATATTACCCAGACACGATTATGCCGAAAAGATTACATAAACGCTACAAAAAAAGGAGTTTAACAAATTTTCAAAATACTATTATTTTGAGCAGTTTTCACGATTGTGCAAAAAATTACGATGCTGCGCGCCTTCAACATTGCTCCGTAAGTAAAATTTTAAAACAATCCGACCTATGGGTACGGAGATATAGCCCGGACGCGACGTTTCATAATGCGAAAAAAATTGTGTGAATGCTAATTTTGGCCAAATTTCCAAATACTGTCACTTTGACAATTTTTCATGAATCGGAATAAAAATGCGACATTGCACGCCTCCAAAACGTGCTCTATCCTATCTAAAGTTTTACAGATACGGCCAGGACACGCATGCACATTGACGAACTAGAGCAGTGTGCATAGTGCACACATTCCCCACACGCCCCCCATCCCCATGTTAAACACGACCATCAATAGTCAATCAAGAGCTGAAATTTTCAAAGTCCAGCTGGTCCATTTTCCTTGGACGAACCTGGCCCATTTACAATACCGATCTGTGTTTCTTCCCATAGAAGCTACATACCAAGCTTCATTAAAATCCTTGCAGTTTTTAAGTTTTCGTGTTAACAAAGACTGTTTACTACTAAGATATGACACTCAGCCATTTTCGCGTATCCAGACAGCATTGGCGCCGCCTGGTGTAAGAGTTGCAAATTAAGTTATCAATATATTGAGGCTACCTGGAAAGTGCACCTGTTTTTTAACTTTTCATTACTTTTTTCGGGTCTTAAAGTTTATAAAAACATTTTGTCGCCTAGATAATGATTAGTAAAGAATAAGAGTATGGCTACTACAAGAAGAGGACGACCTTGTGCAGCAAATTGGATACGATAATGACAATTTCAACTGCAATCTTTCCTTCTTTCGATTTCCAGCGGACAAACAAAGAAAGAGATTAATATCGAATGTTGTTCCAACACTGTTTCATGTTCGAAATCCCTCCCTCCAAATTACAATATCGCGCCCCGGGCCAAAAAATCGAAGTACAAAGAGGGAACTAAAAACTCCAAAAGCATCTTTTTCTGTGGGTCCATCCTTACCGCAAGAAAATGTGATGAAAAAAGGATAGTTTGGTTTCAACGCCTTCACCATCAACTACACCTGATATGCCCAGAAAACAAAAATTAAAAAAAGAGGTGCGACGACTTCGGTCAAAGTTTCGGAGAGCAAAAAACGAAAAAACCAAAACAGACCATTCTGCAGCGGCCAAAATTAATTCCTGCATGAATGAATTTAGCAAACATTTATTTATACCATCCGAAAAAGTGGGTTGTTTTTGTGAAAGATCTGGAATCTGTTTTCGTTACCGTTTTTCCAATGGTGCAGCACATGATAAAACTTGACACGAGACTCGTTTGCAATGCCAGAGATGTGGAAAAATGTGATTGAATGTACAAATACCGCGTGTATTAAAAAGATAAAAAGCGCTGTAAGATTGTTTATGAAGATGCGAATTCATTTCGCTTTGAAAATGGCAATTTTTTCTTCAGTTAGATCCTAGAGTGATAAAAGAAACAGAAAAGTCTTATAGCTTATTCATGTGTAAATGTGAGAGCAGTATTTACCTTTTTCTATTGTGATCTTTGACGGGAGGGTGGTGGGGGGGGGGGTGATCGTTATCTGATCAGATTTGTTAAAAAAAGCTGGCTGTGCTGATAAAATGGCATTTTTTATCCTTCTTGCTTCTATTGTTCAGCTCCTGTTGAAATAAATTACTTTAAATCCCCTAAAATCTATTGAAATATTGAGCTTAACACCAACATTGTAAAGTGTTTTGACAGCTGTTTGCAACTCTTCCACCAGGGGCGCTGCAATCAGCTGGATACTATAGGCTGTATAGGGAGTGTCATATCTTAGTAGTTTATAGTCTTTGGTGTTAACAAGCTTTTGATGACAGACCGACAGACGGTCGATCGCAGATATTCCCCAGAGGGTTTACCCGTGGGGAATAAACAAGTTCATTAATATATAACGCCGTGATAAACCCGATGGGGGGGGGGGGGGGATAACAAATCCACACTGCTGTGTTATTTGCAATAAAAAACTTCGTTCTTTCATCGCCAACCGAAGAAATTAGTGAAAAAAAAACTGCCCGTCATTAATTTGGTATTTTAAGAAAACAGTATAAAGCATACAGGTGTCCTTCATACATTGGCACTATACATTGACTCTGAAAAAAAAATATTTTCAAACGCTGTGTCAAAAATCTCCTGTTCACTTACTGAAAATAGTGCAGGGTATAGTTAATCGTCTTCATTTTTCGGCACCGGGATTTCTGATTAATTGTGGCTTTATGACTTTTACACAGTACTCGAGTAATTTTTTTTTTTACTTTTCTGATTCTTTCCCTGTTTTCATTGGCCACACGGAATTTTTAGGGTTTGTGCTAGGATGCGTGTACTAGCTGCATTCATAGACTTCCCTGCAGCAATAGCACAATACATAATCCAATACACCTGAGCGATTATGGGCTACATTGTTTCTTTGCTCACTGATGGCCAATTCAATTTAGCCCTGTCGTAATGGGAAAGGTAATTTTCCGAAACCAGCCGTTTCTCGATAAACAAAAAAATGCACAATTGCTTTTTAAATATTCAGTAAAGGTATTCAAAGGCATCTTAACAACCCTTTGAAAATACTTAACTTCCTTATGTCTTTTAACTAAAATAGCATGCATGTTTACAATAAACAAACATTCGTTGTCTCTTAGGTAAAAACTCAGGCCGAATAACGTAAAGCAATATGCACTGTTAAAATCTAGTCATACTTCAACAATTTTATTTCTGTACACCTATTTCATAAAACATGTTTGATAACAAAGAACATCCAGAAGCAGACTTTTCTACACATAAATACGTCATACAGAGTTTTCGAAATTTAAATGCAAAACAAATTAAATTTTTATGCGCTAAAAATTAATTTTGAACGTTGACTGGCTTAAAAAGCTTAATTTTATTCTCGACGAAGAATACCATCTTAGTTGAGGAAAACCTGGTATATAATATGCACTTCAAAGCCCTCGATGATACCTCATTAACAACTGAAATATTGGACATCCTTGATGAAAGAAAAGCCTTCAAATTACAAACACTGAAACCGAAAATCACTTCTGTTAAGAATGAGATACACGAAATAAGAGGCACTAGAAAACGAGAAATTTGACAAAAGATGCTAAGTTTGCTAAGATGACATTGCAAGTCTGGGCTAAACAGCACGCATCACGTATATGTTAAAGGCAATTTGTATATTCAGGAAATACGTGAATTGCCTGAAAGTTTCAGGCAATTCGGGAACTGCATGTAGGGGTCAGGCAATTCGTGAATTGACTAAAATTTTCAGGCAGTTCGTGAATTGCCTGAAATTTAAGGGTCCTTGTTCATAAATTGCCTAAAGACGTTTCAGGCAATATGTGTATCAAAATATTCACTGTTTAACAGAGCCAAATTTGTTAATTTCTGTCTTTATAATCGAAACAATTTGAATTAAGGCATGTACTTGGGGAAATATAATAGGGGGTCTTAGTATACGTGTCTTACCTGACCATGTTACATGATTGCAATTATGGCCAGATTAAAACATTGTCCTATGCGTTAGTTAGTTGATTAGTTAAAGGATTTGTTTAACGACACGACCGACCCTAAGCGGGTTACATTGTGTCAGAACATGTCAGTAATCAGTGACTAGAAGACAATGCTACAAGTTAAAATCAAGGTAAAATAAAACCATGTATATTCTAAAATCATAAGGTAAAAAAAGGCTAGAAATACTGATGCAGATTGATTTCTTTTAAAAATTGTATAAATTTGCTAGGTTCTACTTCATCAAACAGCTGCCTCAAGGAGTCAGCTCTGAACCCAGCAAAACACTATGTATTTGCCAGCTTTGGTGGCCCGTCATACCTTTCCAGAAGGTCTAGGATAAGTGGGTTTGATATTTGTAGGTTTTCAGTTGATTGCAGTATGGACATAGAATCCACGCATAACCTAAACTTTTTGTATCGACTAATCTTCACTATCTGGATAGCGAGATGTAGAGCTTTAATTTCGGCTGAGAAAATAGAGGAACCATTTGGAAGTCTTGTTTTCAAGGTGTTATTTTCAGTTAAAACGGAAGCAGCCGATTTGTTGTCGAGCTTTGAACGGGTTTGGTACAGTTATTGCATAATTTATCATTTCTAGGATTATTTTCCAGAACAGCATTGGGTGTAATTCAGTACAAAATGGTTTAGCACGCAGTGAAACGGCCAGTCCCGATATTTTTCTTATCGACTTCGACAAAAAATCTCATCATTTAGTACGGCGCCTGAAAAAAATATTATTGGGAAATTTTCCCACTCAAAATTCCACGGTAAAGCATGCACTGTTCACACTGTACTCCGGTTGAACGCTAGAGCATCTTTTGATAGCTCTAAGTCTCACGCAAGTGCCTAAACTTAATCGGCAAGGATAATAACAATACAAATACTGGTCTTTATGTCCCCAGCTACTGGTGTCATACAATGATTGGGACAGACTGGTCTTGAACTGGAAGCGACATAATGCTTAACAGTCCTAAGTTGCGATTTCTCTTAATTTACAAATAAACTAGACTAAAGTACCAGTGCTAAAAGTACAGAAATTCATGTTCGAAATTTGTGTTCCAAACCTAGGGTGAACGCCACGTGATAAAGTTAGCAAATATCGGACAACACGAATGTTGAATAGTACGAACTTTTAGGTTTTGTCCAGCAAATACATAACTGGATTTGGTTTTTATGATGTTCCAACATATTTTTATTCGCTTCTGCACTGCGTATAAATTTCACAAGTGTATTAAACAATTTAGCTGGCCAGTTACTTAGTTATATTATTTGTTCAACGAAATGGCCGGCCTTTAGCGGATTACTTTGTGTCAGTATTTTAACGACTAGAAAATATCAGTGTCACAATTAAAATACAGCCTTAACTAGAATCGGTTGTATTATAAAATATTAAGTAAACAAAGCTTCTTAAAGCACTGATACAGATTCGTTTCTTGTGAAAAATTGTACAATTTTACTAGGTTCCGCTTTATCAAAGCTGCCTCACAGTCCGCTCTGAAATGATGCGAGCAGACGACGTGGAGCAGCGTACAGTCTATTAAAATATATTTCACTTTATAACGTTCCTGAAACCCCGACACACCCGGGCATTACTTAACGGGACAGTTTACAACCAACAACAGGAATTATTTCAAACAACCAGGGTTCGCGTTGGCGCGGTTTTTGTCCATTTTGGGTATTTTTTACGAAATGACTCACTTTTTCGGAACCCACCGAGTTTTTCTGGACCCAACTGAGTCACATTTTCCTTTTTTGACTCACTTTCCTGAGAACACAGCGCGAACCCTGACAACTATTCCTTTGTTCGTTCCAATGTTGTTGCCAAAGATCTTTCGTATATCTTGCGCTGTGGTCTGCTGAATAGTCTGATTATGGAATACGTGAGGACAGTTCTCATTTAGCACCTCATTGGTCGCTCTATCAGCAGTTTCGTTACAATAAGTCCCTCCGTGACTTCGAACACAAAATTATATCTTTACCAACCTTTATAGCATCGTAGTGTTTTTCTATAAGTTTTAGAACTAAAATATTCGATTTTTGAAAATTTACAAGTGCTCGTAGTACCGACAAAAAATCAACGCTCATCATGAACTTTTTGCAACGGCTTTTCTTGATGATTTGGGTGGCATCAGCAGGGCTCTGATTTCTCCAAAGAATATTGATGGCCAACCCAGAGTGTTGGCCGTTGCTTTATTGGCGTGTTTAGAGCCATCTGTACAAAAATGTGATAATCTTTGACCTCTACTTGAAGTTGTGCAAATTTGGAATATTTATGCGGAATATTAAGATTAGCGGTTTCTTTTTGGGAAAGGGTTTTTAAAGTTTTGCTTTTATCGATTTGAGGCGAACGGGAACCCTATATTTTCAACAGACATGCTTCCTCGTGTTCCTGGTCACCGACTATAACGCGATATACGTACGCAGCTGCTTAAGGAACATTTGAAATAAATAAACTGGATCGTTGGTTGTAAAAGTGAATGCAACCGTTTTGTTTTGAGCCCATTTAGAACCATTTTCATTTGTCCAGATTTGAATGGAGTGTAATTTTTCGTGACGATGGTTTTGCATGAGATTCATGCTTTTAACTCTACACCACAGTACAAAATCATTTCAGGGTACGTCAAGCACAAACCAAATAGAGAATCAGATGAGAATAATTTTTGCTTACGGAGAACTAAATCGGCCCAAAAACGGAGTTATAGCATCCAGTTTACGAACTAACTAATTAACTAATTAACGACCACCAACCGATAGTATAGAGACTAGCGTGTAAGCGCTGGTCTCAAAAAGCGGCGAATAAAAAGACTAGATCGTTGTCTTCAGCAAAATTTTCTCCTTTAGTACCATGATGACATAATATATGGAACAGTGATCAGTTTGCCTAACTAAATTCCACTTCAATTCTCTCTTCTCGCGAAAGGGTGTGGTTTGTTTAAAAAAAAAAAAAAAGTAAATGACCATTTCCATCTAGATCGTCTAAACTCTCAAATTTAAATCTAGCAAGGCCATCAAAGACGGTGCGCATGTGCCGTCAGAGCAGCAAGACACCAACTGGCACTACGGTTTTCGCCAAAACATGGCAGAGTTTGCGGAAATTTCACTGCTTTTATTAACTATTTTGTGTATTCTCAACATCAATTTCACTTTAGACTACAAAATCTAGCTTATGTTCTTCCGACAACGTATCATAGCTAAATAGGATCCAAAGTTGTCGATGCTAAATGCGTCATTTTTATCATATAAAAAACAACGAACCGTCAATGTTGCTCAATTCCAACGGCAATAATTTCGGCCATCTGTAATGTATGTATTGTACTGTGTAAAGCATGACAAGTTTGTTCACATGTGACTTCCCAAGTCATAAAAAGCTGATTACGCAATATTTTCAGTCTCTCTTGCGTTCTAGAATACCAGTAACATAGCGCTTTACTGGTTGTGTACTTCGTGGGTGAATTCATCATGTGATGTGTGGGATTTGAGGTGAGCATTAGCTAGGAAGTATTATTTTTTATTATGTTCTCCATTCCTCATATTTTGTGTTGAGCGCCGGTCATTACAGTATTTCAGTGTATATTAAAATATCAGTTGTGCCGGTTTAAATGTTCGGTAATTTGTATCTTCGTGAATTTAGCAATAATAAGTGTTGTAATAAATAGATATTTGAGAAGCAAAACTCGTATTTTGTTTCGAATCAACAGGTTAACTTTAATATGTTTTTTTTTCTGTGTTGTTTGTTATTCAGTTGACCTTTTCATCATTAAAGCGTAAACACTGCCACCTCCTCCTCGTCATTGCTTTTGCCCGGCGTCACAGCCAGGTAGGTAGTACCTCCGGCTATCTTCACTTTAGATGTCAACAGAGTAACACCATTTTCCAGCAGCAGCTGTTAGTTAAGACTTCAGGTGTAATTTTTTTGTTTTTCGCCAAAATCCGCACCAATTTTGGCTACTCACCAAAAAAGTAATAGCCAGGTAGGTAGTAACGCCTGGTGCCTTCAATTGAAATTTCAAGACAATAAGATTACTTTCATGGAAATGGTTAAGACGCTACGAAAAAAGGTTCCTCGCCAATATTTTCGACAAAAAAAAAAAAAAAGCAAAAAAATTACAGCCAGGTAGGTGATAACTCCCGCTACCTTCAGTTTAAATTAGAACACAGCAAGACTATTTTCAACAAGTTAAGATTTTACTGAAAAGTTTCGCCAATTTTTGGCCAATCACCAAAAAAGTAATAGCTAGGCAGTAGTGAAGCCTGCTAACTTCACTTAAAATTTTAAAACAGTAAGATTAATTTCCTAGAAGAAGTTAAGACTTTTCCAAAAAAAAATGTTTTTTCGCTTATATTTTCGCCAATTTTTGGCGAATCGCCAAAAGAGTAATAGCCAGGTGGGCACTTATACGTCCTACCTTCGACCAAAATTTCAAGACATACAGGCTAAAATCCTGGGAAAATATACGATTTCTCAACGTAAAAGCGTTCATTCGCACATACTTTGAACAACATCTGCGTCTGAAAGAAGCCGGGGATAAAAAAAGAACAATAAAGAACGTAAAAAAAGTACGTTTTGAGGCCAAAAAAAAAAAAGAAAGAACGATACGAAAATAAAGACTAAATCTTTAAAAAAGAACGCTCCGGCATCGCTGAAGATGTCAGATTCTCAGATTATTAATCTCTTAGTCCAATAGAAAACTACATGTGTGAGAATGATCAAACAAGCGGAATATTCTCGCATATTTTACTGTTTCAAATTTGAATCGCATCTGTTTTTAAAACCGAGCTATAACACCAAAGAATAACCGATAGCGGGCACTATCACAAATTATCGCAGGTAAAGAAATGCACTCTACTCGGATCATTTCACCAAAGAGTGTTTAAATTCAGAAACAAAAATGCAATACCTATTTAACATCTCAGAGCTCCAATAATTAATGTCCTTGAGCTTTTTATTTCTTACCGACAAAAAAGTGTTCGAGATACTATTTCGAGCGATCCAGTGATATAGCATAACTGAATGATTGATTGATTGATTGATAATAATACTTCTGGACTATTTCGACTTCATCAAGTTTCGAGGTGCGTTCTGCACGGATCATTTCACCAAAGAGTGTATGTTGTCTACATTCAGAAACAGAAATGCAACACCTATTTAACAGCTGTGAACTCCAATAATTAATGTCTCGCAGCTTTTTCATTTTTTACCGACAAGAAGTGTTCGAGATAATAATTTTTTGAGTGATCCAGTACTATAGCATGGCTGATTGATTGACTGACTGATAATACGACTTCTGGACTATTCCAGCTTCATCAAGTTTCGAAGTCTCGAAAATATGCTGTAAATATATAGAATTCACATTACCATCTGCTGGTCGATGTCCGGCGAATTCGGTTTTTTATCCTCAAACACATGCCTTGCACGCCTGTCTGCAGGAACACTTGGATGCTGAGATCTGATATGTTGTACTACAGCGTTTCTCCTCTTAAACATCATTTTACACGACATGCAACCATACTGCCTCACATTTGTATGCACCAATGTGTGTTCCTTCAATGAACTTTTATCTATGAAAGCTTTGTCGCAAAAGCTACATTTGTGGTGCTTGTCGCCAACATGGCGCCTCTCATGAGCTCGTAAATCACTTGACAGTTTAAAACAACGGTCACAGTATTGACACTTCAGTGGGCGCTTATTGCTATGCGACGAGATCATGTGTAATTTTATACTGGTGCTCGAACCGCTTCTGTAGTTGCACAATTCACAACCGAATGGTTTCTCCCCGGTATGGATACGAACATGAACCTTAAGGTTGCATTTATCAGCAAAACCTTTTCCACAATATTCACAAGTGAAAGGTTTTACTCCGGCATGAGTGTTTTTATGACGTTCTAGACTTGAAAGGTTCCGAAAGGTCTTGGGACATACATCGCACTTGAACGGACGAAAGTCGGCATGAATGCGGAGATGGTCAATGAGGGCTTTCTTCTCCGTAAAGCTCCTCCCACAGATATCACACAAGTGCGGCGTGTTTCCATTGTGAACATTCATATGATCCACCAACAAAGATAAGTTAGTATATTTCTTATTGCATATTTCACACACTGGTTTACTTACTCCAGTGCCTTTGACATCTAAATGCTGTAATTTTGACCCACTTTCAAGCTTGGCCACGGAATTTTGTTGGTTCCAATTCCCACCACTGTGTTGCAATAAATGGATGTAAAGAGGACGTTTTTGCTCAAACGCCATGTCACAAAGATGGCAAGGAAACCTGCCCAAATGTTTTATATGCATATTTTCGTAGTGCCGCTTGACATTGTAACCATAGGCAGAAACGTAAGGACAGGCTTGGCATTGGTACTTTCGCACACCGTCGACTTCTTCATACTTACAGTACGGCATATCTTTGCATGCTTTGCACTTATTCTTCGCTTCATGCTTCTTAAGGGCACTTCTCTCAGCGAAGCTTGTACGACAAACTTGGCAGGAGAAGTCAGCGTGAACTTCGCTGTAATGACGTTTTATGGGGAATTTACGTAAATCGCTATAATCACACTCAACGCAGTTGTATTTGATTGCTCCCGTTTCCTCCAATTTAATTTTTTTAAAGCACACTATTTCACTCTTGGATCCATCTTCTCTCCATCTTGAACTTTTGCTACGGATATTTCTTGTTTTGTTGTCCACAAAGGGTTCTGACTCATTTATTTTTCCCGTCAGTTTCAGTGGGTTTCGTTCATCTGTGTGCAAATTTGCACACGCATCCTTGAGACTTTCAGTAGCACTTTGGCATTTACCCAATTTCAGTTCCCCAAGTAGCCCTACATCTTCGGGCTTCTTAGTGTCCAAGAAAGTTCTTTCCTCAAATACATCCACACGATTTCGTGCACTTTTCCCACTGGTCTCCGGAATAACAGAGACATCTTCATTTCTCGATGTATTAATATCTGTCTTGAGGGCTATGCCAGCAGTTAAATCACCACTCACTCCCGCAGATTCACCTGTGTATAGAAGTGAGTCCGCACAGGAAGGCGTACTAGACTGCGTAAAATCAAAAACTGGCAACGTTTTCCTTTGCGATAGGTCTTTCTTCAGAATACGTTCATTTTTACATGATGCCCGAACTTCCGGCTCCGCAGGTTGATGCGATACGTTTTCATCTGATAACGTGTCCAGCCGTTTTTCTTTTAAATGCACCCTCCCGTGATGACGCCTGATACTAGATCTAAAACATGAACGAAACTCACATTCAATGCACTTGTACTCAGTCTTACCAGCTCTACCAACGCCCAGGTTTACACAATATGGAACAGACCACTCAATTTGGATTTTCTTTGATACTAAGGCCTTTTTCGAGCTTCCATTTGCCCTTCTTCGAGGTCGAGCACACTTTCTGGGACTGTGGTTCTTACTTTTTGATTCCGTGTAGCGTTTAGACACTTTGAGCAGGTTTTCGCAGATATTTGATTTTAATCTTCGAATACTTCTTCTGGACTGACGGTATATTTTGGTTGAGCCTTTTTGTCTGTACCCATCTGACACTACTTTAAGTCTCACTCGTCTGGACGCATGCGAAGTACGGAGGTGCTGGGCAAAAATCGATTTCAGTTTGACACAGAGACCACATATTCTGAAAGGTCTTTCTGATGAGCGGCACATCTTGTACATTTGATCACCTTTCTATATTTCCATATTTTCTTGAATCTGCTGCTGTCGACTAGGCAGATCTGTGCACACCTGAAACAATGAAGACAGATGCCGCCTTTACGCTATTAGGATGTGTGCGACTTTCTCTTCAAGCATTTATTGGAATTTGTATTATCAGAAGGGTTGACTATCGCTTGTCTATAGGTGCTTTTAGTCGACGGTTGAAATTTTATCCAATGTCCATTAGAGGATGATAATTAAATTCGCAATTTTCTACGTGGTTTGAGCTTTCGATGAGGGCGAAACTCAGCCACATCGGAACCGCTCAGCCTAGACAACTGCACCCGCCCCCCCTTCACCCCACCCTGCTAGCAAAACTAGAGCCTCAGAGAAATACGACACCCGTGTAACGCGGATGATCTACGAAATCCGAGCTAAAATTGGTTTGCAAAGTGCCATAATACTGCCACTTTATTACGTTTTTTTCACAATTCTAACATTTCTTACATTTTTAAATTTCCACAAAAACTAAGTTTTACATTAAAAAAAGACATTTTGGGAATTTTCAATATCTGATTTTCTGTGTGTAAAATTTAAAAGAAATCAGAAAACAGCATACTCGACATACAGGCTGGAAGATACCTTTAATTCTGCATCTAAAATTATATCAAAACGTCAAGTTTTACCAAATTTCAAAATACTGTCCTTTTAACAATTTTTCATGAACCCGAACAAGAATACCACGGAAAACAGCTACAGTATGTGTTCTATCCGTGTGTGACATTTTTCAATAATCGAAAAAAAATCTATTTTGTCGCTTTTTCATGAATTCGAATAAAAACACATCCAACATGTGTTTTATCCATTTCATACAATATGACCTATAGTCTCGAAGATATATCCCAGAAACGACGTTCCATTATGCCGAAAAAAATTAACAAAAAAAAAAAAAACAAACAAACAAACAAACAAAAAAAAAAAACGCTGTACAGTTTTAGAAGTTTTAGAAGTTTTACAAATTTTCAAAATACTGTTATTTTGAGCAGTTTTCATGATTCTGTAAAAAATTACAACGGTGCGCACCTTCAACATTTCTCTATCCGTATGTGAAATTTTAAAACAATCCGGGCTATGGGTATGGGTACGGAGATAATGCGAACAAAATTGTGTGAATGCTAATTTTGGCCAAAATACTGTGACTTGACAATTTTTCATGAATCGGAATAAAAATTCGACGTTCCAAAACGTGCTCTATCCCTACGTGAAATTTCAAAAGATTCAATTAAAGTTTTGGAGATACAGCCAGGACACGCACGCACATTGACGAACAAGCTCATTACTCTATCCCGCCGTTATAACATAAGGGGGCGGATAAGAAATCCACACTGGTGTGTTATTTGCAATAAAAAACTTCGTTTTTTTCATCCCCAGCCCACGAAAAAAGTTTAAAAAAAACTGTACTGTCATCAATTTGGTATTTTAAGAAACATAGTATAAAGCATACAGGTGTCCTTCATACATTGGTACTATATATTGACTCTGACATGTTGAGAAAAATATATTTAGATGCTGTGTGAAAAATGTCCTGTTCACTTTTACTGAAAATAGTCAACGTCTTTATTTTTCGGCACTGCGATTTCTGGTTAACTGTATCTTTATCACTTTCACACTACTCGAGTAATTGTATTGCGATTTTTTTTAACTTTTCTGATTTTTTGATTTTTTTCATTGGCCATATAGAATTTCTGGGGTTTTTGCTAGGATGCGTGTACTAACTGCATTCATCGACTTCCCTGCAGCAATAGCACAATGCAAAATTTAATACACCTAGGCGATTATGGGTTGCTTTTTTTGCTTTGCAAAAAAATGCACAGTTGCTTTTTAAATGTTCAGTAAAGACATCTTAACAACCCTTCGAAATACTTAATTCCTTCTGTCTTATTTACAATAAACAAATATTCGTTGTCTCTTACGTAAAAACTCAGGCTGCATAACGTAAAGCAATATGCACTGATAAAATTTAATATCTACTAGTACTTAAACAATTTTATTTATGTGCACCTATTGCGTAAAGCATGTTTGATAACAAAGAACATCCCTAAGCAGACTTTTCTACACCAAAACACGTCGTACAGGGTTTAACAAAATTAAACGCAAAACAAATTAAATTTTGAACTTTGACTGCTTTAAAAAAGCTGGATTTTATTCCCGACGAAGAACAGAATCTCAGTTGAAGAAAACCTGGTATAATATGCACTTTAAAGCCCTCGATTTTCATAACTTTATGTCTCATTAACAACTGAAATTTCGGTCTACTACATCGTTTTCCTGGACATCCTTGATGTAAGAAAAGCCTTCAAATTACAAACACTGAAACTGAGAATCACATTTGTTAAGATTTAGATACACGAAATAAGAGACTCGAGAAAACGAGAAATTTGACAAAAGATGCTAAGTTTGCTAAGTTGACGTTAAAGGTCTGGGCTAATCAGCATGCATCAGGTATATATATTATGGGCAAATTGTCAAATCAGGCACTTTACATAGTGCCTAAATATTCAGGCAGTTTGTAAACTGCATAATAAGTCAGCCATTTCAGTAAATTCCTTGAAATTTTCAGCCAATTGGAGAAGTGCCTTGTGTTGTGGTCAACAATGCGACAGCTTGTCTTCAGAAGTGTTTAATTTATAGTGTCAATAGAAACAATCCAAAGGACAGCCGAAGTGAGGACCAAAAAAATAAACAAAAGCTAGATGAACCAATAGCCAAATACAGAAATTCCCGAGGCGAGAATTTCTGTATTTGTAATGTGCAAAAACATAACATGGATTGAACATATAAATCAATTCATTTAACACTTCAGAGAATTATTGAAAGCATAGGCAAGTCCTATACCGTTCCTAAAGTTGAAGAGTTTAAGCCAGTCTGGTTATAGTTTCCTCTGAAATGCCACAGCAGGTAGCGGCATAGTGGATATAAACAGAACAATACCTGGAACTCCACTTTATTTTGACAGTTGTAATGAATTTTACAATTCCTCGTGAGGAACAATGAACTTAAAAATCTTGCATTTTTGTGTCTGTTCCTCTCCTTATAAGCTAGGACCAATATCATTTAAGACTTTCAACTATTTCAACAAATCACCATTTCGTCATTTTTTGGCCGAATCGAAAAATAATGCGACGTCGCACAACTTCAATATATATTTATTTTCACTGTAGCAACAATCGAAAGCCAGGGTTGAATAGCGGCTGAGATATCGCGTGCACAAAGTTGCACTGTAGGCAACAGAAATACTAAAACATTGCCTATTTTCAACAAGTCATCATTTCGTCATTTTTTGGTCGAATCGAAAAATAACGCGACGTCGCACAACTCCAGTATATATATTTTTTCACTGTAGCGACCATCAAACGCCAGGGTTGAATAGCGACTGAGATATCGCGTGCACAAATTTGTGCTTCCAAGTGTCGCCAGATGGACAAACGGACGGACAGACCCGCTACGCGTTACACTGCGGCGGGGGACTAATAAAATAGACTAAAGTACCAGTGCTAAAAGTACAAAAATTCACCTTCGAAATTCGTGTTCCAAACGCGCCATGTGATAAAGTTAGCAAATACCCCACAACATGAATACTGAATAGTACGAACTTTTCTCCAGCGAATACATAACTGGATTTGGTTGGTTTTTACGATGTTCTAACACATTTTTGTTCGCTCTTGCACTGCATGTTAAGTTTACAAGTGCATTAAACAATTTAGCTGGCCATTTACTTAGTTATATTATTTGTTCAACGACATGGCCGGCCTTTAGCATGTTGTTTTGTGTCTGGAATAGTAAATGACTAGAAACATCAGTTTCACAGTTAAAATACAGCCTTAACTAGAACTAAAATAATAAAGCAAACAAAGCTTCTTAAAGCACTGATACAGCTTCGTTTCTTGTGAAAAATTTATAATTTTACTAGATTCTACTTCATCAACAGCTGCTTCACAGTCCGCTCTGAAATTATGCGAGCGGGCGACTTGGAGCTAGGTACAGTCTATTAAAATATATTTCACTTCATAACGTTCCTGAAACCATACACACCCGGGCATTACTTACGGGGGACAGTTTATACCCAATAACAGGAATGATTTCAAACAACTATTCCTTTGTTCGTCCCAATGTCCTTGCCAAAGATCTTTCGTATATCTTGCTCTGTGGTCTGCTGATGTGTCTGATTGTGGAATAAGAAACTGAGGACAGTTCTCATTTAGCGCCTCACTATGGTCGCTCTATCAGCAGTCTCATTACAACGAACTCCTCCGTGACTTGGAACGTAACAGAAAATTATATGTTTACCAACCTTTATAGCATGGTGGTGTTTTTCTAGAAGTTCTACAACTAAAATGTTCGATTTTTGAAAATTATCAAGTGCTTGTAGTACCGACAAAAAAAAATCAACGCTAAACATGAACATTTAACAACGACTTTTCTTGATGACTTGGATGGCATCAGTAGGGCTCTGCTTTCTCCAAACAATGTTGATGACCCAACCAAGAGTGTAGGCTGTTGCTTCATTTGACGGGATCCTGATGTCTTTGATATAGATTTCTCAACAATGTTCTGAGTAAGAGCGGCGAATAATAGGACTGGATCGTCGTCTTCAGCAAGATTTTCTCTTTTAATACCATGATGACAGAATCCATGGAACAGTGAAAGTTTGCCTTACTAAATTTCCACATCAATTCTCTCTTCTCGCGAAAGGGTATGGTTTGTTAAAGAAAAACAAAAAACAAAAAAAAAAAACAAACAGGTGCCGTCAGAGCACCAAGACACGAACTGGCGCTACGCTTTTTTTTCCACAACATGGCAGACAGTTTGCGGAAATTTTACTGGTTTTATTGACTATTTTATGTATTCTCAACATCAGTTTCGCTTTAGACTACAAAATCTAGCTTGTGTTCTTCCGACAACGTCATCACTGCTAAATAGGATCCAAAGATGCCTCCGAGTGTCGATGCTAAATGTGTCATTTTTATCATGCAAAAAAAAACAACGATCCGTCAATGTTAATCAATTTCAACGGTAGTAATTTCGCCAATTTGTAATGTATGTATTTATACTGTGTAAAGCTTGACAAGTTTGTATGTTTGTTTGATATTTAGTGTCCCGTTCACCGACTAGGAAGGCTATATTGGGACGCCCTTGCGAAATGACCAACTGCGGAAAAAGGAAGAACGACGAAACAGAAAACGAAGA